>CAJQZJ010032332.1:1647528-1825387 GCA_907164525.1 Lophiomys imhausi
GAGAGAGAGAGAGAGAGAGAGAGAGAGAGAGAGAGAGAGAGAGAGAGCACTCATTCCTTAGACAGTATCTGTGCAAAGGTCTAGAAGCTGTCCAGTATGTGGAATGAATTAAAATCCACCCAGACCACAAGCTACAAAACTAGAGTGCTAAGTCAGAAATGTACAAAATGTAGGGAGGCCCAATGTGATTACAGCACTGTGGCCCGACTAACTCTTGACCACCCTTGGCTCACCACCAGAACCGAACAAATCTCCAACTTGCTGACCACCCCTTCCCACTTGGCAGGCTCCGCTATTACAGAGCAGAGAAAGAATCTGCTCAATACATTGGTTTTGTGTCTTTCCTACCCTTTATCGCTGCTTTTTTCTTTTGTCTTTTAATTAAATTCTTACTCTTTATGTTTCAACAACTCAAAATTTATACTCTTTATTTCACTTGTTACTTGTATGTATTTTGCTAACTCATTTTTATTATTGCATAACTTTTAATATTTTATTTTCTCTACCTCTCAACCTTCCTATCTTCACCTCATTTGTTCTCATATTTAGCCTAGATTATTATTATGTTTTTCATTACCACCTCCTTCCTTTATCTCATTCAATAGTTATCTCTTCCCCTTAATTGATTGTTAACTTTCTTTTTAATTATTTATTTATTATTAATTTTTTTTTTAAGTTTTTGGAGACAGGGTTTCTCTGTGTATCCTTTACTGTCCTGGGCTCACTCTGTGGACCAGGCTGGCCTTGAACTCAGAGATCCTCCTGCCTCTGCCTACCAAGTGCTGGGATTAAAGGCGTGCGCCACCATGCCCAGCTTAACTTTCTTACTCAGTATGATTTTCGTTATTTTATTTTCTATGGTCGGTGACATATAAGTTAAGAGTCAATCAATTTATAGTATTTCCTGCATGTGTTTTGGTGCAGTGTTGTTGCTATTATAGTGGTTTATTTTCTCCTTCCTAGTGGTACTGTGGGCTGAGTACTTCAATCAAAACTGCTCACCCAGAAGATTTGCAAGTAAAACCAGAGAGATATCCAAAATGAACAGATGTGAAAATTGCAACACAGAAGGAGAGACATGAAAAAGCAAAGCAATACAGCTCTTTCAAAAGGTCATAATTTCTAAATTACCAAATGCAAAGATAATGAAGTGGGTGAAATGCTGGGTCCTTAAAGAATTCCAAGGTTAGCTTGTAAAAATCATAAGTGACTCCAAAAAGGGAACCAGCAAGTATAGGCACACAGAAAATCAGGTGAGGATCCAGAGAGGAAAGCAGCGCAGAGAAGAAAGTCAGCAGAATGGGTGGAAAGACATCAAATAAAGTAAGATTTTATTTTAAGGGACAACAAGAAAATGGGCTGGACATGAAAACCTAACCAAACCAAAAATAAAATAACACAGTGGGAAACATCACTGATAGACTAGGAAGAGAAAGAATAGCAGAGATAAAAGACAAAGAATATACTACCTTCAGATAATAGTAATATGAATAAGTATATAAATACATGTTTGGCCACATATTTCAAAAGCTATGAGTAAAAGACCAAAACCTAAGAACCAAATTATGAGAAGAAGCCACGGAAGCAAAAATCAATGTGCTGTTTGCATAAAATACAGACACAGAGAGTGTCTATGCTATATAGAAGAAAATAGAGCAGTGGTGTTCAACCTGTAGGTGGTGACCTCTTTGGGGGTCAAATGATCCTTTCACATGGGTCACATATCAGATATTCTGCGTATCAGATATTTACACTATGATTCATAACAGTTGAAACTGCAACTTAGTCAGCAAAGATATTTGTTAATAACTATGAACTGTTAGATTAGGCTAGCAGAGCAGCTGGTGGCGGCCCTGCGGGAAGCCTGTACGCCTGGCAGGCCTGACTCACCTTAGCTGGAGGCCTAGCCTGTGTGGGTATATGGCCCAGCACCAAAGACGGCCCTTTTCCCAATAATTAAATGCACCAAGATCTTTTAATGTTTCACACTTAGGCCTTACCTGACTCTCAATTAGCCTGCTTAAGTTAACATGACCAACTATTCTCAATCCTCCATGTGGCTTGTGTACCCTCAGGACTCACAGAGCTCACATTCAGACATCCTGCTGCTTCTGAGTCCTGGAAGGAAGAGAGAGCTTCCTCTGTATTTAACCAGGGTTCTTTTCTTCCTCCCAGGAAGTCCTGCCTTCCTATTCTCTCTCTGTGCAGCTAAATGGCCATCAGCAACTTTTATTATCCAATTAGATAATTCCTCAGAAAGGGTAGTACAAGGCCTTTCTCCAACAAGCAGTAGCAAAATTACAGTTACAAAGTATAAATGAAAATAACTTCATGGTTGGACGTCACCCCAACATGAGGAACTGTATTAAAGGTTCACAGCATTAGGAAGGTTGAGGACCACTGGAATAGAGGATGTAGAAATAAACCCACTCAATTATAGTTATAATTCTTGATAAAAAGTATCAAAAACATGTTAGAGAGAAGATAGCCTCTTCAAATGGCACTCGGAAAGTTGAATATCTACATGTAGAATAATGAGACTACATCTCCATCTCCTGCCTTTTTTTGGAGAAAGTTCCATGACGTGTTGAGAAAATGGTATATGGTGAGATGTTCTATAAATATCTGTTAGATCTATTTATTTTATATCATTAGTTATCTCCAGCATTTCTCTGTTTCGATTTGTCTGGGTGATGTGTCTACTGGCAAGAATGAGGTATTTAAGTCTCCCACTATCAGTGGGTGAGGGTCAATATGTGATTTAAGCTCTTGTAGTATTTCTTTTATGAACTTGGGTGCCTTGTGTTTGGTGCATAGATGTTAAGAATTGCAATGTCTTTTTGGTAGACTTTTCTTTGATAAGTATAGTATTTTCTACCCTATCCCTTGTGATGAGTTTTGGTAGGAAATCTCTCTTGTAAAGTATTAAAATGGCTACATCTGCTTGTTTTTAGATCCATTTGCTTGGAATATCTTCTTCCATTTTTTTCTTGGAGGTGATGTATGTCCTTAATGTTAACATATGTTTCCGGGATACAACAGAAGGATGGATTCTATTTATTGCATCCATTTTGTTAGTCTGTATCTTCTTTTTTTTTTTTTTTATTGAGGAATTGAGACCATTAATGTTGAGAGATTTGAATAAGTAGTATTTGTTGATTCCTCTTATTTTGTTGCTGTTTTGGTGGTGGTGGTGGCTTTGTGTTTCCATTGTTGGATTTGCTGGTCTGGGGTTATTATTATTATTTTATTAATTTATTTTTTCAAGTTACATCTTTATTGAAGTCCCCTCTCTCCTCCCATCCAGGTCCCACCCTCCCTCCCTTTTCCCAATCTTTGTCCTCCCCTTCTCCTCAGATGAGGGAAGCCCCCAATTATCAACTCCCCTCAGTTCGTCAATCACATGAGGGCTAAGATCTTCCTATTGTACTGGTGCCTGATATGGCATCCCAGCTAGGGTAAGATACTTCACTAATAGGCAACAGGGCCCATGACCTAGTGCTGGGTGGAGTTTTTCATAAGATAGTTATGGTAGTTCCTGCCTCTTTGGGTCTTTTGGTTGTAGGATGGTTGTCTTGTGCTATATGGATAATATCAACTTATGAGTGAGTACATACCATGTGTATCTTTATGGGTCTAGGTTAAATCACTCAGGATGAGCTTTGCATGAGTTCCTTGTTTCTGATAACTGAGTAGTATTCCATTGTATAAATATAACACAGTTTTTTTCTTTCTTCTCTCTCTCTTTTTTTTTTTTTACTCCATTCTTCAGTTGAAGGACATCTGGTTTGTTTCTAGTTTCTGGCTAATACAAATAAAGCTGCTATGAACATAGATGAAGTGATGTTCTTGTGATGTGGTGGAGATTCATTTGGATATATGCCCAGGAGTGGTATGGCTGGGTGTTGAGGTAGAACTATTCCAATTTTCTGAGATGTCACCAGATTGATTTCCATAGTGGTTGTATAAGTTTGCACTCCCACCAGCAGTGAAAGAGTGTTCCCCTTTGTCTATGTCCTCACCAGCATGTGCTATCACTTGAGTTTTTTTATCTTAACCATTCTGACAGGTGTGAGATGGAATCTCAGAGTCGTTTTGAGTTGCATTTCCATAATGTCTAAGAATGTTGAGCATTTCTTCAAGTGCCTTAGGCCATTAGAGATTCCTCTTTTGTGAACTGTCAATTTAGCTCTGTAACCTATTTTTTGGTTAGATTGATAGTTTTGTTGGTGTTAATTTCTTGAGTTTTATATATTTTAGATATTAGCTCTCTGTTAGATGTGCGGTTGGTGAAGATCTTTTCCAAATCTGTAGGCTGCCATGTTGCTGTAATCATTGTGTCCTTTGCCTTCCAGAAGCTTTTCAGTTTAATAAGGTTCCATTTATTGATTATTGGTCTTAGAGCCTGAGCTCTATTTTAAGGTCTTTGTCTTGTGCTTAAGCTATGTTGCAACACTCAGGACCTACTGTGATAAGGTTGTTGGGCTCTAGGAGACATATTAGCCTGATTACTATTGATTGCATTTTAAAGCTTGGATCTAGGCCTTTATGTTTTGTTTAATTGTAGTCTAGGTGCTGATATCTGGTCTTGTCTTTGTCTGGTGGGTGTTTAGTTTCTTGGTTTCTGTTGTTCTCTCTGGTTCTTAGGCTAATTTGGTGACTTTGTATTCCCTCTTAGGGAATTCTTCTGGAATCCAGCCAATTGTGACCACTGGTGTTTCAGTGTAAAATGTGTTTCTAGGTATTGGGCACTGACACTTAGGAATGGGGATGGACTAGCAGGGTGTGCTGAGGGGGTCCAGATGAGATAGGAAAGCAGGGCATTCAATCAGGATCTGCTTAATTCCCTGGGCATAGGAACAGAGTGTAAGAGGTCAACAACAGGGAGCCTGCTACAGAGCTGGGGATGAGATTGGAAGATTGGACATAGAGGAGGAGGAAGACTGAAGCTCTAAAGCTTACCTTCCTGCTTTGCTGGTTTACTTGCTTCTCATGTGGATTCTACCTGTGGGTTTCCAGAGAATGGCTGCTAGAGTTGGGGAGCTCCAAGATAACAGGATGAGTAGGGAGCAAGGTTGCAGGAAAAAATATATGTGTGACTGGCTGAAGACGGGGAGGGAGGGGTACAAATAAGAAAGGGAGGCCATAGCAGGTGGTCTGCTACAGAGATGGGGATGAAACTAGAGATTAGAATTTGGAAGAGAAGAGGGAGAAGTGAATATCTGCAGTTTGCTTATCCTCTTTGCTGGCCTGGGTGGCCTGTGGGTTCCTAAGGAATATCTGCTGGATTTGGGGCCTGGGATGATGTGATGAGTTGGGGAAAGAAAGGTTAAAGGGGAAGATACCTGCTATGAGCTGGGGGTGTGGGGAGAGAGGAAGGGGAGGCTGCAGTAGGTTGTCTGCTACAAAGTTGGGGATTTGACAGGGGGTTTGACTTGGAGGAACAAAGGAAACAGTGAAGTTCTGAAGATAGCTTACATGCACTTCCCTGTAAAGGCTTGACTGTAGATCCCAATTTTTAAAAATCAAGTTCCTCTCCCTTATTTTCAAATATATTGCTATAGATTTATTAATAGCACTATCTTATTTTTAAATGTTTAATTTTAATTCAGTTTTCACTCAACATTCATAAATAGTTCTTTGACAAGAAAAATAAAATCAATGAAACTATAATTGGACAGGTTAAAAAATAATACTTAGCCATACAAGATGTGAAAAAAATAGATTTGGTGTACTTTATATTGTTTTCTGATCTTATCTGTATCTTTCCTTCATTTTCCTTGCTTTAAGTTTGATTTTTCTGTTTTCTAGATATTTTCTTAAGACGGTAGCTTAGATCTTTAAGGGATTTTTTTGGTTTAAAAACCAATACCAGTGCTATAAACATACCTCTGAAGGAGGATTTGTATCACAGTCCGTATTTAGAAATTATTAACATTGTTAATTCTTCTTTGGATCACAAATTCTTTTGGAGAAACTCATTTGTAAATTGGTGTCATTTATTTCTAATTTAATAACGTTGTGATCTAAGATATTTTATAATTTAATTTTTAATATAACATTTTAGTTAATTTGAGAATTTTCTACATGCATCTGATTTTCTTTTCATTTATTTATTTCTTCAAGTTACATCTCAATCATAATCCCCTCCCTCCTGGTCCCACCCTCCTACCCTCTTCCCCCTCACCCTCCTATCTGTTTTTTTTTAATAATTTATTTTTTATTTCTTCAAGTTACATCTCAATCACAATCCCCTCCCTACTCCCCCCTCCAGTCCCACCCTTCCACCCTCTTCCCCCTCAACCCCCCATCCTCTACCCTTTTTTTTTCTTTTTTAAGTTTAATGTATATCTTCTTCCCCCCAACAGCCCCCCCTTTTAGTCCAACAAATGATTCTTTCTCTTATAACAATAAATACAATACAAAACAACACAATCTTTTTTAATTTAAAGTGTATCTTTTCCCCGCCAACAGCTCTTCCTTTTAGTCCAATAAATGGCTCTTTTTCTTGTAAACATCTGATAAATTTTAATCATATTCTCTCATTTTTTCCCATAAATCCTTCCAAATTCACCCCATATTCTCTCAGATTCATGCTCCCTCTCTCTTTTTGGATTTTGGACTATTGTAACCCACCTTTGTGGGTTTGTGTTGTCATCTATCCACAGTAGTGATATGAACCATTGGAGCACAATCAACTTAACATGGACCCCATCACTAAAAAAACCTAACATTTCCTTCCATGGAGGCGGTCTAATGTCAGCGTCTCCTTAGCTGGGCATAGGGCTTGGGAACCCCTTCCTGCTCCATGAAGAGATGTTGACTGACCTGACCTTGTGCAGGTCTTGCGTTAGCAACCACAGCTGCTGTGAGTTCATGAGTATTGTGTCCAGAAGTCACTCTTTCTCAATAATGCCCTCCCAACATTGGTTCTTAAATTCAGTATCTTCTTCCACAGTTGATTTATTTTTGTATATCCTTTTCCCGAACCTGTGGGAAGGAGTGTGATATAGATATACCCTTGGTGAGCACATTAAAGATGCTTATTTTCTTCACTTTGACCAGCTTTAAGGCTACTGAGGTGGGTGGAATGACAGGTCTTAATACAGGAGCATAGTAGAACACTGGTGATTTGGAAGAAGAAAAGGGAGTGGGAAGGGGCATGGGAGAGGAGGACAGAAGAGGGAGGTGGAGAAAGGGCTAGCTAACAATTTGAAAAGGACTAACGGAAACATGTCATATAAACTTGTTAAATATATATGTACAAACACACACACCTACCCCCCCACACACATACAGAAAGAGAGATAGAGATAGATAGATAGATAGATAGATAGAGAGAGAGAGAGAATTTTGTTGACATTAAGCTACACGGGTGATTATGCTTCTCCAGAAGCCGTCGATTGCCCAAAAGCAAAGCAAAACAAACAAACAAACAAAAACCAAAAGAAACAAACACACAAACTCCCCCTAATACCAGGTGTGGGATACCTCTCCTCAAGTTGGTGTTCAGAAATGTGTTGAAGACTCCCCAGACAATACAGACTACTTTCATTGTTCTTGGTTATTCACCAGAATTTGATAGTAAGACCCTATTGCTGAAGATATCACACACTTTAGTAATATGACATGGAGGAATCAGGCTGGTACTGACCAGGGAGCTTCCTTCCTGGTGGTTATGTATCATAGTACCAGAAAGTATTTTATATCCTGTCTGGGGGGTGAGCAATCACTGACAGCCTTACCCAGTGGCAATCCCTGTGCAGTACAGTAAGGACAAGCCTGGGAAGTTGTGCCCACTGGTGCAATTGTGGTGGGAATGCTATGGGAGAACCCAACCACTTTTTGATTGGATTCACAGCCCACTCTACAGGAGGAACTGCATGCCTGCACTATACATCTGATGAAAAACCTCATGGCTGGGGAGCTTATAGTCACCCCAGGGGATGCTATTACTATTATTTTTCTAAATCTACACTGCATCAAACTTTCTTCCAAGTCTATATATCTCTACTCATAGATTAGTGAAGTTATCAGTCTTTCTCATAGAAGCTTCTTTGGGCAATAGATGGCAGTTATTTCAGAAACTCAGAACTGGTAAAATATTTTGTTTTTTTAGAGCAACGAAGAATAAAGAAAATTTATTTGCACCTCTAATACTTGCTTTCCATTTTATCGAAATCTGAATTTCTTATCTATGATATTTTTCTCATCCATGTGAATCTCCTTTTAACACTTCAGGCACAGAATGTCTGTGACAGTGAATGTTCTCAGTGTCTACATGTCTTAGAAAGTATTTGTTCTATGACTTCGAAGGATAAATTTCGATTGCTCTACAGTGTTAGCTAGCTTTATGGTTTTAAGGTTCTTCTATAAACATTTCACTCTTTTGTCCTTGTTTGCATGGTTCCTGATAAGAACTCTCTTCTTTTGTTTTTTTCCTTTTCCTTTTCCTTCAGGCTACTTGGCCATTTTGTTTTATTTGAATATTTTCAGTGTGTTTTTCTTTTTGCATTTATATGAGTCTCCCAAGGCCTCTGTAACAAATCACCATAACTGAGTGACTTAAAGCAACAGAGAGGCATTTTCTCACAGTTATGACAACCAGGAACCTCAAATCAAGGAGTCAGCAAGACTGTACTATGTGCAAAGGCCTTAGGGAGGCGTTTTCCCTTTTGTCTGCCAGCTTATGGGGGCTGCTGGCAATATGTGGTCCCTTGGCTCATGTGTTCATTGCTCTAATTTCTGCCTCTCTCTTCATTTTCCCTCTCTCCCTTGTTTCTGTTCTCAAATCAGCTCTTTTCTTATCAGAAAAAGATTTAGGGGCCACCCTAAGTCCAAGATGATCTCAGCCTGTGATCCTTAATTTAATTACTCATGCAAAGACAAGCTCTAGGAGTTCAAATTTGGTGATGTCTTTTGAGTGGCCACTATTCAATACAGAAGTGCATTCCAGTTCAGGACATTTCTTTTGGTTTTTCTCTATGATCACAGATACTTTCATTTGACCGTATTCAGTTCATGGCTGAACCCATCAAAAGCATTCTCCCTTTTTTCAGTTTGCTTTCCAGTACTTTGCTTTAATTTTAAATTAAGTTTTTATCTCTCTGATTATACTACCATTTGTTTTTGTGTATTGTCTACTTGTACCATTTCCCCTTAACATATTACTTTATGACCCAGCATATTAATCATTTTAAATTCTCTGAGAACTTAAAATCTGTGTCATCTGAGTCCAGTTCTAATGCTTGCCTTGCAAATTTAAGCTGTGTTATGCTTTTCAGCATACCTTATTAATTTTTCTTACTGAAAACCAGGCACGAAGTCCCAGATAATTAGAACTGAGATATGTAGGCCTTTAATGTGAAGTTGTATTTTATTCTGGCTACAAAATAGGTTGTCTTTAATATTTGCCTATAGTATTGGTTAAAAGGACCAAATGTTGCACATTCTCTCATATTTTTATTGTCCACAATCTTGTGGTTTCCTTGAGTAGCCCTTGTCCTGAAAAGTCTACATTTTGTAGTTCTCTCACCTAAAAGTCTGTTTTACTGGAGCCCTGTTGCTGTGGTGTACAGTGGGAAGTAAAGGAAGAAGTCTATCATTTTACAATTTATCCTATGGCTTAGGGTCTGGTCTATGTGTCTCGTCTTAGGGTCTGCTCAGATCCCTCCTCTGACTCTCTTCAGGTGATACAAGAAAACTAGAGGAGGTAGAGTTGGAGAAATGCCTTCCCTCTTGGTAGCTTACACACTGGTAAAATTATTCCCTGGCAAGTAAGACTCGATTTTTAAAAAGGCTGTCTTAGCATAGTTCAAAGGAATTACTCTATCCTGAGGTCACTGCTGGGTCTCCAAAGAAGTATTTTGGAGCATTCTCATCTTATCCTTGTGAAAAACTAGTGGGTAAAACTGAAGCTCTTATCCTTCTCAGCTCTCTGAGGTGGTTGAAGAATAGACAGCTTGAGTCTCATAGCTAAATTTTGAGTTGTTTAGGAATCAAGAGGGCGTTCTAGATCTAAGAAGATGGTTATAACAGTGATGCAAGTTAGTATGAAAACTAAGTCAGTTATAGAATTTTAAACTCATGGAGATGGTTAGAAGGTAGAAGGTTAAAGTCAGGGGCCAAATATGTATGAACTGGACATTGGGAAGTTATACTGGGCCACTTAACTCTCATAAATGTGGCATATTTAATTCTGCTGTTTTGTATAGAATTTACTGTTATAAGAGAAAGAACCTTTTGTTGGAATGAAAAGAGAAGCTGTTGGGGGGGGAAGAGGGTGGAAGGGTGGGACAGGAAGGGGGAATAGGGAAGGGTTTGTGACTGAGATGTAACTTGAAGAAAAAAAATAAAGTACTTATATAAAAAAAAAAAACTGAAGCTCAAGACCCCTTTCCCACATGACTGGCTTTTGAGAATTTCTCATTCTCTAACTGTTCTGTATTTGGTCTTCAGAGCATCATCACAATGACTATTTAACTATTCATACCTGATGACTTTTATTTCCAGGTGAATGTGTCTCAGGTTGGACTCCCTAGATTTTTCTCTTTAGTTTAGGGAGCTTTGATGCTTCTCACTGTTCAATGTTTTTCTTGCTGGGAGGACAGCTGTAAAATTCTATTTCATGTAGACTGTTTCGTTGCCTTTTGTTGTACACCATGCATTCAGAGTCTCTGCTCAATCCCACTCTTCATCGCTTTAATCTCTTCTTACAACTCTATAGGTACTTTAAACTTTATACTTACACCTTTCAACATCCTATGCCTCAAACCTACCTACATGATCAAGTAGCATTACATGACTAGTATGTACAATAGCCTTCATAATCAAAATATCGTTCTATCTATCGGCTCCACCTATGACTCCCAAAAGCCCATGTTGAAAGTCCAATCCCAGGCTCCTTAGTCCTAGCAGCCATCCTTCTTAAATTAGGAGGCTACAGCATAATACCAATTTCTATTACCCTTAACCCAATAACTAAAACTATAGCTTACCCATTTATTTTACTCTCACTGTGAGGCATAATCATAACCAGCTCTATCTGCCTATGACAAACTGACCTCAAATCCCTAATTGCTTATTCCTCAGTAAGTCACATAGCACTAGTAATTGCAGGCATCATAATCCAATCCCCCTGAAGCTTCATAGGCACAACTGCACTAATAATTGCCCACAGTCTAACTTCTTCCCTCCAATTCTGCCTAGCTAATACTAATTATGAATGCATCCATAGCCAAATAATAATCTTAGCCTGAGGACTCCAAACCTTATTTCCACTAATAGCTACCCAGTGAATCTTAGCAAGCCTGGCAAATCTAGCTACTCCCCCCTCAATCAACCTCATTGGTGTACTATTAATCACAATGTCATTATTCTCATGATCTAACTTCTCGATCATCCTTATGGGAATTAACATTACCATTGCAGCCCTGTACGCACTATATATTATTATCGCTACGCAATGAGGCAAATTCACTAATTGCATCATCAACCTCCAACAGCCACATATATGAGAATTAACACTAATATCACTCTGTATCATTCCCCTTATCCTACTCATCCTAAACTCTAAACTTATTTTGGGACCCACACCACATAAATATAATTTATTCAAAACCTCAGACTGTGAATCTGGTAATAGGAAATTATCCTCCTTATTTACCAATAAAGAACTCAAGAACTGCTAACTCATGCACCCATACTTAAGCCTATGATTTTCTTACTTTTATAGGATAGAAGTAATCCATTGGTCTTAGGAACCAAAAACTTGGTGCAACTCCAAGTAAAAGTAATAAACATAATCTCTTCATCAATTATCCTAATCCTATTTATTCTATCATTACCCATCCTAGTAACTATAACTAATATAATAAAACTAATTAACTTCCCCTTCTATGTAATGTCATCTATCAAATATGCCTTCTTTCTCAGCCTGATTCCCCTCATATTTTCTTCAATAATGAAGAATTCACAACCACCAACTGACATTGAATTGTACAATTAACACCATTAAACTTTCTATCAGTTTAAAAGTAGACTATTTTTCCATTCTATTTATATCAGTAGCATTATTCATCACATGATCTATTACAGAGTTTTCTTCTTGATATATACAATCAGACTCCCCCACTAAAATCGTTCCATCAAATATCTCTTACTGTTTCTTATAACTATAATAATTTTAACCTCTGCAGATAATTTATTACAACTATTCATTGGATGAGAAGGAGTAGGTATTATATCCTTTCTCCTAATCGAATGATGGTATGGATGAACCAACGCAAACACCGCAACCCTACAAGCAATTTTATATAATCGAATTGGAGATACTGGATTTATTTTAGCCATAACATGATTCTGCCTTAACTCCAACTCATGAAGTTCTCAGCTACAAAAGGCCCTACCCCAGTCTCAGCTTTACTTCACTCAAACACTATAGTCATAGCAGGGATCTTCCTAATAATTTGATTATCCCCTCTCACTTGAAGCAATAACCTTATCCTAACCTTAATACTATGCTTGGGCTCTATTACCACATTATTTACAGCCATCTGCGCACTCACCCAAATGACATCAAATAAATCATAGCATTCTCTACATCCAGCCAAGGAGGACTCACAACAGTTACGCTAGGAATTAATCAACCCAACCCTAGCATTTCTCCACATCTGCACTCATGCATTCTTTAAGGCTATACTGTTCATATGCTCAGGATCCATCTTTCCCAATCTAAATGACAAACAAGACATTTGAAAAACAGACAACACAATCAAAACACTTCCATTTACATCATTCTGCTTAACAATTGGAACCTTACCCCTCACTGGAATACCATTTCTAACAGGATTTTACTCCAAAGACCTCATCACCGAAGCCGTTGACATGTCTAATTCCAATGGCTGAGCCCTACTAACCACACTTATTGCCACATCCCTAACAGCTGCGTACAGCATAGGAATTATTTATTTTGTTCCTATAACTAACCCTTCATTCCCCCCTTTAATTACTATAAACGAGACCACCCCAGAACTTATTAACCCCATCAAACGCCTAGCATTTGGAAGAATCATTGCTGGATTCTTATTTTCCAACAACATCCCTCCAATAATTACCCCAACCCTTACAATACCACTATCTCTAAAAATAACAGCTCTCACGGTAATGATCCTATGATTTTTCAATTGTATTCGAACTTAACCTCACCCTAACCACCCCCCCAATAAAATCCACCCCACTCTACTGTTTTCCACACTCCTAGGCCACTTTCCTACCATCTTTCACTGAACACTTCCTAAAAAATACTAGAAACCAGCTTCAACACAGCCTCCAACTTCCTAGACTATGAATTGACAAACCAATCCCCAAATCAATCTCAGCCACCCTTATCCATATGCCCAAAATTTTATATAACCAAAAAGGCCTAATAAAAATTTACTTTATATCTTTATTTCCCTAGTCTCAGTCCCCATCCTACTCTTCTCCAATTCCCTCGAGTAATCTCAATAATAATAAAAATTCCAGCAAAGATCATCCAGCCACAACTATTAATCAAACTACACAACTATACATAGCTGCTACACCTACTTCCACTTCTCCTATGATTCCTAAATCATCAGTCTCAAGAACAGCATAAATATCAATCTCTAAATCAAACACATAATAATGACTCATTGCATACATCACACCTAACTCAATTAAAATTCCCAAAATGATACTTACATAACCAGCTAAACATAAACCTCAAACCTCAGGGTATTCCTCCATTCCTTCATATCCATAGCTGTAGTATACTGAAAGAAAACCATCATTCCACCCAAATAAATAAAAAACACTAGCAATCCTAAAAAAAAGGCCCTCCTAAACCTAACACCATAGCACAACCCACACAAACACTAACAAGACTCAACACCCCATAAATAGGAGAAGGCTTCAACTCCAATCCTAACCAGCAATCGAATTATAGAATACTTATAATAAAAATTAAATTAGTCATTATTCCCACATAAGACTTAACTATGACTAACGACATGAAAAAATCATCATTGTAATTCAACTATAGGAACATTAATGAAAAATATCCAAAAATCTCACCCATTACTTAAAATTATCAACGACTCATTCATTGATCTACCAACTCCATCAAACATTTCATCATGATGAAACTTCGGCTCCCTCTTAGGAGTATGCTTAATTCTACAAATTCTCACAGTCCTATTCCTGGCCATACATCACACACCCAATATAACAACCACATTCTCATCAGTAGTCCACATCTGCCGAGTTGTAAACTACAGATGACTAATTCACTACATACATGCAAATGGAGCCTCCATATTCTTCATCTGCTTATTCATACACATTGGGCAAGGGGTATATTACGGATCCTATGCCTTCAAAGAAACATGGAACATCGGAATTATCCTTCTATTCACTGTCATGGCTACAGCATTCATAAGATACGTCCTCCCATGAGGACAAATATCCTTCTGAGGAGCTAAGGGGGATTCTCAGTTGACAAAAGCTTCTCTAACACACTTCTTCGCATTCCATTTCATTTTTCCATTTATTGTAACAGCTCTTGCAATTGTGCACCTTCTCTTCCTTCATGAAACAGGCTCGAATAACCCTACAGGCCTAGACTCTATCAAAATTCCATTCCGTCCATTCTATACATTTAAAGACTTCCTAGGAGTCCTAATTTTCCTCATCCTCCCAAAACCCTAGTTCTATTCTCCCCAGACCTCCTAACATTTCCCAATAACTACACACCAGCTAATCCACTCAACACCCCTCCACACATTAAACCTGAGTGATATTTTCTATTTGCATATGCCATTCTAAGGTCAATCCCCAATAAATTAGGAGGAGTACTAGCCTTAATTATATCCATACTTATTCTCAGCCTTCTTCCCTTACTCCACACATCAAAACAACGCAGCCTTATTTTCTGAACAATGTCCCAAATCGTATTCTGAATTCTAGCTACCAATCTTCTTACCCTTACCTGAATTAGAGGCCAACCCATAGAACACCCATTTACCATTATTGGCCAACTAGCCTCCATTAGCTACTTCTCTATTATTCTAATCCTAATACCAATCTCAGGTTTAATGGAAAACAATATACTAAAACTAGATCCAAGTCCTGATAGTATAACTATTACCTTGGTCTTGTAAACCAGAAATGAGGTCATATTGTCCTAGGACATCAAGAAGGAAGACTACTCCTCATCATCAACCTCCCAAACTGATTCTAATTAAACTACTTTCTGTACATAAATTTATTTAGTATATTAGTTCATTAATGTATATCATACATTAATTTATTTTCTCCTAGCATATAAGCATGTATCCTTATTGATTGTTTCCAAATATTTAGCTCATATTTACTTATCCAGTTTTTCAACCATGAATATTATCAACCCCTAATATATTAGTAGTTTATCCAACACAATTGCATGATATTTACATACACGATTAAGTCATAACACTGCTTGTCCAAAATGATTTTTGATACTTTGCTTCTCTTCCAGAATTCTTCTCACATAGAACATTTCTGATGTTCTCCGACAACAGTTGCCTCATAATTCCTGTCAGAGTTGAAATAGGAAGTCAAATATTGTTCATTTAAAAAAAAATGGCCATTCGTGCTAGAAGAGTAGAACAGCGGAAGCGTGCTGGGCCCATAAAAATGGCCATTCATTACACAGTTTCAGTATGACACCCTCTGCTTATTGGGAAGAATATCTTTCTACTATTAGAGTTTTCCAATTGCCATTAAAGCCTGATCAGGTCATTGATTGATAATGCCTTGGGAATCTTTCATTGCACTGTTTTTTTTTTTGTTTGTTTTGTTTTTGTCTTTATAGTTTAATTAGGGAGAGAAATCCCAAGGTGGATTCAGAGCTTCAGTATTATTGTCTTGTTTGCTATCCTTGCCTCTTTGTTTCTTGGCTCTGACTTTTTCTACAAGCTTTATGGTTAGTAATCCATTTGAGTTGTTAATTTTATTTTTTACAATATGCTTCTATTGCCAGACTTCATACACTTCTAGAGGTCTGCTGCTTCTTTGTGTAAAGACTGAACTAGTAAATGTTGTTATCAGCATCCCTAACTCATCTGAAGGTTTCTTCAGAAAATCTCGCTTGCTTAGACAATAGACGGAATCTCTCATACTTTTCTTTGTCTCAAAATAGCTACTTGGGGCACTGAAGGCTGGCTCAACAGTTAAAAGCTGTTGTTGCTCTTCAAGAAGACATGGATTCAGTTCCCAGCACACACAACGGAGGGGAGGGGTAGGAGGGGGTGTCTCACAAATGTCAGTATCTCCAGTTCAGGGGAACCTAACACCCTTTTCTGGTCTCAGACGGTACTGCACACATATGGTACACATACATATAAGCTGGCAAACATAAAACATGAATAAAAAACTTTATCTGTATACTATTCAGTATTTGGATTACTATATAGACAAGAGGATTTCTAATTCTCTCAGTCTGGCGGTGGTCACAGAAATGTACCTTGGTGTTGGGACTGCGTTTGCTTTTGTCAGAATTACTGCTTACTCACAAGCTCTATCTGAATCTTGCATCGCATCCTCTGAAGTCTTAGGTGGGATTACTTTCTTAGATTCTCCCTATAGTAACTTGTTCCAGTCCTGTACTGATGTAGAAGATTTCATTGTGGAGTTTCCTTATTAGTTTTCGCAAAGCATTGGGCTTTATTCTCTTCTGTCTCTGCCCTGGATCCTGGGAGGGAAGACTTTCTTGCTATGTTTCTGCCCCACAAGCTGAAGGGTGTAGCATCTATGGTGAATGGATCCAGCACTGGATTTTTGTTCAGGCACAGGAAATGAATAGCTTTCCTGCCTACAACCCCAGTGTTTTAGGCTTTTACCCTGTAAGAAGAAGTTATGCTAATGTGCTCCTCATTTGATTTCCTTCAACATCGGCTTTCACCATGAGTTTCCAGTCAAAAGGTCAAATCCCGTGGGAGTAAGTTTGCGAATAAAGTTCTTTACCCCCGGTGATATTTTATAGTGAAAGAGACAGGTTAGTTGAAGTTAAGTTTTAAGTCGGTAGGTATTTTCTCTCTTTGAAACTCTGAAAACAGAATTCCACCATGGTTTAGCTGCCACTGTGCTGTGGATGAGAAATCTGTCATCCTTGGCAAAGATATTCTCTCTATGTTGTTTAAAGTATGCTGCCTCTATTCTTTGGCAGTTTGTTTGCTTCCTGTTTTACTGGCATGTGTTTGGCATGAACTTCATATCCCTGTCCTTGCCTTCCAGCTTGTTCTCTGTATCTTGCCTTTGGACTCCCTAGCAGATGCAGTTGGAACTTCTCATCTCCAAATCTTAAACTTCTAGTTTAAAGGTATATTAATTTTGCTAGGTTTTTTTCATAAATGCCTACAGTGTTTCTGTTAATGAATTTGTGTTCAATCAGGGCTCACTTTTTAAATGTGATACCAGGACTCTGTTCTTTAAATATCATAGTTATTCATTTCTTAAAATTCCTCTTCTAAGGATTAATAATGAACGCAAGATATGAAAGAGGATACAAAGCTAATTGTCTTTATAGTTTTCATTTTTGGTAATGGATAAGTGCATATAAATATTTTTGATATTGAAAGTATAAAATCCAATGTGAAATTCTGAGGTTAATAATGGCTATTCTAACTGGATGTAAATTGATTGAGGTGTATAGTACATGGGTCTGGTTAATCTTGGTATATGATGTTTATTTTATTTGTAATTTTTTGCACAATTAAATTTATGTAAAAATTTTAGAAGCTGTTCTTCAAAGGTGAGTTTCAAATTTCTAATATTTTACATTAATTTTTAATTGTCTTTTGAGTATCTAACATATATACACATATTTCCATATCATATATTATTCATATCTAGCCTCTGTATGCCACAGGTGTTATGTCTATATTCTTGGGCTTTCATGACAACATATAAATTTAGCAGCTTGAGCAGCAGACATTTATTTTCTCACAGTTCAAGAGTCTAGACATCTGAGATCACAGGGCCACTAGGCCCAGTTCTGTTACAGACTCTTAATTTCAGATACTTGCCTTCTCACTGTTTCTCTAAATTTTGCATAAAGGTAGAGGCATTTCCATATAATCAGAATTATCATTTCTTGCTCTGATAAGACTAGTTGACATGTTGTCATCTAAACCAAATTACCCATTAAAGCCACAACTCCAGAAAACAGGTCAGGCTGAGGCTTCATATAGATTTTAGGTAATATTATTAGGCCCCAACAAGTGTCATAAGTTGTAGTTTTATCTTTGTCCTTTGTCACTTGCAGAACTTGCCTTGAAAAAACTCTGTAGAGAAGTATGCTGGTATTAGGGACACTCTTAACTGGGATTTCTCCACCCTTCTCCAGCCAAAATCAGTAATCTGCATGCTTGTCATTCAGAGCCAACCATATTCTTGAGATAAAAGACACGAGAGTCTGGATGCCTTCCGATCCAAGCAGGCTTCGTAGTGTGACGCTGGGTCCCTATGTTTCAGCTACTTGCTGAGGTCCACGTCCCCAGTATGTGAAGTCATTCCTATTAACTCTGAAGCTATTCTCATCTAGGAAAAGCAAAACAAAACCCCAGAACTGTTCACATCATATTCCCCATTTGGTTTGTGTGTGCACATTTTTAAAAGTGCTTTGGATGTTCTGCATTCTCATCAGTGTGTTGCTTTCTAGGTCATTCTTCTCATAATGATAAATTAGAACAGAAGAATTCATGGCCATAAGCTGCTCGTTTAGAACTTTTATGTTACAAAGGTTCTGTTGAAGAACAGATAAACTCTTGGACACTTCCTGTAAAGCAGAGAAAGTGAAGTTTTTTGGATAAAGGATACTTTTATAATGCTTTCCTGAACGCAGTCTGAGAATTACATGAACTGAACTTAAAAAAAAAATCTAAACAAAATTTTCTTTCTCTGGAATATAAGCGTATCATGTTTAGTCTGAAGGGAGCTTAGAACTTTTTTCATTATTTGGCACATGAGGCAAAAAGGGAGAAAATCCAAAGTTATATAGGAAACAGAGACATGGCAGAATGTGTAATTTACAGCTTACGCTCAACACCTTTTTTTGTTCAAGGAGCTGAAATTAACCAGGCCTTTTTGGTGTTTCTGTATCATTTTATTCACTTACATAGATATAAATGTAATTTTTTTTAACTTTTGAATTTTTATGCTCACAAAATAATTTTAACAATGGGAGTAAATAATATTTGACATATTAATACTGGGATATAAGAGAACACAAAGTTTGATACTCTAGCATATTAAACTTAAATCTATTTTTATTCAATAGTCTTCAAGTCTTTACAAAAATATATTACAGTAAAGTAGACACACATACAAATTTTGTCTGTAAAGCAATCATTTTAAAGATTCTGCCAAATCTGCCTCTTCTCTGCCTGTCTCTCTGCACATGGGTACACACACTTATTTACTATTAGAAAGCTAGTAACAGAGGTTCTGGTGGCTCTTTTCTATGTACAATGCATGTCTTCTAAAACAAGAGCGTTCTCTTCATATAGCAAGCAATTCCTAGTTAAAGAAAATATACAGTCCATATGAAGTTTTTTTCCTAAGACCCTAACTGTTCTTTATTAATTTTTTAACCTTTTTTTTCTATTTAGGGCCCTGTTAATGAACACACATTAGAAGTTATGTCTTTTTCTTAGTTTCCTATTCCTGTGATGCCGTTTTTGAGCAGTTGCTCAGCTGAGGTTCTATTGCAGCAAGTGAAGCTTCATTCATATCTTGTCTTTTTTTTCCGATCAATACTGTTTAACCGACTCCTCCACTTTCTGTAATGGAATTGGGGGGATTGGATTAGATTCAGGATAAGTATTTTTGGCAGTGGTGCTTCATAAACAATGTTTATCTCAGATTGCTTAACATCACTTGGCAAAATGCTAGGTTGTTTCACATTAAAGATGTTTCACATTAAGTGGTCACAAATTTAAGAAGGTATATTCTTCATCATTTGTAAGTTTTTGTGGATGGTTTTTACCTAGGATTCAAGTTTGTTCTTTCCCAGTGATGTTTACTTGGTGATTATAGCATGATTTCATGATTCTTGCCTAAACAATGAGCCAACTTCTAATCCTGAATAGGATCAGAATCAAGTTCTATGTCCTTTAATGGTTAGCATCATCTGATGATAACAAGAATCAATAACAAGTAGATTTGATGTCTACTTTTATTCTTAGCCTGGTGTCTTATACACTGGAGAAATGTGAAATACTATACATACTTAAATACTTGAAATACTTAAAACCCTTGATTTATCAGTCCTTATCCTTTCCTTTTTTATTAAATACTTTATTTTTTTTCTTCAAGTTACATCTCAGTCACAAACCCTTCCCTATTCCCCCTTCCTATCCCACCCTTCCACCCTCTTCCCCCCAGAAGTTTCCCCTCTCAGTCCAACATATGTTTCCTAGCCGGGCGGTGGTGGCGCACGCCTTTAATCCCAGCACTTGGGAGGCAGAGGCAGGCGAATCTTTGTGAGTTCAAGGCCAGCCTGGTCTACAAAGTGAGTCCAGGACAGCCAAGGATACACAGAGAAACCCTGTCTCGAAAAACCAAAAAAAAAAAAAAAAAAAAAAAACCAACAGATGGTTCCTTCTCTTATAACAGTAAATACTATACAAAACAACATATATAAATATGCCACATTTATGAGAGTTAAATGGCCCAGCATACCTTCCCAATGTCCAGTCCATACATATTTGGCCCCTGACTTTAACCTTCTACCTTCTAACCATTAGTCCTTATGCTTTTCAATTTCTCTTTAGTTCTCTCTCTCTCTCTCTCTCAGAGATTACTGTTTGTTTGTGAATTGGTGCTAGGAGGTCACCCTAAATTTATTTTGGCCCCATTATTATGTCTGCAGATATAATCCCAGGAGAACATCAGAGGAGAACAGGAAGAGAGGAAAGAGAAATAACGAAAAATAGTCCACCCTATTAAGAAGAAATCTGGATTCGAAAAAAAAGTTCTTAATGAGAGTATTTGTATACCTCTTGCTACTTTGTGCTTACAAGGACAGTACTTCAGTGGGGAGTTAAATTTCTAGAATCAGAAAGCCCATTTATGAAATGATTATGATAGAAAATCTGATTGGGCATGAAGCATAAGCAGAAGGAGGTTTTAAGAGTCTCTCATGCTTCTGTCTTGCAAGCTGGAGCTAAGTCATCTTGAAATGATTAGTTATTTTAATAAAAGTCATGACTATAAAATGGTATTTCTTTTATTTTCATAAATTGAATCTAAATTATTTACACAAATGAGTTTTGATTTCTCTACCGTTTTGAACCTCTTCAATGTTGAAACATTTTCATTTTTTTGAAGATGAACTTTACTTTTGAAAAACAATTGGAATTTGTGAGTTGTGCTCGGTGACTAAGAACTGTGAAGTAAACAAAATAATAACCAATTTGGTAACAGCAAAATATTCTTGCTGAAAGTACACAAAATTCTGCAGTGGATAAAGGACCAATTATTGTGTCATAGTTCACAACTATTTACAAATCTCAAGTGCTCATGATTTATATAGTTTATTGGTTTGCTGGTTTATCGTTTGTTTAATAATCATATAAGACAAGTGCTATATCTCCATTATAATTGTTGGGAATATTAAAAAAGATTTGCAGTATCTTGCAATTGGAAACTGAATAGGTCTCCCTCAGTTCTCTTTGCTATCTGTTTCCATGCGTATCATCTTTGTCTCTTTAATTTTGTCATCTTTGTTTACAAACATTCTGTGTATGGACAGAACCATGTCATAAGCCCAACGTGTATCCATCAGAGGTTTGCATAATACATCCCCAGCTCATTGATTTAACATTCCCCATTATCTTTCTTCTGTCAATCTAGACAATAGTTTTATTTTTCTTTTCTTTGCAAAGTAGTTACTAATTCAATAATTGTAGATTTATTAAATATCTCTTATAAGCATGATGATGTACTAAAATATTAAATTATAAAGAAGATGGTGAGATCTTTCTTAACCTAAAGGCTAATTAGCAGGGCTTCCAAATAATAAGCAATAATTTAATATAATGTGATAAAGTACAAGTATATTCTATTCCTTAGGGAAAGCCATGGTTGACAAATATCCCATCCACTGTTGTTTGTCAATGCTGTTTTCTCTTTCCATTCTCAAAAAAGTAAAGTTGATGTTGGTTGGTTTTTTTCAATCACTTACCACCTTAAGTTGGTCTCATCAAAGTAGGGTCTCTCGCTTGAATCCATAGTTCACTGACTGATTTAGTCAAGCTCGCGAGCTTGCCCACAGGATCTACTGTCTTCACCCCCACAGCTGTGGTATTACAGGTGGGGTGTCATGCACACCTGACCTTTCAATATTTCCTGAAGATCTAAACTCTGGTCCTCACACTCACTTGTGTGTTAAGTGCTTCACCCAGTCTCAATTCTATTTTTATTGTTTGTTTAAAATAGTTTTCTTTAAGGGGCTGGCCACTGGGAGTTTGATCATGCACTAGTGAGTATATGGACAGCACACATTGGACTCAGTATTTTCTTTTTCTTTTCATTATCTTCTTCTTTGTTTTTCTTTTCTTTCTTTTTTTTGTGGGGGGAGGTGTCATAACAGTGGGGAAATGGACCTGATAAGACTGGGAAGTACATGTGAGCAGGGTGCATTATGTGAAACTCCCAAATAATCAATAAAAACATTATGTTGAAAAAATAGGCATCTTACACTACTTGACTACCTCAGCTGATGATCATCCTTCACTGTTAACTTTGTGAGAACTAAGGATGCTGCTTTACATGCAAGAATCCATGTACTGTTTAAAGACATGTCAAAACATTCAGAAGTGAATAGAATTCTTTTTTTTTTTTTTTTTGTAAATCTGAAAATGCAAGTAAACTACCCCTGGACTGGACTGCTGCTGTATTTGGGGATATGATTTAAGTTCAAAGTCCTAAGGGAACTATTTGCTTCTTTGCTTAGTTTTTCTTGTTTTGTTTTCTATTAGATTGTATTTTGATATCTTTAACTTGTGGTTTGAGTAGATTCCATGAGATTACAGGATATGTACAGTTTTTTCCTTACTTTTTGGTAAAATGTCAAGCACACTATTAGAGCATTAGAAATATTATTAGTCCTAAAAACATCTTTAGAATATGAGTTCATTCTTTCATGTGACCTCTGAGTACATGTTCTCAGTTTTCTTTGGTATATGTTAACTATACGAAGGATCTGATCATAACTATCTGTTCCAAACCTACCTGATTCTTGGATGATTAAAAATGACTGAAGTGAAGCTACTCTGGACCTACGCTGGGAGCAGTTGCCTCTTCTCTTTTGCCTGTCTGGGTTTTTTTGTTTGTTTTTTGTTTTTGTTTTTGTCTGTGTTTGTCCGTCTGTTTCCTAGCTTTTTCCACTTCAGAACTCAGCCTACTAGACATCTCCTAGACATCCCAAGACTCCTCTCTCATTTCCCATGGCAGGCTACGCTTCTTTGTCCCCACCTCCACACACCCCCACAGTCACAGCTGAGTATCCAGAGTTGGAGGAGCATCCTGGACCCAGGCAAGTTTCAGTGCCTCTGCACCTGACTTTGTTCTCTTCCCCTCTCTAGGTCTCGTGTCTCCAGAGACTCCTGCTCCCTACCTGCCATTGCCAAGGTTGCCTTGTCTGGAATTCCTAGTGCAGACTGATCAAACCTTGATTCATCAGAAGGCTGAACTAATAGGGACATTTCTAGGCTGGGAGACCTGTAATAAGAATGAACCGCAATCCTGAACTGCACAGGACCTCAGTCAGGCAGCTGACGAAAGCAACTGTTGTGTCTGTCTGTGGTGTCTGGCAGCTGCTTTGTGTCCACCTAGCAGACCTTGGGGACCCGGAATTCTCTGCTTCCTCCTGTCTGTGACTGGAGCTACTATCCGTGTGGCCTTCAGGACAAGGAAGTATAGACTCCACTTGGTACCATCTGGCCGTGTGCTACAAACCTGGCGTCCCCTCCTTCCTAAATTCTCCATCCTAGATGCTGATCTGCCCTTTGAGTGGTGCGGCCTTGCTGGTCGTGTGGCTGTGGTATAGATACCAACTTTGAAGGAAAGACAGAATGAATCTCTTCAGTGAGTAGTGGGGAGAATTGCTCTGAGAAGCACTCAGAGATGCTAGTCTGATGGTTTTGGCCTTCAGTTCCCAGTAGATCTAACGAGAACTTAAAGGCTGTGCTTCTGGGAGCCACGTTCTTCATTGATTAAATCTTCTTCCAGAGGCAAAGAGGCTCTGAGCCCTCTACCATCACCAGTTAGAAGCCATCTCCGGGTAAGGAGACCATCACCTCAACCGGAGTTCAAGATGGTCACCTACCCCAACCTTTCCCTCCTGAGGCAACCCCTTCCTTGGTACAGAGTGCAGCCAGCCAGCAGGCAGGGCTGACTTAGCAGTTGGGGGCCATTGTGTCCCATCCCTTCCATCTCCTCTCCCTTCCTTCACCTGTGGCCCGTAGAGGAGTATGTTTGAGAACTCTTCACTGTGTTTCACCATCTCTCAGCACTCCCTATGCACACAAGGATATTAGTTTTTGAACTTTCCTCCCCACTCCTTCCTTCCTACCTTCCTTCAGGGCCTCTGCACAGCAGGAGACCTTTAGAATCAAGGACTTGAGTTTTCCAATTGGTCTAGTGGATAAAAGGCATGCAGAGCACCAAAGACAGCAGATACTCCACTCTTCCTTTATGTTTTTTTAGCCTATTAGGTTAGCTTCAAACTGTGGCACTTTGAGGGGACCCTGCCCCCTCACTAATAGCTGTAGAGGCTGAGACCCAGTGCCAACTTCCTAACCCCCTGGGCCCTAGTGGTATTTTCTGCTGCTTCCTGCGGCTGACTGTTAACCCCTTCTTAACCCTACTGTAAGAAGGAGGCTGTGTCTTTGTATGTTGTGCTCATACAAAGTTAACAACTTTTCAAACATTGGAAGATATATATGATTGATGGGAGAGGGTAAAAGAAAGAAATGGTAAGGGATAAAGCAAAAGGAATGCCAGTAGCTGAGCTAGAGTTGGCCATCCCATAGTCTATTCCATTTAAAGAGAAAAAGATCCTTGAGTCAAAAAAAAATTTTTTTTAATTACTGAAGTGAAATAATATTGATCAAATTGGTCAAATCAGCACTGGGCTATAAATTTAGTCCAAATAATTGTCCACACACAAACGCAAACAGAAACGAAGAATTTTGTGTACCAGTCTGTTCAGTTATCAAACACATGCGTGTTCAAATTTAGCACTAGATGATATCAAAGATCTTCTTAGTCTCCAGAATTCTGTTGTTTTATAGATATCCTTTTTTTTAACCTCAAAAATACTCCCTCCATCTTTATTACTAAGATCAACACCCAACTCACTATGACTATGAGCAAGAGACTGGTAGGCAGCACAGTTACTGTAATATTCACTGAAGAAGTGCAGCAGCATTATCTATATGTCAGCATCAATCTCATCAAAATGCAGAGCGATTAGAGTTCAATAATTGTTCTCAAAGCAGGCTTCTGGTCTTGTTCTTATGGGATGAGAACAGGGGATAAAACGGACTTTCAGGAATCATGTTCCCAACATATTCCAGATCTAATAAATCGAATTAAGAAGTAGGGCCCATTCCCCTACTGGAATCACTGACCCTGTCCTAAAGATCCAGCAAGAAGCAGTCACTCCTTCAGGTATTCAAATCCAAGCAGGAAATTGTCACCAGGTGGCGCCAAACTGCAGCTAAGGTTGAGGTGAATTTGAATCCTATAGTGCTTATCTTGGTTCCCTGTGACATTTTTGGAGATTTATTGTTATTATTATTATTTTTTTTAGTCACCTATAACACTATGAGCAAATGCTGTAGTTTTGTCAACTCATTGGTCCTAATGGGTAAGTTTGAGATCCTTCAGTGTTGCCCAAACTAAAGCCTGCCTACTTTTATATTTTTGGTCTTGTTTACTTCCTTTTGAGTACTCGCATTCACTCACTTGGAAAGATCAACTATTTGTTAAATTTCCATCTCCCCATGCCTTTGCCAATCCTCTTCTATTGTCTGGGATACATTTCCGGCCAGAGTCTTTGTGTTCTAGATCTAATTAAAAGCTTTTCTCTGGAAAAGGTCAAACCTGTAGTCATCTACCCCCGGAAGTGTCACCTTCTGTGAACCTCCTTGGATCACCTCCATCCTTTCAAAAGGCAGAATTACTAGTCTGAGCTCTCTAGGGTTCCAAAGCACTTTGTTCATGTTTGCTATAGTTCTCACATTCAGATTTCCTTATTGTATTTGTCAGTTTGCTACTCAGTAGGAAAGCCATTCAGGCATAGAAGCAAGCCAGCCTTTTCAACTTGGTGTCATCACTGACTGATGTCACACTGGTCTTATACTATGCCCCTTAAATACTTGCAACAACATTTAATAAAATGTGTATGTTCATAACTTCTAAGAAAGATTAATTTTAAATAAATGAAAGCAAGTAGGTTAAAAGAAGAGATAATAATCATCCTTCTATAAAGAAAATAGTCATTTGAAAATGTGGGTGAGCACTGTGGTCTTTGTTTTGTGTGACTGTAGCTATAAAAAAAAATCTATAAGCATTATTACATGTTCCTACCCTAATGGGTGTGTGTGTGTGTGTATGTGTTAGTCTTTAGATTTGGAAATTAACAGGACAAGGCAACTATATTTATTAAATAAACAAGATTTCTTTTATGATGGTCTTTGTATAAGAGAGAATAGCATGTGAATATTTCTACATCCACATTCCTCCTAGTTACCCTCTTATCCACATTAATTATCATTAAATAGCAATTGGTGTACAGTCTTCATCGACACCTAAAGTACTACAGCTGAGACGTAAGTCAAGAGGCAGTTTGTTTATTGAACCAGAGGGGACTATAATCCTATCTCTGATTTTTACAGAGAAGGGAACATAATATAGAAAATTTAGATGGACCTCCAGCTCATTGTTGGCAAACAGTAAACAGAACCCCACTTCTTCCACTGCTGCTGACTTTCTCTGACCTACAGAGAAATAGGCCATTTTGATTTACTTACTTTATGAGATGTGTTGGCAAATCTGAAAAATAGTGGGAGAATAAAACCCCAAGTAGCAATATGATTATAAACCATAAGCTGAAAACACCATCCATCAGAACACAAGCTTACTTTATAATTCCATACCAATGCTTTGGTTCTTAGACCTCCTATATGCTTATGTGTAGTGCTTTAGAGATGCTCTAAATCCTTTCTGCTTTTGATCTGGTCCGGGATGTTATTTTGGCAGTTAGAGGACTTGGAGTATCCCACAGGGACTGTTTGCTTTCTTATCTAATCTTTAGTGCATCTAGCAGCAAAACAGGCCACTTGGTGATATCACTCTGCCAGATGAAGGTTGTTTGAGGATACACAACTCCTGTTGCTTTTAATGTGCATTTGGGCAAATAATGCAGGCATCTCAAGCTCCTGACTGCATCGTGCATTTATAATCTTTCTGTAGCTGCATTTTGCATCTTGTAAAAACAAGTTCCAATTCAGGATCCAGCAACTGTTTTCTGAATAGGACTGGCCTTCTGCGTAGGCAGCCCAAGTTAAAAAGCTTCACAAAAAGCGAACTCGTTGTTGTTGTTTTCTTAATTCTCCACTACCTCCTCACTTGTGAAATACTTGGCATAGACCACTTGGCCCAAATTTTTCACCTGTTTCTTCTTTTTCATAGCCTTTGTCACTTGTAAAAGTAATTCTAAAGAAAAGGATCCATTGCCATGCCCTATCCCCCTTTGATCGCTCACTTATTGTTTGGTTAAAGCTTCATACCCTCCAAGCCTGTCTGTTCTAAATAAGCATTAAAGTACCCATGAGGCTCTGCAATTTGTAAAAGGGCTGATATCAATTTGGGATCTGGTGGGTTCCCTGGGTTACTTCAAACATGAGTTCCTTTTTGGCAGGGTCGGCCACCTGCTAACAAACCAGAAACACACAGTAGGTTGAAAGCAATGTTCAGAAAGAAAATAAATGTGTGGATGCTAGGCACTTTAGAGGGCACTACACAATCTCAAGAAAGGAGGAATGAAGCCAGTGGGCACTGACGACTGCAGCAGCAACCTGGCTCGAAGAACAAACTGGAATATTTTCGGTTGGCATCAAACTTGGACATAGCAAAACAAAACAAAATAATGACTTGATTTTCCATTGGGCAATGGACAAATTGATGCTGCTGATCAGTTTGGTGTTTATCACATCCATGTGCAGGATGTGCTCCCTGAGTCCTCCTGCTGAGAGGGCCACTGTCCTGGTGTCTGCTGAGTTTTCTTGTCACAGTTGAGGGGTGGTCCCCAGATACAGATGCTCAGCAGGTGTTGCTTCAGGCTTAGGTTTCTGCCAATCAGTGCAAAAAGAAAGTGAGAAACCCAATAACCTATATATATATACAATGAAGAATATTCAATGTAAAGGGCTGCTTATTCTTCTGAGAATTGCTATTTAAAATGTGAATAAAGGGCTGGAGAGATGGCTCAGCCGTTAAAGGCTAGGCTCACAACCAAAAGTAAAATGTGAATAAAATGCCCATATCTTTATGGCATAATAGAGAAAATGGAACACAAGCAACGAATCCTTGCTGCATTCAGACGGGTCTTTGTCAAATTAGAACAATTTCAAGTGACTGAGACCACGAGACCTCATTTCTTTCTTTTGACTTCTGGATGTTTGGCTTAAGTTTCTATTGGGCCTTTATTTTAAGTTTTTTTCAAGTTTTTGTTGAAAATGGTTGACAGTTCATGCTTCAAGGACATAGAGCATTCAGCACAGATTAAGTCCCTTGTCCGTGGTACCTGTTGCTACCCTAGGGTGTTCAGTAATGTGATCAAGTAAATGCCTGCTCTTCATGGGTAGGATTTCATCTTTTTTACCTCTCTAAATTATGCTTTCTGACTAAGACTTATTATTAGGTGTTTTATTTCTCTGGGCATGGGGTGGCGGTGATGCATGTGTATGCGGTCCATGAGTTCTTGAGGGATGGAGCTGAGGTTGAGGTCAAATGTCTTCTTCAGTCCCTCTGTATCTCATCTTTTGGAACAAACCCACTCACTGAATCTGAACCTTGCTGACTGGCTAGACTGACAAAGTCTGGGATCTCCACCCCCTCGACACTGGGATCACAGACACAGACACAGACAAATTAGAGTGGACAATGCTGTTGCGTCTAGATTTTGATGTGATTGGTGATGATCTGGATTCAGGTCCTCGTGTTTGCAGGGGAAGCATATTACCAAATGAGACATAGCCTTAGTCTATTTATTTAAGACCATTTTAAGTATTAGATCTTCTATATAATATTAATTCATAGTTTCATAAACAAATTCATAAGTTTATATGCTATTGCATTTAATATATTACAGAAGACTATCCATTTAAGCCCTTTTCTGTGGAAGATAATGTCTTAAAGATGTTATTCCTTATGTTTCTGGTGTAACTTACATTTTGTTGTTGGTAAAAAAGAAGAAAGTCATAATTTAATAAAGGAAAAAGAAGAAACTGAGGAAACTAAGAAATTGTGGAATGTAAGCATAGGGCAGGGTAAGCCACGAAGGAAAGAGTTTTTCTCACTGATTGAATAACTTGATGCAGGGAAATCTGGTGTCCCAGGAAACAGGCATTTTGAGATTAAGTCCCCTATATGATTTTTAATTCTGTTTCTGTTTAGGTCTCTTCAGTGGCCTAAAGGCTTGAAGATAATAATTTTATTTTCTAGAACAGCAAATCTTAGCTCATGGATAAAGTTATATTACATTAAATACATCCACTCACATTTTGCTCATCCTTGTTTTTATCTTCTGTATCAACATAACACAAATCCCATACCTCTTCTGTACAATATACCTTGTAATAGATTTGAATACAAATGTCATGTTCCCTCATAGTTATTTCTACATATTTCAAATGTAGTTGGTTCTTTTAACTCTTGGAAAATGTTTTCATGTATTCTGGTAGACTACTTGATAAGAGTTAGCAACTATATTTTGATAATAATTATTGTATGGTATCAAAAGATATGAAATTTTCTTTGGGCATCAAAGGAATTTAAGATGATAACTTCAGGGGCTTTCTGGTTAAAGACATCAGTCTTCTCACTCAACTTGTTGAAGTCTTTACTTACATACACCTGCCTGAATATATTGTGGGAAGACCACAGATAAACAATTAAACTTGAGATGTTTCAGGCAAACCATGCTAGTTCTTACTGTAAAAAATAAGGGACATTTCTGAGTCATTGCAGTCTTGGAATGTAATACCAAACAAATGAGAACCAGACCACAAATCGCAGGGCCAAGTACATCATTACTGAGTGAGTAATGTGAACAACTTGCATAAACTGTGGCCGAAACTGAGTTTTTAGCAGACAACCATAACCTTTTGATTGCATCAAGAACAGTTAAAAGCTCTTTAATCTGCATGTTGTTCTTCAAGAAAGAAAAATTCATCAATCCAATTCATAATCTCAGAGACCTGTGATTCTTCAATAGGAGTTAACCCTGTTTTTCTGATTCTTTTCCCAGTTAGCTACAAAAACAGTCAACTATAACTAGCTTGGTGCCATGCATCTTTCTTCGTCCATAAAAGTGGGAAACATGTTACAGGTAATGGGGCCTTTTTCCTTCCTCTCCAATGCCAAGGAATGGGCTTCTCCAAACCTTTAAATAACAGAACAGTATATGTATACAGTAACAGTATACTTACTTTTGAGTAGTTATATGATCTCCTATGTTTCTCATCTTTTAGGAAATAGATTTTCAATTGTGTCAACATCATTTTTTAATTCTGATGAGTCATAAGTGCCACAATCTCACTTCCTTGGGGTCTTCTAACCCCTTCTGTCCATGTTGCTGGATTAAAATTCCTTTACATCCTTCAAATAAACTAAAAGACCAAAACACCTTTTTCTGGAACACTTTCCCTTACCTCTTGCTGGCCTTAAGTTGCAACAATCTCTCTGCTTCTGCTTCCTAAGTGCTTAGGTAATAGGTAACAACTACCATGCCTAGCTTTGCCCAACTTTTTTATTTCCTTCAGGGCACTCTGTGCTCTGGAAGCAAAATATATAAAAAGCACCTTCTGTGGCAAAGAATAAAACGTTTTCCTGCCTGGTGGCATACACTTCAGTATTCCCTAACAACCACTTCCTAAGGATTCCATAATATGTTTTCTAGTTTTGTTGACTGCCCTAAGTTGTTTATTGGGTATAAATTTTACAAACATTATGTGTATTAGCAGTAATGGTAGAGCTGGAACATACAGTGACTTCTCCAGGCTGCACAACAAGAGCTACCAATAGTGTGGTGGAACTTGGGGGCCTCTCCAAGGCCACTGCTCTTGCGTCCAGCAGATGTCAGCCCAAGCATCTCTCTGTGTTTGTGAACTGGCTCGGTGATCCTCTGGGTGTTAGGATTTCTTCTGATAGCTTTATGGAATGGATCAATGATGATAACCTCAAATAATTTATATGTGGAATCTTCACCAACCCAGTAAGAATTCAAGACTTCCAAAGCCCCACAATGGTGCCCAGCTCTCTCTTCAGCAACAGACTGAAGGCTTCGAGCAAACTTTAGCTGGTTGACACCATGAAGGACAGGTTTGCCGTAAGTTGAACTCTTAGGATCTGGGCATTTGTGGCCACCGGACATGGATCCTGTATTACGTAACCTTGCTTGGTTTTGTATCAAAGCCTTCATGCTCTATGAGGCCAGGTGAGTCAGGGAGTTTGGGCAGCATAGAGGGCTGGAGGTATTGCCAGCAGTGGACCCTCAGAAGAAAGCACATCACATTGGACTGCTTCTTCTTCCACAGCTCTTGGATGTATTCTTTGAACTCATCTTGGCCCACCTGATGGCTTCTGCCAGAGGAGAAGAAGAAGCCTATCTCTGTATTTTATAATTTTTATCTTAGAAAAAAATTCATACATTATTTACTACCTAAATAAAATATTTATGTTCAAAGTACTGCATTTATTCAGAATACCTGTTTATGTATTAGGAACCGCTAATTCTTAGTTGGCCTGGGTTTACTATTTTGAATACCACATTCTCCTTTATTCTTGTTTGAATAAGAGTGTAATTTGGCTCTGTTTTGTTTGGAAAGAAATTTCCTTAAAAAAAAAAAACGTTAAAAATTTCTTGGGTAGCATCTGATATATTTAAAACCCAATTGTTTATATTCTTTCTGACTCTTCTTGTACAGTACATTTTTTTTTCTACTACAATTCTAGGAACTAGGCCTCTACTGCAGACCTACCAGAGAAAAATCTTATTTTAATAAGCTTGACATTAATAAGGCAATCTGTGTATACATTTAAAAATGATTGAATCTATTTGCTCAGTATCAAAATTGAAATGATTGAAGTCAGTTATTCTTACCTGGTAACTCTGATTACCTACTTCTTTAAAACTTGATCCTTTCTAATGTTAAATCCCTTCTATTCTCAACTCTTGAAGAGAAGACAAATAAAACTGCCCATAATTTCAATATGTATAAATGACAGCTTTTAAATATGTTGCCTTTTTTGCTCTTAGACTTTCTGTCTTACAATTGTCCAGAGTTGCCTCAAGTTCTCTGCTCTGTGATTATATATTAAGCTGCAATTCCTTAAGACAGATAGCCTAGATTGGCAGAATGAGTCAGTGGGCAATGACACTTATTGTTAAGCCTCATGACCTGAATTTCTTTCCCATATTGTGGGAGAAGAAGACCAACTTCTGGGAAAATTGTCCTCTGATCTCTATGATGAAGTGGTAGAGTATATAAATAAGTGTGCACACATAGGTTCACCCCCCAACATCAATAAATAAGTGCAATTTAAAATGAAGAGTATTCTCATCTATCATTGTGTTAGGAATCCTTTTTTTTTTTAAACTCATTCTCATAAATACATGACTTGACAACTTAAGGGAAGCAGGACTTCAGGCTTTGGCTCCAGAGGTTACACTCCAGCATGATTTGGAGGGCTGTTGGTAGGCAGCAGGTCACATCATGTTGGTTAGGAGCCAGAGAGAGAATTCACACACAAGCTCTTTTCTTAGCCCTTTAATGTCATTATAGCCCTTAGGTTATGGGATAGTATTACCCATATTCAAGGAAGGACTTCCCAGCTATTTAACCTTCCCAGGAACAATCTCACAGACACATCCAGTGGTATGTTTTACCAATAATTTGGGGCTTTAAAAATTAATTCAATTTCCAATCTGTATTAATCACAGCTGCAACATCCATCTTGAGCACCCTAGGCATCACCACTATTCCTCTACTTCCATCTCTAGTTCTTAAATTTTAATGAACCCTCTAAGGGCTGCAGTGGGATTGGTGCCCTGCCTCTTTTCATTCCCCTGATCAGATGTAACTTCTCTCCTTACTTGGCCTGTCTTCCATTGTACATAAATAACCACTCTTCTTCATCTATCTTCAAAGTACTTCACTTTGGAATGTCCAACACTGTTGCTCTCACATTATAAATGTTTATTATTGGCTAAGTCAAACCCTCATCTCTTTGTGCCTCAATATACTGTAATTTGGCTCAAGAAAAGAAGAGGAAAATAGAGTCATGCTGCTGAGAAAATATTAAAGAACACTAATCTTCAGTGAAATTCTAGAATATCTGAAAATTTTCATTTTGTATCCTTTTCCAGAACCAATTCTCTTCTGTTTCTTTGCTACTCAAATCTATAAACAATATCCACTGCACATTTTACTCAGTGTCATGTATTCCCATGTCCTGATTTCTTGTTGGATTTTACTTATTTCACAGATTAGGTCTAGAAGAAATGAGGAAAAGGTCTCTTCTATATTCAAGTGGATTCATTTACCAACAAAGTGGGACTTGTTTTTTCAATTAGAACATGAGAGTAGTATGACTTCCAGAAAAATCCAACTTACTCACTGAAACGTAATTTCTGAAGAGTCTTACCTCTCCACTATCTTTTATCATAAATTAGCATCTATGTTGCAAAGTTCCTGTTGTGTTTACAGGCTCTCATTTGTTGAAAGTCTGCTGCAAAGAGTTAACTATATTTGCCTCCAAATTTTTCTTCTTTATTACATCCATTCCAATAATAATTATACTTTTATCTCTCTAAGTTTTTGGGGTTTTTGGCCAAGCCGTCAGTGATCTCCGTAATTATACATTATTATCAATGTTTAATTCCAATTTTGCTTAATTTATTAGCTGTGTTCAGTAAAATCTTCCTGATATTTCTTGAAGCAATTTGTTAAGGAGTTTTCAGGGTATCACTTTCCTCTTTTTAAAAAATACTTATTTGAGGCCGGGTGTGGTGGCACACGCCTTTAATCTCAGCACTTGGGAGGCAGAGGCAGGTGGATCACTGTGAGTTCAAGGCCAGCCTGGTCTACAAAGCGAGTCCAGGACAGCCAGGACTGTTACACAGAGAAACCCTGTCTCGAAAAACCAATCAATCAATCAATAATAAATAAATAAAAATACTTATTTGATTGTTCTCACCCAGTCCACCTTACTAGTGCCTTGTCTTTTCCTTGGTATTTAAATATGGGTGTCTTTTAGAGCTCAGTCCCTGGCCCTATATTTTTCTATTTTCTCCTTTTGATATCTTTTATTTTTAACTTTTGTCTTCAGCCAAGACTCCTTTTATTCAGCTGCCTACTCCACATCTCCAGCTTGGTGTTGAAGTGAATTGAAATTTCGTACACACACACACACACACACACACACACACACACACACACACACTGATCTGCTTCTCAAAGCCTACTTTAACATACAGCTTTCCACATTCCATTAGATGACAATTCCATTTGTTGAGCTGCCCAAACCAAATATTAAGTCACTATTGGCTTCCTCGTGAGCAAGCCCTGTCAGCACTACTGTCAAAATGTACTCTAATTCTGACCTCTTTTTACTATGTCCTTTTCCCAACTATCCAGTTTCTCATGTGGCATGGCAAAGGCCTGAGTTACCTACTTCTGCCCTTGTTAACACACCTTTCAATCTTTCAACAGTAGCCAAAATGATCCTACATAATTAGGCCTAAATCAGTTGCTCTACTCTTCAAAGACCTCCAAGGTGTCTACCATACTCAAAATTAAAGCTAAACTCATTTCAATGGCCCTACATTATCTACATCTGGTTTTTCTACCCTATCATTTCTACTGCTTCTTTTGATTATTCTTTCTAACTTTGCTACAGAAGTGCTTACCTCCAGGCGTGAACACCTTCTACTTTTTCTTCAGAAATATTTTTCTCCCCAATTCTTTGGATGTTTTGATATCTCAATTTGTTCTCCCTTGCACTTATCCAAATGTTGTCCATTGCATTTAGCATACACACATACCTGTATCTCTTTTTATTTTTGATTTACCTCCATTAACAGACTTCAACCTTAACAGGAAGAAGAAACTGAGGAAATTTTGCTCATGTGTATCCATGGGTTTGCTTAGTCCCATATAACTTGAACTAAACATGTCCTTAGATTGTTTGATTGAATGGGCATATGCATTTTTAATACTTGGAATAAATCCATTTCAATATCCTCTCAAACAATAGGATGCCTAAAGATGGCTTCCTTGATGGGCTCCTGAATATAATTATTTCATGGATGCTCATTGGCAGACTGCCCCCACCTTTTTTTTTGGGGGGGTAAGACTCAGCATAGATGAATCATAAGGATCACTTTTAATTCAAACTCCCATGTGAATTTCATATTATTGTGTTATGAAAAAGTCCTCTTGTCATTAATATTATTATGGATTTGTATAAGAACCTCACAAATTGACTTGTACCCAATAGGTACTTAATACATACTTGAGTAGTAACTGACTACAGTAATTGAATCCACTTGAAATTAATTATTTTTATCTTTATAATTTATCCTCCAGCTTGACAGCAAGGCAAGGCTGTTGCAATTTGTTTTGGGTTGTTATATACAAGTGCAGTGCCCCCTGGAGATACCGAATATATGCTAATTGATGATAAAGTGAATAGTACTCTTTCTGGCATCTGTTATAGATTTTCAAAGAAATCTCCCTAGCATATTATCATAGAATTTATTAAATCTAGAAACATTTCCAAAACATATGTTTATAGTTTTATATTTTGAACTGTTCCAAGAATGAATTCTCCTCACTGGTGTTCCAGCCTTCTGCCTATCTCCCTTCTAAACTTTGTTATATATATGCTGAATTACAGTCCCTCATCACAGCTCCAATCAAGCCATAGCCATTTTCCTTCTGGAATACTGATGTTCGTTTCCTACTGAATTTCAAATAAAGTCCAAAGATGTTAACATATATGTGAAATGAGAGACCCAGTAGCCACTCTCTTGCTTCTACTCAATATTTGAATAAAGTGCTTTGTGAAAGACCTGAGTAACATAGGATCAATAGGTTTCTAGTGAAAACAAACAACTAGAATTTATATGGACAAACATTTAGCCTACAGTAAGAAATTATACTGGTTCAGGAAAGTATGTCTAGGGCCTATGACCTCACCAGCCCTATGTGGTTGACTAGGTTTACAGTCCTCGGCATGAATCCTTCCTCCTAATGTAGTGGGTCTTAAGACAAATTAGATAGCTAGACTACTGTAAAAATATAAGTTCCACTATTGCATCCTGAGGGTATCATGCCATGCTGGACACTGTTGTGGTTCATCGGATTTACAGTCAGTCACACCTACTGATCTCACTTCTCTCTTAGTAGTTTAAATAACATCCATTGCTACTCTAAGAGTTCTCAGGGAGGAGGCTTCTGGGTCATTTCTAGCTCATTTCTTCCAAATACTGTGTCCAAAGTACTGGTTTCTTCAGGCATAGGACCTTTCCTTCCTCTAAAAGTACACATTACAGGTATTAACAAGAAAGCACTAATTACTGAACATTTTTTGGAATATTTTAGAAGGTCTACACAGACTGGCCCTCCTAGTAAGGGGAGGAGCTTGTGTATTTTCATTATCTTTGGTCGTAGTAAGTCCTAAGATGATTTGGCAGTCAGCATTAGAGAAAAAGAAACCTGTCCTTTTGATCTCCGGAGCTTTGATGGAGTTGAAAAGATGAGTGGCAAAGGGTCCCTAGCTCATCTCTTTCCTACCTATCACTGGGTGGCAGGAGTGATTGTCAATGTGCCTAAACTATGAACATTCATTCTGTAAAATTATACTTTGCTAGCATTTCTGAATAATCCTGTATTTTATGATGTAGGACATTCAAAGATAGGTTAAGTGATCTCTCATTAAGCAACTCATGATATAATTGAATAGGTACAAACCTCACATAACTGCAAAATAACATGACAGTAGATACCTGAATTTTGAATAGCACAAAAAATGTTTTAAAAATCATGAGAATTCCTTCCAGATGGGCCCTTCTGGGAGGTCTGTATGGAATGAAGAACATATGAACTGAACTGCAAGTCAAATTCATTATAGAAATTTGTAGACTGAAGAGGGAATTCAGACTCACTGAAGGGCCAGGGGTGCATAGGTAACAAATGAGGGAACCCAAGGAAGAATCCTTAATCCAGTTCAAGTGAAGTATGTGGTTTATGTTTGATCAAAATAATAGAGTAGATTGAAAGATATTTTGTGACAATAGTGACTACAATTTCAAGTGTTAAACTAAGTTTACTCTTAAAAAGAATGTGCTAGAATAGAATAGAAATGAAATGAAAAGAAAGGGAAAAGAAAAGCAGAAGCCATTGAAGGTGTAAGAGAACATTTAAACAGTGATATCAGAGTTTCTCTTAGCGCATGTCTGCTTTGTCTAGCCTCTGAAAAAGGTTTCAGGATGAATTGATAATAAAACTAACTTTTTTTTTCAGTAAAGATATAGGACACTTAATGTAGGAACAACAAAAGGAAGTGGTAGTTGGAAGGTGTTTTCTTCTTCTTTTAAAATAATAGATACATTGATTTTTAAAATATTAATTTAAATCTTATGTTGAAATATAAGAATGATAATTAACCTTTTACTTATACAATAGATGTTGTGAAAAGGGTGAAATGTGGAAGCAAATGAATAATATGTGAAATCAGCATGCTAGAAAAGAAAGTCAAAAGTTCAAATATATCATAAATCACACTCTAAATTTCCTAAAATATCGGTTAATTTGTTTGAAATACTTTAAAAATGTGTTCATTTTATTAGTCACATATAAAATATCAATATAGAAGTGTTGGACTTAAAAATATTTCCATTGAAAGAAGTATGAGTGTGTTAGAACTTTGTATAACATTGCTTCTGAATGGCTATTCTAAATGTATAGAACTTCACTGAGATAGATTTTGGGTGTGGCTATTCTCACTGTGATGCTTTTTATTTGTAATTTATTTATAATAAAGTGATTTTATTTAAAACATAAAATAAAATAAAGAACATCTCAACCTATTAGCTATGACACTATATTTCTCTCTAACTTATCCATGCTAAAGTTGTTATGGGTTTCTAACTTAAATATGAACACTCCAAGATGGAGTCCTGAACTTACATTATCTGTGCAATTGTGCTAAGTGACACTGAACTTTAGGTCCTCTGTTTTATTTTTATGTACATGTAGATAGATAATACTAATATAGAATGATAATTTCCTCATTATGTGAATTTTGTTAAGTCACAAAATACAACCACTGATCAGACCTGAAAAATTTAATGAAAATCTCAAAGAATTTTTGCTTATTTTATGTGATTTATATCACTAGTTTTAATCTTATTAAAGTTAAAAAATGAGAAAATTTAAAAGGAATTCTCATTACTGCCCTCAAAGTAACAATGATTAATTTATTGTATGTCAGTATAAATGCTGTTTTAAAAATAATTTATCAAAAACAAACTAAGTTGTTACAAAGAGTTGTCTTGATTTGTGTTTTTTACAGCTTTACAGTGGTGATTAATAGAGGGTGCTGGGTTTTCTTGTCAATTCTTTGTCACATTGTATTTCAATTAGTGTCTCAGAAATTCCATTGGCACTCATGAAATATTGAGACTGAAAAGTGGCATATTAAAATTTTGAAAAAAAAATAATCTTGTCCTCACAGAACTTCTGGAAGGGTGCCCATGTTCAGAGGACTTCCTAGGCCTTACTGCAAGGAGTACTAACATGAAACAACATGGAAATACTAATACAAAGAAAAAGAAAATGTAATGTGAAAAAATTTACAAAGAATAGAAAGGGAATTTTTTTGTATGTGTGTAAACAACAATTGATCCATAAAAAGATATAATTGTAGGTTGTCATAGACTAAACACCAGAAACTTGAACCATATCAAACAAAATTTGACAGAATTACAGAGAATTACTTAGAACTTCCCAACCACTAGAGGAGATGAGGATCTTGCATAGCAAGCATTTAAATAATTAATATGTACATTGTTTAATAACTTAGTTATTAAGGCTCTGCTTTCATATACACAGACATATATTCAGGATAAAAACAAGGCACAGATTGTATAGTAACAAGGAAAGAACTTAAAACGTGTTGTTTATGTATTTCAAGCTGATATGAAATCAACAGTATGTTACGATAGTTCACAGACTTGAATAAAAACGTGTAACTATTGATAGTATAGTAAGAGAGTTTCAACAAATTCATTGTATACATAGCCCGCAAATTATGATGGCTAAACTTATGATGTTCAGAATTTATGATGGTATAAAAATGATTTTTATATTCAGTTAACAGTATTTTGAATTTAGAAATTTGAGAGTGTTCTACCTAATAGTGTGCACTATGTTTCACAGTTTCTTAAGATGGTGTACTATAGCACAGAGATCAAATTTCCACTTAGATAAACAATTATAAAAATGAATGTTAATAACCTGTCATTCATGTTGTTGTGAGCAGTTTTTAGTATAAAATAGATTTTGTGTTAGATGACTTCAGTGACTAGTAAGACTTCTAAATATATTTAGGACAGATTAAGTTAAACTATGATATTGATATTCTGTAGTTTAGGTGTAAAAACATTTGGCTTATAATATTTGTAATCTGTGATAGGTTGAGCAGAACACACAACACTGTAAGTTGAGGAACACCTATATACAATTTATGGATCACTTTTTTTATTACAATGCTTTAAAGTCAAATACAAACTGCTATAAAGAAAGGTAAACTTTTCCATGCATTTAGATTTTGTAAATAGATTTCTTGGTAATTATAAAAAGTGACCTTTGCATAATTTTAGTCAAATTCTTGCCTTACATAATGATTTAAGGTATTTTAGTCTGTCAACTCTAGAAACTGGATGAGGCTGAAGATGAGGTAGTTAATAGAAAGGAGAAATATTAGATGAAACTAAGAAGGTAGGGACCAGGGAGATGGCTCTTAAGTTGAGTGCCCTTTCAGAGCACCAGAGTTCAATCAATTCTCAGCATCCCCATTGGCGTTCCTGCCCAGATGGAAAGGGATCTTGGGACTCACACCTCTGAGGTGGGATTTTGTTCCTGAGGCACAGGAACCCAGGAACCACACATCTCTGAGAGCAAGCCTCCCCAGCAGAGGTCTTGCAGCCCTAAGGGAAGATATCCCTGGTTGAGCTGGATTGCTACAGAATAACAGCTCCACTTGCCATGCCTCTTCATCAGTATTACAGCTCCCAGGGGAGGGTGTTCCCAGCTGATTTTAGGAGCTCAGGACCCTCAGTCCCAATTCCACTTCTTTGCCTCTTTGATTCTTCTGATGAGTCACACCAGATAGCAAATCTCAAAATAGAGATTTATTAGGAGGGATGAATCCAGGGTATGGAGGGATGAATCCAGGGTATATATAGAGAGATGAATTCAGGGTATGGAGGGGTGAATCCAGGGTTGGCTGCCTCTGCTCCTGGGAGAAGACAGCAGGGAACTGAACAGTAGGCGGGAATTATATAGGGTTTCTTAGGGGGAGGAGCTTTCTAGGGTGAGGATTGGTGGGATTTCAAGTTCTGAGTTTAGGGAAACTCAGGTATTGTTGGTATGTTTCTTGTAAGGCACAGTCTGAGCACTCTCCAGTCTCGGGGTTGAGGATAACAGTTTCAGCTGTTAGAAAAGGACTTTAGGGCCATGAGGGAAGTTTGGTGGGGCAGAGCCTGGCTGCCGGACTCCTCAGGCAGGGATATGGCCACATTCCTGCCTTGAGGGTTTACAAAGTTTACAAAGGGATTTCAGGACAGGGAAGTCTTTCCCTGTCCCTTGAACCTGGTGTAAATAGTCAACAGTAACTCTACCACCTGTGCTCCAGGGGATCAGACCCTCTTTTCTGGTCTCCATGTGTACCCCTTTGTACACACACACACACACACACACACACACACACACACACACACACACACGAGTCATGCAATACTTAAACACTTGAATAAATAATAAAATGAATCCTTTTTTTAAAAGGAAAGTTGGAGTTAAATGATAGATTGCTTGCTTTGCATTTATGAGTCCCTAGATTAATGAATTTGGCAGCAAACACAAAAAACAGATGTGAATAGAATTAAAAATTTTTTCTCCTTAAATAATAAGATAAAACTCTGGCAAGACTGCAAAAACAACATAAAAAAGAAGAGATAATTGTTATTAGGAATGAAAAGGATTGCATGGGAAAGGTTGACTAGAAACATTTTATAAGGTGAATGTTATACAAATTTTATACATAAGAAATGTTATTGAAAAGAACAATTATTGAAAGATATAAATTACTGAATTGTTGACTGTGATCAAACCGAAATCTAAGTGGATAAAACAATAAAAAGATAATCAGTAGGCAAATTCTCTCCATGAATATGCTGCCAAGCTCATACTTTTATGGGTTAAGTTTTAGCAAAGGTGAAGTTATTATATGTTTTCATATGAATCTGATTTTAAAGATCAGCAAGTAAAAGAAAGCTATAGAACTCAATTTAATCTTGATTCCTAAGTAGGACAGACAAAACTATCACCTAATTTCATTTATCAAATTCCTAAATAAAACATTAAATCCAGCCATTTGTTGGCATATTTATATAGTTTTCATATGAATTAGTATCACTTCATTGTTATGATTACCACAGTATAAATCATGTTCTATGAGCACACAAATAAGTTGTTACAGATGGAATGTCAATATAATTTACCATATTTAAAGACTTAGGGAGAAAAATCATGGTCATATCAATAAAAATAGAGGTAAGACTTCAAAAAAAATCATATAATTACTCTTTGTAAAGGCTATTAATAAGAAAGAATTATTAGAACACTTTTAGCCTTTCTTCTAATTAATTCATTTTACATTGCAATTAGGGCCTCCACGCCCCATCCTCCCAGTCCCATCCACTCACCCTCTTTCCCCTTCCCCTATCTCCCCTTCTCCTCAGAAAAGGGGAGCCAACCCTCCACAGTACCAACCCACTGCAGTTCATCAAAACAAATCAGGCTTAAGAGCAACTTCTTCCATTGAGGCAAGACATTGCAACCCCGATGGGGGGAACTGATCCACTAAATAGCAGCAGAGTTGGTGTCAAAAGGCATTCCCCTCTCCACTTGTTAGGACATTCACGTGAAAACCAAATTGCTAATCAGCTGTATATGTGTCTTGGGCCTAGTTTGAGTCAGCCTAATGTTTCCCTATGTTTCTTGACCTCTGTTTGATCCATTGATGGGTGGAGCCTCCCGTAGAACTGTTATGCTAGGCTCCTGTCTGCAAGCATATCAGAATATCTTTAGTAGTGGCAAGGGTTGGCCTTCTCCCATGGGGTGGATCTCAAGGTGTGCTGTCTTATAAAAGGTAGCAATAGTTAGAAGGTAGAAGAAGTTACACATTGTGGTGAATGAAACCTCAGAAGCATTTCTACTGATTTCTGGAACAATACAAGAGGATAGATTTATTCATGATATCTCCAATGGGGAAATGTTAAGTAATTCAAGAAAATAGGGAAAAATGAACTAATATTTTGAAAAGATCGTATGCAAAGATATTCCAATACTACAAGTGAGCACGGCTATAGAGATTACAGGAACACTTGGAAAAATGACCAGATTTTTTAAATAAAGACATTAAAACTAAAATATCTTCTTTTCTATTTGTGTGTTATCATTCACTTAATGCTTTTATTGCCTTCTACAGGCGACATAGTACACTATATTCCCCCAGGTTCCTCTGACGTAAGATGATCTCAGAAACATGAGATAAATATATCAGTTGCTGCAGCCTGGAAATGTTTCTCATAAATGAGACTTGTTTACTTTTAAATGTCAGCTGTCACATTTTATTTATCATTTCCACATTGTCTTGAAGATGAATATCAATCATCTTATGTACTTGGGTGTCATCTCTATGAGACAATTCTTCCCTGTGAAGTATGTTAGCCTAAAAAAAAGAAAACATGTATGTAACTTTGTGGGGCATCAATTAATGTCTAGATGCATCTAAACCCTAGGAAATGTTGTAATCACTTATTTCATGATATACACCTAAACAGTGCTAAAGATTCCAAGCATGATGGCTGTTGTTGAGCCATGATAAGAAGGGAAGTCAAGCCTATACCAAATATAAGAAAGATTCAACGTATATTGAGGTAACAGCTGAGGGTAAGCCAAAACTGACAGCCACGAGTAATACACCTCAATTCTCTGAACAGGATCACTCATGATGAATTACCTGAATGAGTGTGTAAGCTTGGAAGCAAATATTTTTTGGAGATTCTCAATAAGAGGCCAGTAAGTTGATAAAGTGATTATATTCCTGTAGGATGCTGAGCTGGAATACATCTACTGTTTTTTGGGGGGTTGTTGTTTTTTTTCAAGACAGGGTTTCCTTATGTTGACCTGACTGTCCTGGAACTCACTCTGTAGATGAGGCTGGCCTCAAACTCACAGAGACCTGCCTGCCTCTGACTCCTAAGTGCTGGAATTAAAGGGTGTGCCACTACTGCCCAGTTCAATCTACATTTTGATGGAATCATGAGATACTTTTTTTAACCTTATTTATTTTTTTAATACATAATTCATTATTTATTAAGAATACTTTTATTTTTACATCCTAACATCTTACCATGAGACATAGTAATACCAAGAAATAAATTTATAATATGTTGTGAGAATTTGGGGGGGGGGATTAAGCAATGTCTAACCTCTTCATAAGGTCCCAAAGACAAACCCAATTTCTTTTCTTTTTTTTTTTTTTTTTTTTTGTCACAGATCACTCTGTGGGACCAGTGAGTCTGTAATACTGTCATCCCATGAAACCAAAGCTAAGTTCCAAGTACAGTGATGAAGTAGGAGTGGGATTGAAGTTCAAAAGGGGGAGACCATGAAAAAAAGGAAAGTGGTAGGCTCAGAGCAAGTCTGAACCTAGGAAGCCAACTTCCATTCAAGCTCATACTCAAAACTGTCTTGATAATCTGCCCTCTATGCTCACTGGGACAGTCAGATCACTCATGATGGCACACAAAGGCCTTATCCTTTTGACTTTAGGAGCTTCCTTGCCCTGGGTTTAGTGTATTCAGAAAAATTAAAGATATGATGCCATCCTCCAAGACTAAGTAGGAACAACCTTATCTCCTTTATGCAACCCACCCAGTGTTGTAGTTGGTATTCTATTTCTGGGAAGAAAGTCCATGATGACAGTATGAAGGAAAACATTTAATTGAGACTTGCTTACAGTTTCAGAGGTTTAGTCCATTATTTCCATGGTAGGAAGCATGGTGGCACACAGGCAGACATGGTGCTGGAGAAGTAGCTTAGAGTTCTACATCTGGATCTTCAGGCAACAGGAAGAAAGATATTGGTCTGGCTTAGTATTTTGCACCTCAAAGCCCACACCCAGTGACACACTTTCTCCAACAAGGCTATAACTACTCCAACAAGGCCACGGCCCCTAATCCTTCCCAAATAGTGCCATGCCCTGATGACCAAACATTCAAATACATGAGCCTATGGGGCCATTGAGTTCAAACCACCATACCCTCAATCGAAGTTGTACATTTTCTATAAGTGATGGAGTTGTACTGAAACATCATCACCAATGGCCACATTTTTCCATTAGAGTTCACTTTTGATATTGTTCATTCTACGGGTTAAACAAATTCACAGTGATATGTAATTACCATTATATTAGTATACTGTCATAATGACCTAATGTTTTCTATGGATCACCCATTCATCTCTCTTTTTCTCCTTCCAGACACCATTAACCACTCAACTTTTTTTTTTTTTTACGGTTTTGCTTTTGTTGCACTGCTTGTTATTGAAGTCATAAAGCACAGAGACCTTTCAGATTGACTTTATTCATTTCATAATATGGATTTAAAAATCCCTCCACATTCTTCCAGTGACAGTTTATTTCTAAAAAGTGACTAAGATTCCAATATACCAGTTTATTTACCCAACTCCTGAAAGATATTTGTTGTTCTTGCTTACAAATTGAAAGCATTATTAATTCTCTATGAAAAAAAGTATATGGACAGTAATTTCTGTGAACTTCAGTTTTAATTTCTTGAGATAAAAAGCAATGAGATTAACTGGTGATTTATATGGAAAGAATATGTTTAATTGTATAACAAACAACCTCTTCCACAGTGACTCTGTTAGCACTGAGAGTTCCTGTATCTCCACATCCTCTCCTGCATTTGGTGGTGTCAGTGATCTGGAAGTTGGATATTCTGAAGTCATGAAGTGAAATCTTCTATCTGTAAAGTGTATTAATTACCCTGATGATAGGTGTAGAATATTTTTCATTTTTTCCATATATACTTACACTTTTATTTTTAAATATATTACACAATACAGTACAAAATGTAAAACAAATGTCTTTTCTAAAACTGACAGCAAAGTTGCTCAATTTAAAATAGTGTTGCAGAGCTAAGAACTATCTCCTCAGTTTTAAAAAAATGGTTTTTTTTTAACATTTATTTATTTCTTTGTTATGTCTCCATTGCCACACCCTCCCTCCACCCCCTCCCAGCACCTCCTTCCCACCCTCTACCCCTCTCTCCCACCGCTCCACTCCCATGCCTCCAGTGTGGGGTGTCTGCATGTATCAGCACCCTCAGTTCATTAGTCACATGAGGTCTAAGAGCTTCCTCTTACACAGGAGGCATACATGGCAGTTCAACTAGGATGGGGTATCCTACTGACAGGTAACCAAGTCCCTGGTCCTGCTCTTTTGGATCTATTGATTATAGGATGCTTATCCTGTACAATAATGGCTAAAATCCAGTTATAAGTGAATACATACCCTGTGTATATTTCTGTGTCTGAGTTAGCTCACTCATGATGAATTTTTCTAGTTCCATCCATTTGGTTGCAAATTGCATGATTTCCTTGCTTCTGGTAGCTGAGTAGTATTCCATTGTGTAGATGTACCACAGGTTTTTTTTTTTTTTTTTAATCAATTTTTCAGTTGAAGGACATCTGGGTTATGTCCAGTTTCTAGCTATTACAACTAAAGCTGCTATGAACATAGTCGAGGAGATGTTTTTCAATATGCTTCATTCCATCTTTGAAAGCAGTATGTCTGTTAAAGTCTTTGAAACATTCAAAATTGAGTTTTCTTATTGATAGATAACTTTATTAAACATATCTTTTAAAAAAATAGCTTCTTCAAGTCTTTTAATTATATTTTTACTCTAATGTTATTATCTTTGGTAAAGCAGCAATTTTTAATTTTAATAAGTTTCAGTTTATTAATTGGTTCCTTTGTGGATTGTGCTTTTGGATTTTCATTTAAAATACAAATTTAAATACCAAGGTCATTTAGTTTTACACTCACATTTTCTTGTAGGGATAATTTAAATCAAGTTTTGTTTTATATTTATGACTATGGTACTGTTTATGCTTACTTTTATAAAAGATATAAACTCTATATCTTCTTTTGCATATGTTGTTCAGTTTTTCTAGCACTGGTTATTGAAATGATTAATTTTTTGCTCTATTGAATTGTATTTACTCCTGTCTGAATGATAGGAGTTTACTATAGTTGACTATATTGATGTGAGTTTATTTCTAAGTATTACTGTTCTCTGGGTTCTTTAGCGAGTTCTACTGTTTTAATTATGGAATTCTGTTTTAGAATTATAGTAAGATGAGTTTGTTAGTATCAGTACCATGTGTTATTTTTTCTTTCACTAAGGAGTTGGCTATTTTGTGTCTTTTGCTTCTTCCTATAAACTTTGAAATCATCTTGTAAACATTTCAAACATAGCTCACTGGAATTTTGATTGTGATTTTTTGAATATACATCTCATTTAACTGTGGCATGAGTTTATTAAAATTACTAACTATGAGAATTTTTTTTTTTGTTTAATCCCAGGTTTGAGGCTACTTAAGGCACAGGTATAAAATATTAACTGTATCGTGAGCTACCAAGGGTGTGGCTTAACCAGCTGAGCAAGTTTAACTCAGAGGACTTGAGAAAGGGATAAAAAGCCAGAGCTCCCCCACCCCCCGCAGGAGTCCTTTTCCATACCATCGATATATGATAATTCTCCAGGCATATTTCATAAGGGGCTGGAATTTAAGATACAGAAATGTGAATGTCAGCAGTGTTTATGTTTTCAAAATGTTGGTAATAAACAGTCCTCAAACACACACACACACACACACACACACACACACACACACACACACACAAAAGCCAGAGCCCCGAAGAGAAGGGGGCTCTACAAAGAAGTAGGAGAAAAGGAAGGTCTACAAAGAAGTATGAGAAAGGCCTAAAAAGAAGAGGTTGCTGCTCTCTGGGCTTCTGGTGCTCCCCCAAACTGCTCCTTGTTTTTCCTGCTGCTGTCTCCTGGTTTGCTGGACTTTTACTGAGACTAGTATTACCCCTAAAGAACCCAATGATCCTAACAAGCAGGAAGAAGTCTAAAGAGAACCATGCCCCCTTTCTCCCTCTAACCTTCTTTCTCTCCTATCTAGTGTTGGAAGGTTGAGAGGAACAAGGGGTGGAAGGGAGGTAAAAGTATTAAGCATAGTAAAATAAATTAGCATGTAATATTTAGTACAAAAATAAGAAAACCATCTTTCTACATTTAACATAATGACAATATTGATTTTTTAATGTATTAGTACATATAATAATCCTCCATTCGTTTAGACTTATTCATCTTCTTAATGTGACATACAACAAAGGCTAAAGAACCATGACCTCTATTTTAAGAGATTATAATTAATTTATGTGAATTGTAACTTATGGAGTCAATATATATCATTAGATTATATGAATACAAATCAATTTCACATTAAAACTGGGGATTCAGTCAGTTTTAAAAAAGAATCTGGAGATTTTCTTATCTCTTGCTTCCTTTTTTTGTTTGTTGGTTTGTTTGTTTAATTTTCTGTTTTTGTTTATGTCAAACATTTATTAGCTTTCTCTTATATTTTTGGTGTGTACTTAGCCTTTCACAGCTGAGCCATCTCTCCAGCCCTCTTTTTTTTTTTTTTTTTTTTTACTTTATTTTTTATTTCTTCAAGTTACATCTCAATTGAAATCCCCACCCTACCCCGCCTCCAGTCCCACCCTCCCACCCTCTTCCGCCTCAACCCACCCCTCCCCTTCCTTTTTTTTTAAGTTTAAGATATATCTTTTCCCCCCAACAGCTCCCCCTTTCAGTCCAACAAATTCCAGCCCTCTTTTAAAGGCTCATTTTGGTATGAAAATTATTAATACATTTGAGTTGTTACCTTTCCAACACTTAAGTTTGTTTATGGGGTCTTGAAATACCCCTACTGAATATATTAACTGATCTGCAGAGTATCTAATTCCAAAGCATCATTATGTTTTAAATGAAATACATTTTGAAAATTGGAAGTTGGTTAACACCATTGTTAGAAAAGTAAACTGTAAAGAGAGAACAATGTCAGTGATTTTACTGAATCGATGCTATGGCATTACTCCAGGAAATTTTGGTTGGAATAAAGCTCAAATATCCATGGTTCATTGTATCTAAAGGACAATAGCTGCTTTATGTTATAAAATTGTATTAACTATTTGTGAGCTGTTTGGTTAAGAGCCTGAATCAAATTCTTTTAATAAAAGTATAAATAATGGAGAGGGCATTTGTCCATTTTGTTTGATGACAATCAGAAAGTAGTTGAATCAAGTTGGCTAAGGCAAATGCTCATGTCACTAGTAATTATGTACACTGACTCTTTCAACTGTGATGGACTACCCCAGGGAGCAATTGGCATAGTTGTTTGTTAGCCTGTCGGGTAACCTGTACTTTCAGAAGTTTCTCTGTTTTCTGTACCACCAAAGGAAATATGATCTGGCATGCTTGGAAACCCTGTCTACTGACTCTGACCTTGTTCAATGTGAGGTTGCAGGACCTACTTTGAAGAGGGGGGCCCGACTGAGCAAATCCTCTTCCTTAAAAAAGGAAAGCTAATTAGGCAGTAAGAAAAGTCTCATTCTTTTGAGACTGAAAGCATTCCATTTCTTTTTGTTCACAATCAAACAGACTGAACGAGCTAATAGTTTGAAAACAGAATGTCCCATTCAAAAATAATTAGGAATTTGTATTTATTTGAGTTATTAGAGGAAATAACTTTACAATTTATTTTCCTGCATATATTCAAATTTTAGGACATCTATCTTAACACCAATTATTTTCTTATTAAGTAAGACTTTTTTTTACTATAATTTGAACTAAAATGTGGTTTAATTGTTGATTAAATTAACTATTGATTAAAGTGATTGCATATTAAAGACTTTAGAAAAATTAATATAATTCTCTACTTAGTGGCATAGCAAGGAGAGCTTTTCAGAAATTATGTTATAAAAGCAGATATATAGCAAGTAATTTTTAATGTTAACAATGCTTTCTATTTCCTTTGGTTTCTCTTCAAAAGAACCTCCCAGATTTTAGAGGCATTTTCTTATTAAAATCCCCCTAAAAGAAAAGTAAAGAATAAATCATTTTACCCAATAAAAAAAAAATCTTAGTGACCAAAATGTTTCTGTCATATAAAATATATCTTTTAGAGTTTCTTGGCACACTTCTAAGAGTAAAAACTCTTGGTCCAGTTGTAAATTTTTTAGCCTTCTTCTCCAGGAGACGATGTAACGGAGCGTGATCAAATGTCCATCTGACCAGTCAGTCTGCCCCTCTCTCTATAACTCTGTTTACATTTGGTTTGAAGTGGTGTCAAACTCTCCCTGGTTTGTGAAGCAGATATTTTTACGCCAATTCATTCTATCTGAAAGGGATAAGAATGGACTTTCCATTGTTTTTGAGCCGCTTCCCTGATCATTAATGGACTCCAGTTCTACTTTGCACTGAGGTCTTCTGACTTTGCACTGCACCAGGCACATAGACCTGAGAGTACACGTTCTTTGATTGGTTGGCAAATTTCTGTAGATGCTTTATTGCTCCCATTTTTCTCCTTTTCTTCAAAACAATGAAAGTTGATTACTATTATCTCTGTGGATTCATTTGACTCATTATTGACTGGACTGAGCTACTTGAAGAGGTGACTTCAGTTTCAGGAACCCAATTTTGATTTCTTGTGAAAAATGCACGTTGATGATGGTTTAAGCATGTCACAGTAACATATCTTATACTTTGGCAAATTTCTGTGATACCTTCAAATATTAGAGTTGTGTAATGACAAAATTATTGTCTCAGGTCAGGCATGGACATTTAGTTCTGGAGAACAGCTTATCCCTCAGATTAGAGTGGTACAATTCAGCAGATACAGAGAATTCTACATGGTGCAACTTAAGACTTCTCTGGATGATATGTCTCTCTTATTAGCTGTATTAGAACAGGAAACTTAGACTCAGTTCACAGTTCACATCAACACATGGAGTCAATTCTGCATGATAGTTTTGTTAATCTTGAAGATTTTGAGGCCTGTGCCTTAGTCAATTTGAGTCACACTGTGACACAGAGTATTTCCGTTCATGAAATTTGTAGCCCTGTAAAGTGACTAATTGGTGTTTGAATACTTATTCCTTTGTAACACATTTGGCTTCCATCTGTGATTTTATTGGAGTGCATCCTAGCAGAAGAGCTTATATTAAACCTTTTGGGCTGAATGATTGTTACAATATTTTCACAGCATCATCATGTCTTCCTGTTCAGAAAATCACACTCATCATAATGAAGATCCATGTGGATGGAACCAAATAGTTTACTTGGAACATCAGTCAGAAGCATTCTCTTTCCATTTGGGGAATATTGAAGGCTGAGATTTGTGAGAAGCCACCATACAAAGGAGTAGCTAGATTGGTTTAAATCATGGCTCTTTCTTTTGTTTTCTTGGTATTGCTTCAAGTCAATAAAGAGCAATCAGTGTTTAATATAACTTTCCATTTTAAATGAAGGAATAGATAAAGTGAAAGAAAGATGACTATCCAGAATGGTGTTAAAGGTTTGCTTTTATGATGTAAGTTAAAATTGATCATGATTTATAGGAATGTCAGAAATTGAAGAACATTTCCCCCCTTATAATTCTACTCTGAAAATAAAAGAATTGTTCCAAAGATAATGAAAGAATTTTTTCTAGAGGGTGTTGTGAGAGTCCTTTGTCATGTTATGCTGTTTAACATGCATAAAGCATAGATGTGATGGATCCAAAAGTCACAAGCTCCACTTTAGACATTATAATGTTGTAGTAATTAGTTAATTTCATTATGACTTAAAAAATTGCCAGCTCAATTGCCATCTATAATGGCTAATCACTATCACCTCTAGCCACCCACTAGGAAAATGTTGTCTTCTGCTTCCGAAGAGCTTTGCTCTCCTGTCCTAGAAGTTTTGGTTCCAAACGAGGAGGGGTATTTTTGATAGCATATACAACAAAAATGCTATTGAACTGGAAGATCAGACTTTCCGTGGACACTTCAGGTCACTTCTGATGCCTATATATCAAATGGCTAAGAAAGAAATAATACTGTTATAAGGGGGTGATTTTTAGACTACTGGTGGGAAAATTGGATTGCCTCTCCACAATGGCAGGATGAAAGATTATATCTGTAGTGCAGGAGAGCCTTTAGACTGTCTCTTGATGTCACCATGCCCTGTGATTAAGGTTAATGGGAAACCACAACCTAGCCCAGGTAGGATTACAAAGGGTCTATATCTTTCATGATGGAAGTATGCTCATCAATATAGGTAAAGAACAAGAACGAATAGCTGCTGCAGTGCTTACTGATGGCAAAGGAAATGTAGAACAGGTAGTAGAGGAAGTTAGTTCTAAATACCAGCTAATACAACATGAAGTGTGCACTGTAACTGACATAACATTTTCAGTTCAATTTGTTAAGAGCATGTTCGTGTACATATTCACATATATTAAGGGCACATTTGTGTTTCCATTCCTCTTCTTCTTTATCACATAATGTGATACTGATTGAGAAAATATCAGGGGTTAAGCACTGTTATTCTATATTATCATATTTAAGTTGAGAAATACTAAATGAATAAATACTCCTCAAGGGACTTTTCCACCTATTCTAAAATATATAGCATGTCAGCTGTTGTATGTGGGCCAGTTGCATCCTGGTAGGTGGAATTTTGACCTGGTTATTGTTTTCATTTGAAAACTAAGCATGACATAAGCACATGTGATTGTGTGTCAAATTGAGGGCATGTGATCGCCAGTCTTACTTGTCAATTTCACTTAATCTGGAATCAATCAAAACACAAGCTGCTAAGTGCCCTTGTGAGGAATTTTCTTGATTTTTGAAAAAAATTACATTTATTTATTACTTCAAGTTGCATCTCCCTCATAGCCCACTCCCTCCACCCTTCTCAGTCCCACCCTCTACCCCCTCTCTCACCTATCCTACTCCTCCAGTGTGGGGTTCCCACATCTCAGCCTCCCTTAGTTCATCAATCTTATGAGGGCTAAGAGCTTCCTCTAACACTGGGGGCCTACATGGTGACTCCACTAGGGCAAAGTGTCCCAATAACAGGTAACAAAGTACATGTTCCTGTTCCTTTCGGTTTGTTGGTTGTAGGGTACTTATTCTGTACTACATGGCTAAAATCCAGTTATAAGTGAATAGATGCCATGTGCATCTTTCTGGGTCTGGGTTAGCTCACTCAGGATATTATAATTCCATCCATTTGGCTGCAAATTGCATGATTTCCTTGTTTCTGATAGCTGAGCAGTAATCCATTGTGTGAATGTACCACAGTTTTTTTTTTTTTTAATCCATTCTTCAGATAAAAAAATGTTGAAGGACATCTGGGTTGTTTCCAGTTTCTAGCTATTATGAATGAAGCTGCTATGAACATAGTTGAGGATATGTCCTTGTGGTTTGGTGAGGAATCTTCTGAATGTATGTCCAGGAGTGGTATAGCTGGGTCTTCAGGAAGAGCTATTCCAAGTTTCTTAAGATAATCATCAGACTGATTTCCACAATGGTTGTACTTCCACCAGCAATGGAGGAGTGTTCCCCTTACTCCACAACCTCACCAGCATGTGCTGCCATTTGAGATTTTGATCTTAGCCATTCTGACAGGTGTAAGGTGGAATCTCATAGTCATCTCGAGTTGCATTTCTCTGATAATTAAGGATGTTGAGCATTTCTTCAAGTATCTCTCGGCCATTAGAGATTTCTCTTTTGTGAATTCTTGGTTTAGCTGTGTACCCCATTTTTTGATTGGATTATTTGGTTTCTTGGTATTTAATTTCTTGAGTACTTTATAAAATGTGGATATTAGCCCTCTGTCAGATGTGGAGTTGGTAAAGATCTTTTCCCAATTTTGAGGTGTGAATCCCTGTAAATATGGACAGAACTAGCCCAGATAGAAGGACACATAAGAAAGAAACTTTACTTTTTGCCTATGTGTTCTCCTCACTCTCGCTGACAAGTTCCTGTATTCTGTTACTGCAGGATTCCTTTACTGTTATTAGAATCAACTTCTTTAGCACTCCAATGGAGAAAGACTGAAGACTAGCAGCTTTCTAGTATTCTTCCAAGCTTTCACTTCCAATTGGGGCTTCTGAGACATCCACCCTTGTGAAACAGGCCTAGTGTGAGATTGCCACTGTTTTAGTATCTGGACCATATCATGTAGCATACATACATGATACGTATCATATATATAAAGAGAAAATGCATTTATTATATATATGTGCACATATATATATATATATATATATATATATTCATTCTACCAGTTTTTCCTTTAGAGAACCCTGCCTAATGTGTCATCATTTTAGAAGAAAGAAGAGGGGGAGGTTTGTATTAGCAACTGTTCTTGGCCTACAGTGTTTATATCTCTTGGCCAGTACCCTGCATTATCATTAAATTTAGACCTAGAATTACTTACAAATAAAACTGAAATCTTTAACTCAGGGGAGACAGTCAAAACCCTCAGATCTCAAAATGGCAGTGACAAAATTGGGGTACTGAGCAGTTAGAGTTGATATTAGCCATGAGCAACCATTGCAGCTAAGCTGAGACTTAGTAGGTGAGGGCCAGCTAGGCGAGTGACACCTTTCATTTTGTTCTACTATTCCATTCTCTTCGAAGCAAACAAAAAGGAAATGAAGATCAGATTCTCCCTCCTGAGCACTATCGATACAAGGCAAGATTGGGGAACTATTTTTTGTTGATTTTAGTAAGAGCAGCCTTTGTCTTCACATAGCAGAGGGTAGAATTTGTCAGTGAGTGTCCTACTCCCCCCCGCCCCCATTTATGCACTATCAGCAGCTGTGTGCTACCAATCTTGATGAATATTTGATGGAGCAATATTCGTAAACAAGGCATGCTTCCAACATGCAAAATGCTTCTTGTTTCACAAATTCCAAACATAAATTAAATAAAAAACTTAAAAGAGATTAAAGTCCTGGATAGCCAAGCAGTTCATATTAGAAACAGAGAATATTATAAAATTCCAGGCCAGTTCTTTTTTTTTTTTTAGATTTATTTATTATGTACACAGTGTTCTGTCTGCAGGTACATCTACAGGCCAGAAGAGGGCACCAGATTTCACCATGGATGGCTGTGAGCCACCATGTGGTTGCTGGGAATTGAACCCATGACCTCTGGAAGAGCAACCAGTGCTCTCAACCGCCGAGCCATCTCTCCAGCCCTCCAGGCCAGTTCTTAATAATAAGAAATCACATTAATACACATACACACGTGTTCACATACTCTCACACATAGAAGCCTGTTTCTTTTAACTAAGTTCTGTGCATAACACAAATTCTAATATGTGATTAAGATACTGATAGCTGTGTATGTGTTTGTGTATATATATAAATCCATATATACATATACATATGTATACATATACACTAATATATATTAAAAAGTATTAAAACCTTATGAATTAGAACACTGCCTCTGAAATTATACATATTACTGATATAACTACAACTTCATTTGTATCTTAAACATCAACATTCACGTCTACTTCTCATCTTCATTTGCTTCTAGACCAAAAATAAGGGTTGTTGAAGCAACTCTCAATTATTTTATAGCAGTCAAAGGCTTGTCACTGTAGCGCACATTTGAGGTATTCAACAGTTTTTTGTTTTGTTTTGCCATTTTAGACCATGATTGGTTGAATCTTTCACTTACAATCTATGATTTAGCATCTTTGGTCCAACAAAATCATTCATTTTATGTTGGAGAGGTTGAGAAAGAGAGGAATAATAGGAGCTGGGTCCTACTGTTCTCTTCAACTACATGCCCCTGAAAGACCCAGGGTAGGGAAGTCCCTCACCTGGCACTTGGGATATCACAGCCACCCAAAAACTTTCAAGATACCATCTTGATGCAATCGCAAGAGGTTTATTTCGGGGATCAGCGCTGAGGACACAACTTGTATCCCACGCAGGGGTAGAGAGTTACGACCTCCATTTGGGGAAGATTAGGGTATTTAAAGAAAAAATCACAACCCAAGGGAGTGAGGGGAAATACAAGTGGAAAGTACCAGCCCATTGTTTAGCTAGTCATGCGGAAAACACCCTATCCTGGAACCTGGGGTTCATGACCTGACTGACCTTCACTCTTGGTTCCACCCTTTTCATGGTCAGCTAAGTTCCTGGAACCTGGGGCTCAGCTAAGTTCCTGCCAAGGGGGATCTCTAAAATTTCCATTCCTTTCACCCCCAGTGAACCAAGGATTCCACCTTATTTGTGCATAACACAAATTCTCACATGTGATTAAGATACTGACAGCTATATGACCCTTTTTCAATTTTTCAGCAACATTAATAACATAAATCTGTAAGCAAGCCTTTAAAACATAAGCCTTTATGGGGTTAGGGGACTTTTGAGGCCAAACTTAAGCAGGGTCTATTGTTGAGACATGGTTAGTTGGTAAAACTATGTACAATCTTTGTTCTCATAGCCCAAGGATGTAACCTTTGTCCTATCTAAAGACTCAGCTCATTGTCTCTCCATTTTAAATCTAAGAGAAAAAACTAGAGAAAAGTTAACACAAGAGTTAACAGTTCCTTTTTTATATAATTATTATTTTTTATTTTTTATGTGTAGTTACTTTGCCTGCAAATATCTCTGTGGATCACATGTGTGTAGTGCCTGTGGAAATCAGAGAGGACAGATCTCCTGGGACTGGAGTTACAGACAGTTGTGAGCTGCCATGTGGAAGTTGAGAATTGATTGCAGGTCCTTTTGAAGATAAGCCAGTGCTCTTAACAGCTGAGTCATCTCTCCAGCCTAACAGGTGCCAATTTTATTTGCACAATGAATATTGAAAGGATATCACGTCAAGTCAGTGACCTGGTTTAAGCCTCTAAAGGTGGTTCTCAACCTTCCTAATTCTGTGATCCTTTAAAACAGTTCCTAATGTTGTGACTGCCCCCAACCATAAAATTATTTTTGTTGCTTCTTCATAACTGTAATTTTTTATAATGCAATATGAAAATATATTTATTGTGGTTTTAGGTCTTAGGTGGCAACTCCTGTGAAAAGATCCTTTGAGCTTCAAAGAAGTCATGATCCAGTTTGAGAACCACTGCTCTACAGATTTGTTGTCTCATTCAAAAGAAAGTGATGTCCTATAATAGCTTAAATTGCTTTCTGATCATGCCTTGTCTTCTCCATTAATTTCACCTCAGATACTACTCTTCTCAATGGCTTGCCTCAGCTACACCGACTTCCTTGATGTTTAAACATGTGAAGGTTATTATGTACCTGGGGCCATTGCCTCTGCTGTTTCATAAGTTTAAAATGTGCTTCTGAAGCCTATATTCCATTTCTCTCTGATCTTAATTCCATCTCTCTAAGAACCTTTTCTAGGTTATCAACATTTATATATCTATTCTTATTCCTCTATTGCTTTAAAAAGTAAAAACTATTTTTTATCCTATAATGCATTTTATTTATTTGGTATTTTGTACTTATTTTTCCAGAGAACAATGACACTCTGTTTGTCCACTACTACATCCTTTGTACTTGGACAAGTGCATACCACATAGTAAACAAGACAGTAAATTACAAATCCTTTTCCTGTCTCTAACTCTTTCTTCCTCAGGGTATTTCTTGCTATTCTACTATAGTAAAACAAACTTGTTATATTTTAATTCTTTTTTGATAACTTCAATGTTTGTACTTTTATTTTATTTGTTTTCATTTTTTTCCTCTGACTTTGCCCAATCTCAGACCTCAGTATTTTATTTAACCAATCAGAGTCAATGTAAGTAACAGACAACAAGCAGGACCAATTAATTAACATTTAGGATACTTAACACCACCCTATCAATTCCCTTCTTTTGTCTAATAAAAAGGCTAATTTTTAAAACACATATAGTAAAAACGATAAGAACAAATATGAAACAATCAAGAAAACCATGTATAAAAGCTACGCACATAATGTTTAGCCTATTTGTATCAGGCAATCTTGAAGAAGAAAAAATCATCTATCTATCTTGGTGTGTGTAAAGTTCTGAACCTAAATAATTTCTATCATATCCTATATTTATAAACCTAAAGGTTTTAGCACTTTTGTTTTAAATCAATCTGCATGGATTATCAAGTGTTATTTATCTGTTTATGCTTTCTTTCACTGTAGCTATTGATTACTTATTTCTTTAAAAAAAAAATCACTGTCCATTTCTGTCTTAAGTGAGCCAGTATTCTTTATGAAGATCACATGAGCATTTTCAAAATGTCAAACTGGTAACTTTTAAAATTAGAGTGAAGTTACATGCCATTTCCCCAACTTGCTTGAACCTGGAAGCTTTCATCATAGAAGTAAAGAGAAGACACACTGAACTTTCAATTTCCTTCTGTTTGTACTCTAGCTCTTTTGCAGGGCTTTTAGGAAAAATGGAATCCTGCTTTCAAAAAGAGGGTGAGATACAAATTTCAAGAATAACAGATTCAGAAACTGTGAAAGTTGTACCAATTCATTAATAATTGTTGTGAGAGATAGTTTGTATCATTTCACATCTATTAAAATGTAAAAAATAGAGCCACACACAGATGAGAATACACACGGATGGACACACAAACACACACACACAGACAGACAGACAGACATACACACACATATTAATGTTCCAGAATAGCTGAGAACTTCTACCAGCATAGAATTGTAGACTGCTTCATGTTAATATTTTTTCTCTTTTATAGTGCTGTCTTTATTCTTTTAGTTTTGCTTTTAGTTCTTTGAGATTATAATACACCATTTCCAGCTTTCCATTCTTCCCTCCAAACCCTCCAATGTATATGTCAATTGTTTATTCATCATGAATTTAGCTTCTCATACTCCTAAACCTCTCCAAGCCATAAATTATTTTGAAGGACTCACTTGTACTATAATGCAAAACAAGTTATAATATACATCTGAACAATTCATATTTACAAAACACTAATAATAACCAGAGATCAAATATACATTTAAAAGGATATTAAACATATATTAAAAACAAAGAGGAGTAAAAGAAAACATAATATATTCATCTAAAAGGATGAGGAGAATTATAAACATCTATTCAATTCAAAGAGGTTATCAATGATATACCAAACAAACAAAAGCAAAACAAAAACCGAAAACTTGCTTGGTGAAACAAAGAGGTTAGTTAAGGTTACTTACAGAAGCGTGGGAAGCTTAAGGGTGTCTATGCCACTAACGAACAAAAATCTCTCTCCCCCAGCAACAATATTATATACATATATATATAATATATATATATATTATATAGTAGTGTTATATATATAGTATATATTATTGCTAGCTGGATATATATTCTAAGATATAAATATATTATATATAATATATAAATATGCATCTAAAATACATATATATATATATATATATATATATATATATATATTTAGAAAGGGGTGTGGCATTGGAAACCCATCCCCTATAGCAACTCTTTACTGCCTATAAATCTTGTGGAGTATCAGGACTTTGTTAACCCACTCCCAGTATTGTTATCTGCCTGTAAATCTTGCTGAGGGGAAGGGCTTCAAGAGTCCTCTCTCCTAGTAACCATTAATAGTTTATAAATGCTCAGGGAAGGAGGTGGCCTCATGAATGCCTATGCATCTCTGTAAGAGAAAGTTAATGGTCCCAGTTTTGTGTATTTCTCCTTCTTTGGGTAATCAAAACTTCCTTTTAACAAGGTAAAGATACTGAAGTAACCAGAGGATAAACTTCTCTAGCATGACCTGAAAAAGGACAATAACTGTGGGTATGCATAAGAAAAAAAATTAACAAGTAGCAACAAACAAACTTGTTTTGTGAGACTGAGTGAAGATTTAGCTTTTGAGAAACTGGGCATGGAGATATCTTGATTACAAAGGAGCTGACTTCATTTATCACCATCCCTCAAGTAGACAAGTCATCAGTTTGTGACTACCCTGAAAAAGATACCTGGTGTGGGTTCTTGTGAAAGAGGTTTTCCTTTCCATTGTATGTGAGGTACCTTCTCATGAGTCCAGTCAAACATGGTGGGCTACTAAGGTTGCTCTGGTTAAAGTCTGCAAGGAATAAGTCAAAGGCATTTCAGCATCTCTGAAAGAGAGCAGGTTCCCGGAACATCTGGTAGTTAGAAAAGGATCATTTGCATATGAAGAGGGCTCCTTGGCCTGGGATCTCTCCATTTTATTTTCAAAAAGTAGTCATGGATATTCACATCCTCTTAGATTTCCTTTTGCTACCTCTGTGACATCTCCTTGACTTCAGATGGGAAAAACATGCTGTTGGCCTCTAAAAAAATAACAAAGGCTTCACAATAAATTATTGTTTGTACTGTGTGGAAAAAATTGTATGTGTGTGTTGTATATGCTAAATGTATACAAATTAAATATATCAGTTATTAAATTTGTATCTTATGGAGATATATATAATTAAATTCTAATTAAGTAGTAGAATAAAATTCTACCAGTACAGTTTAAACACTGGAAAAATCTGAAAAGTTTGAGTGTTGGCAATGAGAACAAGGTTTGAGATTTTAAATTAGAAAAACAAAATCTACATTCTAAATAACCTTTGCCTCTGAAGCTCTCCTAGAATTGTAGCCAAAGACTGTAAATGCTCTAACACCAAAGACTATCATGCTCTCTCAATTCACCTTTTATACTGTCTAAATGGTTTTTCTGAAATCAAGTCAAAAACACCCTCTTTACAAAACTGTAAAATAATTTATTTTAGGCCCATTAGCACAAGGTAACTTGATATTGCAGCAATAGAGAAGGAACACAAGGTTAGCAATCAAGGTTTTACGTTTGTGTATATAGTATTTTATTTATTTCAAGACAGAGCCCTATTGGCATTGAGTAGCTGTGAGTCTGAGTGAGGTTGGGTGGTGTCTTACATCTTCTTTAATACAAGAAACATCCATGACCTGTTGCAGATTCATTACAGTCCAATATGGATGTTAGTGGTGGCCCAAAAGCAAATTCTTGAAATAGCATTGAGCTATATTTAGAATTCCCTTATAATCAATCATCTTTATTGACAGAATACACTTTTATCAAAAGTGTTTTTCTTGTCTTATGCCACAGGGTAAGCAGGGTCTACGTTTTTATACTTGTTTACTGACTTCATTTTCAATTGTGCGATTATAACATAATTACATTTTAGTTTTTCTCCTTTCATTTTATGAGATTATAATATAATTACAACATTTCTCTCTTCCCTTAATATTCACATACCTAAGGCTCAGGGAACATTGCTGAAGAAGGGGCAATAAAGAGCCAGAAAATCATGGAGTTTACTGCAACATTGTGAATCCCAGTAAAAATTCTTTTTTTGATAACTGGGTAGATAAGCCATTTAGAGAAATAAGCTTAAAGGAAAGGCATAGAAAGACTTTTAGCTATTTTACTTCACTCATATTTTTAAATTATATAAAATTATAATATATAATTATATTTGTATAATTAAATATATCTATATTTATAATTAAATACATAGCAAATCGGTAAAAAATCTAAATTAACCTTTATAATAAAATTCTAAGTGGAAAAAACCCACCTTTTTACATGATAGTTAAACTAGCAGTGTTAGTTCTTATATATTTTAGTATTTTTAGTTGATAGTAGCTGTCATAGTTACTGTTCTATTGCTGTCAAGTGACACCATGACCAAGGTAAATCTTATAAAAGACAGCCTGTAACTGGGGATTTGCTTAGTTTCAGAGGATTAGTCCATAATCATCATGGTGGGAAGCAGATAGGCAGACATGGTGCTCAGCAATAGCTGAGAGCTTTACACCCTGATCCACTGGCAGCAGACAGACACACAGAGAGATAGAGAGAAAGCAGAAGAGAAAGGAGAGAGAGAGAGAGAGAGAGAGAGAGAGAGAGAGAGAGACAGAGAGAGACAGAGAGAGACAGAGACACAGAGACATATGATGGGCTTCACTCAGGATTTTAAAACCTCAAGCCCACCCCAGGTGACACACTTCCTTCAACAAGGCCGCACCTACTCCAATAAGGTCACATCTCCTAATCCTCCCCTAATAATTCCACTAACTAGGCACCAAGTATTCAAACAAAAGAGACTATGAGGGCCATTGTCATTCAAATCACCACAGTTGCTATACAAATGGCCTTTTGTTATGGGTTAGATTGGGTCTTTATCTTTACTGCCATTAGATTCTTATGTTGAAGCTCTAAACTTTAGTACTCCAGCATGCCATCTCATTTAAGACTTCAGTTATTGTAGGAAGAATGAGTCAGGTCAGGTCAGGTTATGAGCCCTTGTGTAGTATGCATAAGTTCCTGGGTTCAATCCCCAGCAGCACAAAAACAAAATAAAAAAAGGAAAAGTTAAGAAAAACAAGAAATCAGATTAGAGCATGACATACCTTTAACTCAATAAGCCTAATGTCATCTTAACATGTACATAAGGGATATGACACACAGTAGAGCTGTCATGCTGTAATCTGAGAATTGCCAGAAGTTGGAAGAGAAGCCTGGAAAGCTGCATTCCCTCGGGCCATCAGAGGGAAAATGGATCTGAAAACACATTTTACCCTCGAGAATAAATCTTTTTTGTTGCTAGCCACTCTATTAATGGTTTCATTGTGGTGGTCAAAGCAAATGAAAATCCTCTTTGCTTCATGAGATGGCATTATAAATGTGAAATTATTTTATAACAAATCTTTTCATGCTTGATTCAAAAAGTTAAATGGATTATCACCTTTCAAAGAAATATTTTGAGCATCTGTTGGTGCCTATTCTTGGCATAAAATCAAATAGTGTCTATAAAGTTTCAGAGTTCCCCACCCTAGAGTTATCATTACGATACTGTCTTGCTATACGTATTACAGAAAAATTGTGAGACAAACTCCTTTTAGCCAAGGAGAAAAATTGTCATATGACTTGGGCTTTCTTTTGGACATGTATTTTTTTTTTAAAGAACATAATTTACTATTTGAAAAGACTACATAAGGGGCTATTAAGATGTGTCCATGGATAAGAGTTCTTGAGGTTACTGATTTAGTTCCCAGCAGTCATATGGTGGCTCATAGCCATCTTTAACGCCAGTTTCAGGGAATCTGATGTCCTGTTCTAGCTTCTGTGGACATCAGCTACGTATGTGGTACATATACAGGCAAGCAAACCACTGAGATACCTAAAGTAAAAAGAAATAATTCTTTAAAAAATAAAAGGCTATATGATAAAATGTTTTTGTCTAAAAGGGCAGGCTTCTACCTCAGCTACCTCTTACTTCTTGTAGGGACAGCTCCTTATATCATGAAGGATTTAAAATTAGAACTAAGCACCATATGAAATAGGTGACAGCAATGAACATTTGTTCTCTTTTTTGCTGTGTATTAGTTACTTTTCTCATTGCGATAAAGCATCTGACATTGCTCCATAGTCTAATCACTTTGCAGAATGTTTCTCCATATCAACTCACAATTTGTGTTGGGAAGGCCTTAATTTCACTTGACTGAAATGGCATTGATTTTCCCTTTACAATCCCTAGACATACCTATTCATTTCTCTTCCTAGAGTGATTGTCCCCTTTCTTGACCTTAGAGTTGTACATAGCACTGGACAAATTTATTGTCCAGCTTCATTATGACTTCAGTTCACTCTCTGTGGTGCTTTAATAAGAATGCATCCTTGATTCTATAGAGATAAAAAATAATAATATCCTATTCGTTGCAATCAACCTATCTCTCACAAAGCCTCCCTAGTGGACTTTCTTATCCTTGCTCATGCTTGATTTTACGTCACATCAATGACAGTCCTCAAGCTGATTTGTTTGCTCCCAAATGTCAGTGACATTCTGCTTTAGTTGTATAAGACGTATTGACTTTCATACGAAATTCTTCCCGACCTGACCACATCTACCTCATCTCTGTATCTACTTTTTTTCATCTTCTTCTCTGCTGCCCTTCCCCTTCCTTCTCCCCCACCTCGTTTCAACTCTGTAATTCATTTTCTCACAATGCCCTTTCTATTGGCTATTCCTTCACTTTCTATATTCTTCTGTTAGTCTAACGGCATAGTAATCTTTCATTCACCTTTTTGTCTTTGCTCAAAATAACATTTTTGTGTGAGGTCTAGATTTCTCACTCTTTTAGAAGCAGCCTGGATTGGTTCTCATACTTTTATTCCCCATTTGCTGTGTATTCATTGCTTTCCTCATTGTGATAAAAATCTGCTGGCCAAAGCAACTTAAGGAAGAGTTTATTGTGACTCACACTTCATAAGTACGGTTCATCCTGGTATGGAAGTGAAAGTGGTAGGGTCTAAAAGTACCTGGTTACCTTACATTTATAGTCAGGAAGCAGAGGGTAGTGGATTCTTGGTCGCCTTAATTTCACCTTTTTGTACAGTCTGGGAACTCAACCCAGGGAAAGATGCCCCCACCATAGGCAGATCTTCTCACCTCAATTAACAGGAGATAACCCTCAATGGGCCTGTTGAGAGGCTAATTTTGCAGGTACATCTCTTCAAGTTAACAAATGGAATTAATCATCTCACTCTATTTACTTCTTCTCCTTCTATACTTTCTGTAAATGTATGTGGTTGTTTAGTTTATTAACTATTTGCCTAACCTATGAATAAGTCCTAGTATTAAAAGAATTTTTGCTTTGTTTCAATATTTCCCAAATGCCAGATCAACACTCAAAACATAAAAGATGATCAATAAATATTTTTTGAATAATGAAAATAATTCCACTTAAAAATTTGTAATTTAATTTCCCTTTCTTAGTAATCATGAATAAATGTGGCTTCCTATACATATTCAGCTATATGCAATCAGTGATATTTTTACCTTTGTCTCATTCCTTAAAGATTATACACAATACCTTAACATGTCACCATTTTATATTTTATACTATACAGTATTTTTTACTAACAAAAATATGAGAACTAGCAGCTATGTGTGGTGACTAGAAGTGACTCAATCATGCATTCATTCAGTTACATATATAAAACGACAACATATGCTTAGAATTGATAGATGTTCTTTGGTTTTATTTTTTTAAGGTGCTGTTTGCTAGATAATTCCAAAGCAGCAACTGGAAAGGCATATTTCTTATCTCATAGCCTTGTTGGGTCAGGAATAAAGAGCTGCTTAGCTGGTAACTCTTGCTGACAGTCTCCATCTGTTAGAAGTCAGGGTGTCAGCAATAGCTGATGTTTCTGAAATCTTAATTGGACTGGTAGATCCGTTTACATGTTGGCTCACTCAAATGGCTGTTGGCCAGAGGTCTTAGTTTGATCCTGTGGATCTTGATTTTTGTTTTTAAGGGCACAACAGTTCATATCAAGCAGAGAGATAGAGAGACAGACACAGACAGAGACACAGAGACAGAGAATGTCAGGGTGTCTTGAGTAAAGACACAGTCTATCATATTTCCTTTTGTATTGTTATGAGTGTGTTATTATATTTTCTCTACTCTTTCAAGAGTAGATCCAGCTCTGGATACAGAAGGGAGAGGCAGTGTGGACATAGTTTAAAACTATCCCTTATGAGAATCTCCTTTCCTTTGTTTCAGATTTTCACTGGAGAGTAATTCCTGTTCTGTCTTCATTTTCTTCTCCCCGATCCTTCCATAATTTCCAAGGAATAAGAGTGATTAACTTGACTTGTAAATATAGAAGAAGAAATTGATGGTATTATGTTCTCTTTCTTTCCTCATACATGCTTGTTTGCAGATTTCTACCTTCCTAAGGAGTTATAAGCCTCTCAGACATGCTGTGTCCCTGTATCAACTAGTTCTCTGTGAGTAAGTACATACACCTAATAGACAGATGCAATTTTAAAAATCCACCTGGCCTGAGGCCAAAGAATCATCTCTAACATCCTTTCATTAAGTAAAGAGGTAATATTTTGACCTCTGTCATTTGGCTTCAATTGGCTTTAGCAGGCAGGGAAAGTGATGCTATTCATTGACCTTATTCGTTGTCAATATGACTCTTAAGTGAAGCATACAACAAAACCAAACACAGAATATAATACAAAATAGACCTACATAAAAAGGCTAAAGTAATTAAGAATGATGGTGGAAGTCATGTATCTAGGGGAAGATTTTCTAGATGAACTGAAATTTAGCACTAAAATAGTAACTAATATAAAGTCAATCTAGGACAAAGGGACACAATATAAACTTTATTATTCACAATATAAAGAATAACACACACACCTACACACACATACCTACACACACACACTCACACACACCTACACACACTCACACAAACACACACACACCTACACACACCTACATGTACAAAGTAAGCATCAAAAAGACATGGCAGTATATGCTATGAGAGAAATTTTGGCTTGATAGGATTGTTATGGCACAGAAAGAAACAGATGGTGTTTCTACAACTAATTTTGAAATAATGGGCAAGGTGAAAGCTCAGGCTGCAGAATGCTGCAGTATGGGAGACAGGTAGAAAGATCAGGGCATTTACTGGTGACATATTTTTGTGTGTAGGAACAAGAGGGGATGTGGGGGGGGCGGTTAACACCTCAGGCAGTTGGAATCATTTGATTGTTTCAATGATTTTAAATCAGTGAAAGAGAAAGCTGGATGAGAACAACATACAGTGGAATGATAAGGCTGGAGTGCTGAGACCACCAGAATCGGGTCACTAGAAGTAAGACATGTGTGGATGAATCAGAGTACACATAATACTCTAGGTAGAAATGCTGAAAAACATTAAATCTAGGGTAAAACTGCATTTTGTAGTTGGAAACCATTTTTTCCTCAAAGGAAATGATAATCCTGTTGTCTTTCTAAATTCCCCATGCAGGATTGTGAACAACGGTGGGTAGGTGATAGAACTCTTCACTTGACTAGGAGAGTTCCGAGAAGTCTAGACTGGCATGGGGATGGTAACCAAGCCTTCATGTCGATGTAATCAAGAAAAGGAAAAGAGCAGATGTCAGATTTCCACATTCCCTGAAAAGTACAGAGCATCATGCCGTAACTTAAATGTAAAGATCTGAGAGAGACCACTACAGCAGGCTAAAGTACATGACTCAAGGAAAAATGTGAGAGAAAGCAGGCCGTGGTGACATGAGGGAGAATTTGGCAACTAAGAGGAAAAGGAAATGAAATGGAGAAAGGAGCATATAGAGAAAGGAAATTCAGATTCACACTGCAGCCTGCTGTCACACTGCCAAGTCTGAAAATCATTTATGTGCCTTTATAGAATCCAATGACTTCTTGCCAAAGTAATAGGGAGCTTATTTTAATGCCTCTCTGGGACTATCAGCCACTTCACCATATTGGCTTTATGATCACTTTATAACTAATAGCATATCAAAAGAGATTACGTTTGTCAGCTAGGAAGAATAGTATCATTTCTAAAGCAATGTGTGACATTCATCCACTGGCTTTGTTGGCTTATGCTTTGGCTAATCACATTTACCTTTTTCAGGAATTTATGTAATTTCTTTTATATGCAATTTCTCCAAAGTATTAAGTTAAGTCAGCTTGAATCTTTTTTTCTTTCATTTAAAAGGATTGCTGTTACACCAAAAGGTTCAATCTCAGAATGAAAAGTATAAGTCTAATAACCTTTCAGTGCCTGGAACCATGTTATCACTAAACCTTTGTTAGGTTAATCACTATGCTTTTAAGGACTTAATTTGATTCCAATTGTTTCACTTAAAATATCTGGGCAAAGCAAATATATAGTCGTTTAGCCTCATATTTACATATAGGTAGAACTTGTTCCAGTCAACCATAATTATTTCTAATTATTCACTATATGAATATTAAAAAGTTATTCCATATTACAGCGTTTGTCTGCACATGAATCTTAATATGTATGCAGATGCATATGCAAGCACTTGAACATGTGTGTGAGGTCAGAGGTTATTCTTGGGTGTCTTTCCGTAAGTACCACACACATTTTCTTTTTTTTTTTATTTTAATGGATGCTTTCTACTGTTTAACACACTGTAGGAAGATGTCCTTGCAGTCACACCTGTAAGCACAGTCCAGCAAATATGAATCCTGAGATCAAACTCAATTCCACTGAAAATGAAGTTAGAAAACAATCTAAGGAAAAGTTATGTTTTCCTAAAGTAAAAATTGAGTTTCGGCACCAAACTATCGTACGTGGTGCTTAAATAAGATTTGAGCACTTTCAAGTAATTGCAGGGTTTGGATTTTCTGTTTGTAAATCCTTCTTGCAATTTTCCCATACCTGTTAGCCTAAGGTTAAAAAAGAAAGATGGACCTGATATGATTTATTTTATTACCTATACTTGACTTACAATTTTTGTAGCCAACTCTGTTATTAACCTTGAAGAGGGCATTCTAAAGAAAGTTAAATAGTCGTTTAATATTTTTATTTCCAGGATACACATACATGCACACACATTTAAGTGCTGTATGCATTATATATGTATAGTTTTATATATATATATGTATATATATATGTCACGTGTGTATGTGATATGTTCTGGGAAGGAAAATTTAAACTTGAAGGTCAGTATCAGCCCTGTGAAGCACCAGTATGTGCTGTGTATTCATGTTCATCTCTTTGTTGTTCTTTTGCACATGCCAGACCAACTGGCCCAAAACCTTCCTGAGACCCTCCTGTCTCCATCTCCAACCTTGCCCAGGAACACAGCAATTATAGCTCTGTGATATTGTGCTTGGTTCTTGGGATTCTAACTCAGGTCCTTATGTTTGTGGAGCAAGTTCTTTACCTACTGTGCCACTTTCCCAACCCAATACATGTGTTTTATATAGTATATATGATATACCATATATGACTTGTGTACTACATATATAAAGTATAATATTATGTATGTAAACACAAATGGGAGGAGTCTTATATTGGGTGTTTAAAAAAACCCTCTATTGCAGTCTTGGCACAGATTTAACTTTAAAATGTCATTTCAGTTCTACCCTGGTTCTTCCTTGGTCTGTAAAGTACTGATGATGTCATCTGACCTACTTATTTTTTTAGGCCTATGTGAGGGAAGGTCTGGAAAAAGAAAAAAAAATGAAAGGGTCAGTAGCAACCCTGTGAGGCACCTGTGAAGGACAGTATGAGTTCATTCTGCCAGAAGCACCTCTTTCTGTAAACATGGGCATGATTTAGAGCAAGTACACATATAAAACTTCAGATTTACATTTCAGCAAGGAGGAATATCTTTCTGTCCTCAAAGGCATTGTGATGACCTGACTTCTAACAGCAAGTGTCCCTGGGTGTCAGAGAGTTCCATTTGCAGACCAGTGGTGATGTGTGCAGCAGCAGAATGTGCATTTTTTTTTAAAACCACATGGACTCTTTTATTCTAATTATAAACATACATGACAGGCCCAAGTCACAGCCCTTTTGGATTTAGCAAGATTTGTTTTTTTTATATATAAGTACTTTATTTTTTTTTCTTCAAGTTGCATCTCAGTCACAAACCCTTCCCTATTCCCCCTTCCTGTCCCACCCTTCCCCCCACTTCCCCCCAACAACTTCTCTTTTCAATCCAACAAATGGTTCTTTCTCTTATAACAGTAAATTCTATACAAAACAGCAGAATTAAATATGCCATATTTATGAGAGTTAAATGGCCCAGTATACCTTCCCAATGTCCAGTTCATACATATTTGGCCCCTGACTTTAACTTTCTACCTTCTAACCATCTCCATGAGTTTAAAGATCTATAACTGACTTAGCTTTCATATTAACTTGCATCACACTTTTAAGAGTATCTTCTTAGATCTATAACACCCTCTTGATTCCTAAACAACTCAAAATTTAGCTATGAGACTCAAGCTGTCTATTCTTCAACCACCTCAGAGAGGTGAGAAGGATAAATATATCTGATTGTATAGGAAGTGCAGGGCCTGCAGCTTCCAATACTAAGAAATGACAAACCAGTGACTACCTGGACAGTTCCCATTTTCTCTCCATACATTCCAGCATCAGTCTTCAGCCTTTTGGTCCTGTTTCTCTGACAGACATTTATTGTAGAGCAGGGATTATGAAGGACTAACCTACCCTGTCTTGGCAGAGCTAGGCTGTCGACTTCCCTGCTACCAAGTTTTGTTCTTTTTGGACAGCAGTCTGTCTGCAGTTGAAGCAAGGAGTTTTTACATGCCAAGAGATAGGCTTGCCACTAATTCAACCATCTCACACTGGAGATTCTTTGATGCTTATCTTCTACTTGGAGTAGAATAGGTGGTGCTGTCAGGAGCTGATATGTCATGATATCAAAAATATCTTAATTTAAGACCACATCTTTGAATGCCAAATTCTGCAGATCTCTTGGTGTTTTTGAAGATGCCCTATCTATCTCTTGTATTTAGATAAGCAAATGTTGCTTGTCTCTTAACAACTTGATTACTGAGTAGCTTAGAGAATATCTGTGATAGACTGTCATAGTAGCTAACAAGGTGACATGCATGCATGACTAGGAGTTTGTTTTTCTTAACTATCCTAAACAGTTTAAGACGGTTGGTATCAAGAGGCCAGAGCTTCACATTTTATTTTTAAGTATCTCTAGGTACGATACCATTAGGAAGCGTTACCTTTAATTTTGTATCAATATACAAAGATCTATTCAAATGTGGCTAAATATACTCTTAATTTTGTATCAATATACAAAGATCAATGCCTATGTGGCCCAATACAATCTTAATATTGCGTCCATATACAAGGGTCAATACCATTGTGGCCAACTATAATCTTAATTTTGTATCAATATACAAATATCAATACCAACGTAGTCCAATACAATCTTATTTTTGCACAATAAACAATGGTCAATACCACTTTAGCCAAATATACTACTAATTTTGTATCAATATACAAAGGTATAAGGGCATATTCAATAATCTGACCCTTCTTCTTGGTCCTTCCTGTGCTATGTCTATGTCTCAATTTTTCTCAAGTCCGTGCATTCCTACATAGGAGATAAAGAAGGATACAGAAAAGGGAAAGAAGGAATACCCTGGGTCTAACCTCCAAAACCCATTAAACAGGACCATTTAACAACTTGTAATCTCTTCCCCTAAATAACAGAGTTTTCAGTTGTCCTTCAAATATCCAAAAGGGGGGGGGGAACACCCTCTCCACCCTCTGGGTTATGGTATGTCACTCTCTTAAAATGACTTCCTGCTGGCTTGGGTCATAGTAAACCTGTTTGGGGCCCGAACCAAAATGGAAAAATGGTTAAAAATGTTAGTACAATCCTTTTATGTTCAGTCCTTCTGTTCTCAGCTGTTTAGATGTCCTAAGGAGTTTGTAGGCAGAAGCTGAACTTCCAGGCTTTACTGAGGTTCTGGCTGGGGCATTGTGTAGAGCTGAACGTTCTTAGCGATACTGAGTTGTTGTGGTTGTAGGCTTTTGATGGAGACAGCTATTGAGGGAGTCTGTCAGGCTGAATCATCTGGGTCACTCGTCTTCTTTTGGTGTCTGATTCTGATTTCTGCTGAGGTTTCCATTGTCCAGTTGTCCCTGGGTTCCTTGAATGGATGCTTTGATTCTCCTGGAAAGATAAGAACACAGCCCTGCCCTAATCCTCACTCAGGGACAATCACCCTCTTTTTTTTTTTTGGTGGGGGGGTAGGTAATATTTCTCCTGAAGCAAATTTGGTTTTTTGACAATATATAAAGTGTTATCTTTCAATCTGGTTTAAAGAAGAAATTATTTTGTTATTTTGGAGCTAAACCAGCTTTAGTGTATATATTTTGAGATCTTGAAGGACAATTTGTTTGTATTGAGTGGGACTTTTTTAAGTAGCTTTTAAGCTTAGGTCCTTCCAAATCCTATGTGTGTGTCTCTGCATTCTAATTATTGGGATCAGAGACCTGTGGTTCCCATCTGAAGGGATTAAAGATGTGTTCCACCACTCCTGGATTGAAGTTTTTCTCTATTTAGAGTTTTTTTTGTATCAGGCTGACCTTGAGTTCTGAGATCTGCCTGCTTCTGTCTCTAGTGTGTTGGGGTTAAGGTTGTACTCTTCTTGAATGATGGAATTAAGGGTGAGTACCCTCACCACCCTGTTCCGTGTAACTCTAGAATTTATAAGTCCACTAACTCTATGGTGCTCTTCCCGTCTCTGCTGAAGTTAAAGGCATGGATTAACACCACATTTCTCCTGTATTTTACCTTAGCTCTACGTTTTTTCGACACTTGGAGGTTTATAAAACCAGGTTGAACGGCTGTATCCTTTATTTTATTTACAGTATTTTAAGGTTGTTACCTGCTTTTTTTTAATTAATAAATTTATTTGTTTGTTGCTACAGGTTACATCCTTAACATATTGTCCTCTTTTCCTGCTTCCCAGCCCCACCCTCCCATGCTCTACACCCTGACCCTTCCGTCTTGATCCTCTGGGGTGGAGTGTCCCTGCATAACAGTCTCTCACCACAGATCAGGAGTCATATGAGGGCCAAGAGCCTCTTCATACACTGGGGGCCTACGAGGCAGTACTGCCAGTGAAAGGTGTCTCCTTGCTACGGGGGGAAAACTAAAAAAAGACCAACAGACACACAAACCCACAAAAACAAAGAACAACAACAAAAAAAGAGAGGAAAAAGACAAAGAAAAAAAGGAAAAGGAAAAAGAAAAAGAAATGAAAAAAAAAGTTTATGTCCATGTTCCTTTTGGTGTGTTGGTTGTAGTACAGATATCCTGTACGATATAGCTAAAATCCTACTATAAGTGAATAGATGCCGTGTGCATCCTTCTGTGTCTGGGTTAGCTCACTCAGGATGAGCTTCTCTATATCCATCCCTTTGGCTACAAATTGCATAATTTCCTTGTTTGTGATAGCTGAGTAGTATTCCATTGTATAGATGTACCACAGGTTTTTAATCCATTCTTCAGTTGAGGGACATCTGGGTTGTTTCCAGTTTCTCGCTATTACAAATAACGCTGCTATGAACATAGATGAGGAGACTTCCCTATGTCTCTGTGAGGTGTCCTTTTGGTGTATACGCAGAAGTGGTATGGCTGGGTCCTGAGGCAAAGTTATTCCAAGGTTTCTAAGATATCTCCAGACAGACCTCCATAGTGGTTGCACAAGCCTGCACTCCCACCAGCAATGGAGGAGGGTTCCCCTTTCTCCACACGCTCGCCAGCATGTGCTGTCATTTGAGTTCTTTATCTTAGCCATTCTGACAGGTGTGAGATGGAATCTCAGGGTCGTCTTGAGTTGCATTTCTCTGATGATTAAGGATGTTGAGCATTTCTTCAGGTGACTCCCGGTCATTAGGGATTCCCCCTTTGTGAATTCTCTATTTAGCTCTGTCCCCCATTTTTTGATTGGATTATTTGGTTTCTTGGCATTTAGTTCTTGAGTTCTTTGTAGATTTTAGATACTAGCCCTCTATCAGATGTGGGGTTGGTGAAGATTTTCTCCCAATCTGTTGGTTGCCGTTTTGTTCTAATGACTGTGTCTTTTGCCTTACAGAATCTTTTCAGTTTCATGAGGTCCCATTTATTGATTGTTGATCTCATGTCCTGAACAGTTGGTGTTCTGTTCAGGAAGTTGTCACCTGTGCCAATGAGTTCGAGGTTTTCTCCTACTTTTTCTTCTAGTATCTTTAGTGTGGCCGGCCTTATGTTAAGGTCTTTGATCCACTTGGAATTAAGTTTTGTACAAGGTGATAGGTATGGGTCTAATTTCATTCTTTTACAAGTGGACATCCAGTTGGACCAGCACCATTTGTTGAAGATGCTGTCCCTCTTCCATTGTGCGGTTTTGGTTTCTTTGTCAAAGTTTAGTTGGCCATAGGTGTGTGGGTCCATGTTGGGGTCTTCAATTCGATTCCATTGATCCACTTGTCTGTTTCTATACCAGTACCATGCTGTTTTTATTATTATTGCTCTGTAGTCCAGCTTGAAATCTGGGATGGTGATACCTCCAGATGCTTTTTTATTGTACAGGATTGATTTAGCTATTCTGGGCTTTTTGTTGTTCCCTATGAAGTTGAGAATAGCTTTTTCCAGGTCTATAAAGAATTGTGTTGGTATTTTGATAGGAATTGCATTGAATCTATATATTGCTTTTGGTAGAATAGCCATTTTTATTATGTTTATCCTACCTATCCATGAGCATGGTAGATCTTTCCATCTTCTAAATGCCTCTTCCATTTCTTTCTTCAGGGGCTTGAAGTTCTTGTTGTATAGGTCCTTTACTTGCTTGGTTAGAGTTACCCCAGGTATTTTATATTGTTTGTGGCTATTGTGAAGGGGGTTGTTTCCCTTATTTCTTTTTCGATATGCTTGTTTGTTGTATAAAGAAGGGCTTCTGATTTTTTTGAGTTAATTTTGTATCCAGTCACCTTGCTGAAGTTGTTTATCAGCTGTAAGAGTTCTTTGGTGGAGTTTTTGGGGTCGCTTATGTATACTAAGATATCATCTGCAAATAGGGATAATTTGACTTCTTCATTTCCAATGTTTATCCCTTTGATTTCCTTTAGTTGTCTTATTGCTCTAGCAAGAACTTCAAGTACTATAGTGAAGAGATATGGTGAAAGTGGACATCCTTGTCTTGTCCCTGAGTTTAGAGGAAATGCTTCAAGCTTCTCTTCATTTAATTTGATGTTGACCACTGGCTTGCTGTATATTGCCTTTATTATTTCTAGGTATGGTCCTTGTATGCCCGTTCTCTCCAGAACTTTTAGCATGAAGGGGTGTTGGATTTTTTCAAATGCTTTTTCTGCATCTAGCGAGATTATCATGTGTTTTTTTTTCTTTCTTCTTGTTTATATGGTGAATGATGTTGATAGACTTTCGTATATTGAACCATCCCTGCATTCCTGGGATGAAGCCTACTTGATCATGATGTATGATACTTTTGATGTGTTCTTGAATTCGGTTTGCTAGTATTTTATTAAGTATCTTTGCATCTATGTTCATGAGGGAAATTTGTCTGAAGTTCTCTTTCTTTGTTGGGTCTTTGTGTGGTTTAGGAATCAGAATGACAGTGGCCTCATAGAATGAGTTTGGCAGTGTTCTTTCTGTTTCTATGCACACACATTTTCTTAAGACAAGATCTCTCATAGGTCTAGGAGTTTTCAGGTCGGCTATGATATCAAGTCAACCCCCAAGGATTTGGTTATCTCCTCCTTGCAAGCACTGGACAGCACTGGCACCCTTGATGCTTTGTAGGTGTCAGAGAGCTTGGGCACAGGACCTCATCCTTGAAGGACAGCACGTTAACAACAAAGCCATCTCCCTAAGTTGTTATATCTCAGAATTTTAAATGAATGGCAGCAGCAATGCGTGAAATATTATCATTTATTTAGTCATTATAAAATTTTCTAAAAGGAAGTTGCTAAGAAAATGTCATTCAGTTCCTTTAATAGTAATTGCCCTTATCTCTACTGTGTTCTAAGCTTTACTAGAACAGTCCACTAAACTCTGTTTACACATTTCAAAGGATTTTGTTCAAAGTTTCAGAGTCTTCAAGATTTCTCTAATATACAACATGGTCAGGCTCTTAACAGCATCATCCCACTTTTCTAGTATCAACTTCTGTATTAATTACTTGTCTGTTGCTCTGGTAAAACACGACAAAGGCAACATATGGAAGAGAGAGTTTGTAGAGACTTATGATTCCAAAAGGATGAGTCCATGTTGGCAAACTGGAGGCATCGCAACAAAGGGTAGGAATGGAGGCAGGAACAAGGAAACTGAGACCTCACATATTCTACTTCCTCCAGCAAGGTTGCACTTCCTAAAACTCTTGATCTGAGCCTCCTTGTTCCATATGTTATCAAGATGAAAACCGTGATCAGCCATCACAATAATGAAATCAATTATAGCGCTTAAATCATTTAAGTAGAATCTTATAATAATCAATAAACAATGACTTTTTGTTAATTATGAGTCTGGGAATCAATGACTATGATATACTTGGAAACCTGCAAAGCTCTCTGCCTATAATATCTAGTTTAAGAAACCCTACAGGAATTCATGTTTACCTTCTTTAAATTCACTGTTTCATCTATCTATCTATTGGCAGCCTGAGAATTATTGTCATGACATCTGTATTAGTATCATTTATGACCCAACATTAGAAAATCCAATATGGTCTCAGAAGAATATTGTTAAGATACTTCATAAGAACCTCAAGCAAGTAGGGAAATTGATGAAAAAAATTGCCACACCAGTACCTTGAAGAGTCCATACTTCTCCCGACTACTAATGATTGAAAATGGAAATTGTGGATTGATAATAAGGGTATTATGATTTAAGTACTTTATAGTCTACTTTTAATTTTTCTAATTCCCAGTGTTCAAGTGATATCACATGATAAATGAAGAAAAATATAGAGGAAAAAATACTGCCAATACTTACAGCATCAGAAGAAAGTATAAAAATTCCCTATTCTTTTTTTTTTTTTTTTAAGATTTATTTATTCGGATCCAAGATGGCAGTGGCCCGCGCAGACGCATTTTAATCTCAAGGAAAACAGTCAGAAAACAGCAAGTGTTACAAGCCACTGTACAAACAAATCTGAGAGACTCGACTCCCCTGGGTCTCACCCAACTACCCAGGTACCACTAAAAGTCCCTGGGCAAGATGCTCCCTCCCACTCTCGGACACGCACAGAAGCCACTGAATCCAGGAATCGGGATCCCCCTCCTCCACCAGGAGAGACACACTGGGTAAGTTCCAATCTAATACTCAGTGGGCAGATTCAGACCCCACACAGGGATACTCTCCAGCTTACTTGGCCACCCCAGGTCTCGCACAGACGATCTGGTTATCTGGCGAAGCATTGCAGAGCTGTGGAAGTGCGCACGGCTCGGCTGCAGAGTACCCGTCAGACTGCAGATTGTGATCCACTGCAGTATACAGATTTTTAGTCGACCTTGACGTCACTTGCCAGTTTCCAGACCTGGGCTGTGGGAGCGGCAAGGCTATAGGGGGTGAAGGCAGATTTACCAGCCACAGGAGCCAACCCTGGGCAAATTGTGAGGTATTTACAATTATTATCGGACTTTTTTTGCTAGTACTGGCCCTTTCAGTGGGGAACCAGAGCTTACATGTATACAGCTCCACCCTCTGGATTAGTTAGGTCTCCACCTAGGAGGCAGGCTGAATGACTCACCTTATAGGGGTGGAGTAAGGCAATTCGACTCCTACACCAAAGTGCCCCCTTTGGACCCAAGTTCTGGAGACAACTAAAAACTTCCAAATGGCCAGAGGCCCCAGACCAAAAAAAAATCAGAGCGGAATGAATCCAACAAAAGAAAGCAATGCTATTTCATCCAGCCTGGACCACCTCACCACAGCTGAAACATGAAAACAATGACAATTCTACATTATGGAAAGTGATAGAGTCCCTTCAAGAAGAACTTAAATCTATGAAGGAATTCAAAGCAGCCACAGTTGCACAAACGAAAGTGATGGATAACACCATTAGAGAACTTCAAAACAAGGTGGCTCAACTTGAACAAGAAAAAGAGAGGGCGATGGAAGCCTTCCAGGCAAAGACAAGCAAATTGGAGCAGGAAATGTACGAAACAAATAAAATCACTCAAGCCATGAAAATGGAAATGGAAACAATAAAGAAAACACAGTCAGAGTTAAAAATGGAAATGGAGAATCAAGGGAAGGGAAGAGAGCAGGAACTATGGATTTGAGTACCAAAAATAGGATTCAAGAGATGGAAGACAGGATTTCAGGCATGGAAGATTCGATGGAAGAAATCAATACAACATCCAAAGAAAATGAGAAAGTTAAAAATCTCTCATCCTCAACATCCAAGAAATCAAGGACTCAATAAAAAGATGAAAACTAAGAATTATAGGCATAGAGGAAAGAGAAGACTCCTGACTCCAAGGTCCAGGAAATATCTTCAAGAAAATTATAGAAGAAAACTTCCCAAACCTAAAGAAAGAGATGCCAATAAAAATCTGAGAGGCTTACAGAACACCAAACAGATTAGATCAGAAGAGAAACTCCTCTCGCCACATAATAATGGAAACTCCAAATGTAGAGAACAAAGAAAGGATATTAAAAGCTGTAAGAGAAAAAGGCAAAGTCACATACAAAGGCAGACCCATCAGAATCACACCTGACTTTCCTCAGAAACTTTAAAAGCGAGAAGGGCCTGGACAGATGTCCTACAAGCCCTGAGAGAACATAGGTGCCCAGCCAGACTACTATACCCAGCAAAACTCTCTATCAACATAGATGGAGAAAACAAGATATTCCATGACAAAATCAAAATTAAACAATATCTACCCACAAACCCAGCCCTACAGAAGATCTTAGAAGGAAAATTCCAACCCAGAGAAGATAATTACACTCAAGAAAACAGAGGAAATAGAAATCTCCACAGCAACTAAACAAAAAGAAACACAAGACGACCAGCTATAACAAAATAATGGGAAATAACAACCCCTGGTCATTAATATCCATCAGCATCAATGGACTCAACTCGCCAATAAAAAGACACAGACTTACAGACTGGATCTGTAAACAAGACCCATCTTTTTGCTGCATACACATCTAACTATTGAGGATAGATACTATCTCAGAGTAAAGGGCTGGGAAAAGGTTTTCCAAGCAAATGGACCCAGGAAACAAGCTGGAGTAGCCACCCTAATATCAAACAAGGTAGACTTCCAATTGAAGTTAATAAAAAAAAGACAGAGAAGGGCATTGCATACTCGTTAAAGGATATATTCATCAAGAGGACATCTCAATATTGAACATCTATGCCCCAAATACAAAGGCACCTACATTTTAAAAAGAAACACTTCTAAAACTTAAATCACACATCGATCCAAAAACTTTAGTAATGGGAGTCTTTAACACCCCAGTCACAAGTATGGACAGATCATCAAGACAGAAGCGAAACAGAGAATTAATGAGTCTAACAGAGATCATGAACCAAATGGACCTAACAAATATCTACAGAACATTTCACCCAAACACAAAAGAATACACCTTCTTCTCAGCACCTCAAAGAGCCTTCTCCAAAATCAACCATATAGTTGGACACAAAGATAGCCTCAACAGATACAAGAAAATTGAAATAACCTCTTGTATCTTATCAGACCACCATGGAATAAAGCTGGACTTTAATAGCAAAAGAATCAACCAAAGTCTACACACACATGGAAACTGAGCAACTCTTTACTGGATGACCACTGGGTCAGGGAAGAAATAAAGAAGGAAATCAAAGACTTCTTAAAATCCAGAGAAAATGAAGACACAACATACCCAAACCTATGGGACACAATGATAGCTGTCCTACGAGGAAAGTTCATACCACTAAGTGCCTTCAAAAAGAAAATTGTGACAGCTAATATTAGCAAATTAACAGCTAAACTGGATGAATTGGAATAAAAAGAATCAAATACTCCCAAGAGGAGCAGAAGGCAGGAGATCATCAAACTTAGGGCTGAAATCAACAACTTAGAAACAAAAAGAACAATATAAAGAATCAATGAAACCAAGAGTTGGTTCTTTGAGAAAATCAACAAAATAGACAGACCCTTAGCCAAATTAACTAAAAGGTAGAAGGAAAAAACCCAAATCAACAAAATCAGAGATAAAAAGGGAGAAATAACAACAGACATTGAGGAAATCCAGAGAATATTTGGATCCTACTTTAAAAATCTATACTCCACCAAATTTGAAAACTTAAGTGAATTGGACAATTTTCTTGATAGATTCCACCTACCGAAGCTCAATCAAGATCAGATAAACAGATTAAACAGCCCTATAACCCCTAAGGAAATAAAAAAGGTCATTAAAAATCTCCCAACCAAAAAAAGTCCAGGCCCAGATGGCTTTAGCATGGAATTCTACCGGAACTTCAAAGAGGAGCTAACACCAATACTCTTCAAACTCTTTCACCAAATAGAATCTGAAAGAATATTGCCAAACTCATTCTATGTGGCCACAGTCACCCTGTCTCCTAAACCACACAAAGACCCAACAAAGAAAGAGAACTTCAGACCAATCTCCCTCATGAACATAGATGCAAAAATACTTGATAAAATACTAGCAAACCGAATTCAAGAACACATCAAAAGTATCATACACCATGATCAAGTAGGCTTCATCCCAGGAATGCAGGGATGGTTCAACATACCAAAGTCTATCAACATCATTCACCATATAAACAAGATGAAATAAAAAAAAAAACCACATGATAATCTTGCTAGATGCAGAAAAAGCATTTGACAAAATCCAACACCCCATCGTGCTAAAAGTTCTGGAGAGAACGGGCATACAAGGACCGTACCTAGAAATAATAAAGACAATATACAGCAGGCCAGTGACCAACATCAAATTAAATGGAGAGAAACTTGAAGCATTTTCTCTAAACTCAGGGACAAGATAAGGATATCCACTTTCACCATCTCTCTTCAATATAGTACTTGAAGTTCTTGCTAGAGCAATAAGACAACTAAAGGAGATCAAGGGGATAATCATTGAAAACGACGAAGTCAAATTATCCCTATTTGCAGATGATATGATAGTATACATAAGCGACCCCAAAAATTCCACCAGAGAACTCTTACATTGATAAACACCTTCAGCACTGTGGCTGGATACAAAATTAACTCAAAAAAATCAGGAGCCCTTCTTTATACAACAAACAAATTGGCTGAGAAAGAAATAAGGGAAACAACCACTTTACAATAGCCACAAACAATATAAAATACCTGGGGGTAACTCTAACCAAGCAAGTAAAGGACCTGTAGAAGAAGAACTTCAAGCCCTTGAAGAAAGAAATGGAAGAGGCCCTTAGAAGATGGAAAGATCTTCCATGCTCATTGATAGGTAGGATTAACATAAAAAGGCTATCCTACCAAAAGCAATATATAGATTCAATGCAATTCATATCAAAATACCAACACAATCCTTTATAGACTTGGAAGGAGTTCTTCTTGATTTCATATGGAACTACAAACAACCCAGAATAGCTAAATCAATCCTGTACAATAAAAAAATAGCTGGAGCTATCACCATCCCAGATTTCAAGCTGGATTACAGAGCAATAGTAGTTAAAAACAGCATGCTATTGGTATAGAAACAGACCAGTAGATCAACGGAATCGAATTGAAGATCCAGAAATAGACCCACACATTTAAGGCCACCTAATTTTTGACCTAGCAGCCAAAATGGCACAATGGAAGAAGGACAGTATCAACAAATGGTGCTGATCCAACTGGATGTCCATTTGTAAAAGAATGAAATTAGACCCATACTTATCACCTTGTACAAAACTTAAGTCCAAGTGGATCAAAGACCTTAACATAAGGCTGGTCACACTAAATCTACTAGAAGAAAAAGTGGGAGAAACCCTCGAACTAATTGGCACAGGTGACAACTTCCTGAACAGAACACCAACAGCCCAGGACCTGAGATAAACAATCAATAAATGGGACCTCATGAAACTGAAAGCTTCTGTAAGGCAAAGGACACTGTCATTCGAACAAAACGGCAGCCTACAGACTGGGAGAAAATCTTCACCAACCCCACATCTGACAGAGGCTTAATATCCAAAATCTACAAAGAACTCAAGAAATTAAATGCCAAGAAACCAAATAATCCAATAAAAAAATAGTGGATGGCGCTAAATAGAGAATTCACAAAGGAGGAATCCCTAATGGCTGAGAGACACTTGAAGAAATGCTCAACATCCTTAATCATCAGAGAAATGCAACTCAAGATGACTCTGGGATTCCATCTCACACCTGTCAGAATGGCTCAGATCAAAAGCTCAAATGACAGCACATGCTGGAGAAGGTGTGGAGAAAGGGGAACCGTACTCCATTGCTGGTGGGAGTGCAGGCTTTTGCAACCACTATGGAGGTCAGTCTGGCGATATCTTAGAAAACTTGGAATAACTTTGCCTCAGGACCCATCCATACCACTTCTGGGTATACACCCAAATGTCTCCTCATGGAATCATAAGGAAGTCTCCTCATCTATGTTCATAGCAGCCTTATTTGTAATAGCTAGAAACTGGAAACAACCCAGATGTCCCTCAACCGAAGAATGGGTTAAATACTGTGGTACATCTACACAATGGAATATTATTCAGCTATCAGAAACAATGAAATTATGCAATTTTCAGCCAAATGCATAGAACTAGAAAAGCTCACCCTGAGTGAGCTAACCCAGACTCAGAAGGATGCATATGGCATCTATTCACTTATAGTAGGATTTTAGCTATATAGTGGAGTATATTGATACTACAACCAACACACCAAAGGGAACATGGACATAGACTTTTTATTTTTTAATTTTAATTTTAATTTTAATTTTTTTCTATTTTTCATTCTTTTTTTATCTGTTTGTCTGCTTATATGTTTGTTTCATTTTTAGTTCTCTCTCCCTGACAATGAGACACTTTTCACTGGTGGTTCTGCCTTGTAGACCTCCAATTTATGAGGAGGCTCTTTGCCCTCATACCACCACTGAACTGAGGTGAGGGACTGTTATTTAGGGACACCTCCACTCCAGAGAAATGGGATGGAAGGGTTAGGGGTTAAAGAAAAAAAATGAAATGTGAAGTTTCGGTCTTTTGCTACTAATTGTCATAAACTTTTTAGGACAATTAAGAAATACAAACTAATAATCATGCAAGCCTGTCATTGTGTTAGGTACTATGACAGTTTATTACAGTTATTTTCTAAGCTAATCAGAAATAAAGTTGCTAAGAGACAAGCAACATCTGCTTATCCTAATATAAGAGATAGATAGGGCCTCTTCAAAAACCTCAAGATATCTGCAGAATATGGCATTCAAAGATGTTTTCTTTTCTTTTCTTTTTTTTTTTATAATGATACGTTTTCATTTTAATCCCTCCCAAGTGTGGGGATAGGAGGCTGCTTTGCACCAGCTGACTGTGATTTTGGCAGCTGCAGATAGATGCCATGCTGGGGAGCCAGAGAGTCATGGTAGTTGTTGGTTGTATTTTGTTAAGTAGTTGTGGACAAAGAAGAAATGAGAAGAAATTAGATTATCCTGTCCCAACAGTGAAGATTAAACTTGTCAAGGAACTTCACGCCCCTAATCAGCAGGAAGTAGTATAACCTCGCTCCATTTTTGATCCCTGCCTTTATCCAGGGATTTCTTTCCTTTTACCTAGTGTTAAGAGGGCTGAAAGGGTGAAAAAAAAGGATGGAGGTGGAAGTGGAGAATCCACAAATCAGCTAAACCTTCCAGATGTCTTACGAGAATATGGGTTCCAGTAGACAAGGTCTGAATTTTGCCTAGCAGCTCCTTGATCTAAATGTTGCAGAAGTGAAGGGGATTCTTTGAAGGCCATGGAGTTCAGCAACAGTTTGTTTTCTTCCTTCAGGCGAGAGACTTCTTCTTCTTTCTTCATATAGCAGGACTTGATGTTAATGTCTCCTAGTCTCTGTGACAGGTCAGAGTTCTCATTCTCTAGAGCCTTTTGTTTCTTTGTCGCAGCAATTACTTTCTCCCGCATCTCTACCACTGTCAGCTCAAGTGTCCTTCGGTGCGCCTTCTGTTCAGTTAGGCTGAGATGGAGCTGGCTATTTTCCTTTTTGAAATCATCCAACTGCTCTGTCTTTTTTTGAATGCTCAAAATAAGCTTCTCCATTTCTTTCTGTTTAGCTGACACCTGGGTCTCTAGAGCCTTTTGTTTCTTTGTCGCAGCAGTTTCTTTCTCACGCATCTCTTCGACTGTGTGCTTTGTATTCAAATGCTAAGTACTGGCCCCCCAAATGTGGCTGCAGTACAGATGAGCACATCCTCATGTACACCAAGTGATGTTGTAAAACCTTACACCCCCCCAAAAATCAGAAAAAACAGAATTGAGGTAAAATAATATACACCAAAACAATGACAAATATGGCTAGTTAAAAACACATGTATGTATTGTAGTAACCTTTAAAGAAAGACTTTAACTTTATTTTAGTTATTTTTTGTTGCTATCATCCATTGTATTTAATGTGATTGTGATGCATAAAATATATTTTAGCATATACAGATTAATTTTGTTGAATTAAACAAATCATAAAATAAAGGTTTTTTATTGAGAAAAAAAGATTTATTTATTCATTATTATGTATACAATGTTCTCAATTGATGTATAAATGCCTGCATGCCAGAAGAGGGCACCAGTTCCCATTATAGATGGTTGTGAGCCACCATGTGGTTGCTGGAAATTGAACTCTGGAAGAGCAGCAAGTGCTTTTTTTTTTTTTTGGTTTTTCGAGACAGGGTTTCTCTGTGTAGCCCTGGCTGTCCTGAACTCACTTTGTAGACCAGGCTGGCCTCGAACCCGCAAAGATCCGCCTGCCTCTGCCTCTCAAGTGCTGGGATTAAAGGCGTGCGCCACCACTGCCGGCTCAGCAAGTGCTCTTTACCTCTAAGCCATCTCTCCAGCCTCAAATTCCTCTGTTCTTATCCATATTCAACATTTACTCAAATCCAAAGCCATAAAGACTCCTGGTTCTCCTACCTGACTCTCTATCCTTCTGCTGCTTCATCCATTCCTGAAGAAAAACCTGGGGAATATTTTTTGCCTTAAGTCATTTCTGATAGTTTGTAGGAGATCCATGAACACAGAGTATCACTCTACCCCTTAGATGTAAATGGAGTTATATGATTATATTCTTTTCAACTTTTTTTCCTGATGAGTGAGTTGAGATCATTTTGAGTCTTCTTCATTCCACACTGTGTTACTGAGAGCTATTTTTCAATATAACCATGGGTACTTTACCATAAAGTGATTATGCAGAAAAGTCAGTTGATAGTTTCTTCATGGCAAACAGTAAAGAACATCTATCTTTCTAAGTCAGAATCACCTAGAAGAATCTAAAATCATAGGTCTCAGGTATCACATATAGTTTATTTCCCTCATGTTAAGAGTATATAAGCCTCAATTTTCTGAAATTTTAGTTTCTTGTTATATAGGATTCAGAAAACATTTTGAGTTGGAACAATTATAGTCATTTAAAAATATTCCTTTTGGTTTTTTTTTGAGATTTATAATTAAATCATTTACTCTTCTCTCAACTCATTTTTGTTGTATTATTTTGTATTGATTGTTTTTTTTTGCCAATTTCATACATGCATACAATGTATTCTGATTACCACCCTCTCACATCAACTTCCATCTCTATCAATAATATTTCCTTATTAATATCCATCTCTTTTCTAAGATTCTTGACTTTTAATTTTGCTACATGACCCAATTAGCTTTAGCAAGGTTGTCTGTGGATATCATTGATAAGATTAGAACTATACAGTGAAGACATGTGCGTTCTTCAGTGGGTAGACAACTGGAAGGAATGGTTCCTTCTCTCTTTGAATCTACCAGTAGCAAATAGTCCAGAATTGAGAGGTTAGGACCCTTGGGCCTTTCTTTCATTCATGCTTCATTGTTGTTGTGACTATATTTAGGCATACTGCAGGCTTCTGCAGCTATTGAAAATTCTAGACTACAAAGGTTGTTTGTAGCCCAGATGGAATACTTTCAAAGGCCTTCTTCTTTTCTATTATAAGTATTGTAGAAATAATTAATTAAATTATTTCAACAAATGGCAACCAACGTTGGGTGGCATTTGTAGAAGTAAATAGTTTTTATATTAAGGATAACTGGTCTGCAGTGTTAATCCTTAACCCACCATTATATATAAGCACACATACAAAATCAGAAAATTGAAACTAGAATTCACACATGAAGGGAACTTGTAGTGATGTGCTGTTTTTCTGTGCCAGAGTAAGCTCAGTCAACATAATTTGTTTCAGACACATCTATTTACATGAAAATTTTATAATTTAATTATTACACCTGGATATAACTCCATTATATTCAAAACGTACCACATTTTCACTATCTACTCATCAGCTGATGCACATCTAGGTTAATCCTATTTTATAACTATTTTTAATGCAATGACAATGTACATAGATGAATATGCCTCTTTTTGGTAAGGTTAACAGTATTTTTATATGTCCAAGAACGGAATGTATTTTGTTGAGTACCTTTGCATCTGGGTTTATAAGAGAAATATTGGTTTTTGCCTCCCTTGTCTTTTGCTCTACCATTATCTGATGTAGGTGCTACAGTAATACTTGCTTCATAGGAGACTGGGAGTATTATTTCCATTTTTAGTTTGTGAAATAATTTGAGTAACATTTATTGTAGTTTTGCTTTAAATGTCTGGTAGAATTCAACTGTGGATCCATATGAAAGTTTAAAAAAATCCTATTGTGATCTGCTTTTTTTTGCAATAGGTATATTTACATTACTAATCTGTGCTATTTATAATTATTTTTCATGTAGACACAGAACTATAAATTTCCCTCTTAAGACTGCTTTCATTGAATCTCAGAGGTTTTGGTGTGTTATATTTTCATTTTCATTTAATTCCAAGAATTTTTAAACTTCCTTAGTTTCTTTAATTTCCCATTTAAATACAATGTGATTTAATATCCATGAGTTTGTGCATTTTCTGGGATTTCTTTTGGTTTCAAGTATTATTTTATTGTGGTCAAATAGAATGCATGAAGCTATTTCAATTTTCTTAAATTTGCTGAAATTTTCTTTGTGTCACAATGTGTGATCTATTTTACAGAAATTTCTATGTGTTGATGAGAAGAATATATATTAGGGTGAAATATTCTCTAGCTGTCACATAAATCCCTTCGATGTATGGTGTCAATTATTGCTAGTGTTTCTCTGTTTATTTTGCCTGTGTAACCTGTCTATTAGTGAAAATGGGGTATTAAAGTCACTTTGTATTATTATCTTAGGGTTAATAGGGTGAATCTGTGGCTTCATGCATACTACATTTAGTTCTTTGAAATTAAGTGTAGCCAAATTTTATGTACATGCATTTAGAATTTCACCGTCTTCTTGGTATATTGTTCCCTTGATCAGAATGCAGTGTCCTTTTTTATCTGTTTTTTAAATTAATTTATTTTTTCAAGTTACATCTCAAAGTTCCCTCCTTAATCCTCTTCCTGTCCCTTCCTCCCTCCCTCTTCTTTCCTCCCTCGCTACCTCCCTCATTCCCACTCTCCTTTTGTCCTTATTCCTCATCTCCATCCTCTCCTTCTCCTTGGATGAGGGGAGCTCCACATATCAAAACCCCTCAGTTCGTCAGTCACTTGAGGGCTAAGAGCTTTCTCTTGTATTGGGGCTTGATATGGGAGCTCATCTAGGGTAAGATGTTCAGCTAACAAGCAAAAGGATCCATGACTCGCTGCTGGGTGGAGTTTTCAATAGGATAGTTATGCTAGGTTCCTGTTTGGGTCTGTGGGTTGTAGGATGGTTGTCTGTGCTATATGGTTAATATCCACTTATAAGATGGTACATACCATATGTATCTTTCTGGGTCTCAGTATGCTCACTTAGGATGAGCTTTTCTATTTCCATCCATTTGGTGGCAAATTGCATGATTTCCTTGTTTCTGATAGCTGTGTAGTATTCCATTGTGTGAATGCACCACGGGTTTCTTTCTTTCTTTTTTTTTATTAATCCATTATTTGGCTGAAGCACATCTGGGTTGTTTCCAGTTTCTGGCTATTACAAAAAAAAAAAAAAACTGCTATGAGCATTGTTGAGGCAATGTCCTTGTGGTTTGGTGGAGAATCTTTTGGATATATGCCCAGGAGCAGAAAGGCTGGGTCTTGAGGTGGAACTATTCCCAATTTTCAAAGATATTGCCAGATTGATTTCCAAGTGGTTGTACAAATTTGCACTCCCACCAGCAATGGGGGAATTTTACTCTTCTCCACAGCCTCACCAGCATGTGCTGTCATTTGAGCTTTTGATCTTAGCCATTCTGACAGGTGTGAGATGAAATCTCAGAGTTGTTTTGAGTTGCATTTCCCTGATGACCAAAGATGTAGAACATTTCTTGAAGTGCCTCTTGGCCTTTAGATATTCCTCTTTTGTGAATTCTCAGTTTACCTCTGTACCCCATTTTTTGATTGTATTATTTGATTTATTTGTGTTTAATTTCTTGAGTTCTTTATATATTTTAGATATTAGCCCTCTGTCAGATGTGGGGTTGGTGCAGATCTTTTCCCAATCTGTAGGCTGTCATTTTGTTCTAATGACAGTGTCCTTTACCTTACAGAATCTTTTCACTTTCATAAAGTCCCATTTGTTAATTGTTGATCTTAGAGCCTGAGCTATTGGTGTTCTGTTCAGGAAGTTATCTCCTGTGCCCATGAGTTCGAGGCTTTCCCCACTTTCTCTTCTATTATATTTAGTGTGTCTGGTTTTATGTTGAGGTCTTTGATCCACTAGGACTTAAGTTTTTGTGTGTGTGTGTGTGTAAGGTGATAAACACGGGTCTATTTGCATCCTTCTGCATGTTGTCATCCAGTTTTACCATTACTATTTGTTGAAGATGCTGTCCTTTTTCTATTGTATGGTTTTGACATCTTTGGCAAAAATTAAGTGACCATAGGTGTGTGAGGTTATTTCTGGGTCTTTGATATGATTCCATTAAACAACTGGTCTGTTTCTATACCAGTGACATGTTGCTTTTATTACTATTGCTCTGTAGTATAGCTTGAAATCAGGGATGGTGATTCCTCCAGATAGTCCTTTATTATACAGGATTGGTTTAGTTATTCTTGTTTTTCCTTATGAAGTTGAGACTTGTTCTTTCAAGATCTGAAAAAATTGTGTTGGTATTTTGATAGGAATTGCATTGAATCTCTATATTGCTTTTGATAGGATGGCCATTTTATTATGTTGATCCTACCTATCCATGAGCATGGGAGATCTTTCCATCTTCTGATGTCCTCTTCAATTTCTTTCTTCAAGGACTTGAAGTTCTTGTCATATAGGTCTTTCACTTGCTTGGTTAGAATTACTCCCACATACTTTATATTTTTTGTGGCTATTGTGAAGGGTGTTGTTTCCATAATTTATTTCTTGGTCCATTTATCTTTTGTGTAAAAAAGGGTTACCCATTTTTTGGAATTAATTTTGTGTCCAGCCACCTTGCTGAAGGTGTTTATCAGTTGTAGGAGTTCTCTGGTGGAATTTTTTGGGTCACTTATGTATACTATCATATCATCTGCAAAAAGGAATACTTTGACTTCTTCCTTTCCAATTTGTATGCCCTTGATCTCTTTTAGTTGTCTTATTGCTCTAGCTAGGACTTCAAATACTGTTGAAGAGATGTGGGGAGAGTGGGCATCCTTGCCTTGTCCCTGATTTTAGAGGAAATACTTTAAGTTTCTCTCCATATAGCTTGATGTTGGCTATTGGCTTGCTGTAATTTGCCTTTATTATGTTTAGGTATGGTCTTTTTATACTAGCTCCCTCCAAGACTTTTAAAATGAAGTGTTCGATTTTGTCAAATGCTTTTTCTGTTTCTAATGAGATGATTATGTGGTTTTTTTCTTTCAACTTGTTTATATGATGGATTACGTTGATGGATTTTTGTATGTTGAACCACCCCCCTTTATCTCTGGGATGAAGCCTATCTAATTATGGTGCATGATACTTTTGATGTGTTGTTGGATTCTGTTTACAAGTATTTTATTGAGTATGTTTGCATCCATGTTTAGAGAATAAATTGGTCTGAAATTCTCTTTCTTTTTTGGGTCTTTGTGTGGTTTAAGTATCAGAGTGACTGTGGCCACATAGAATGAATTTGGCAGTGTTCCTTCTGTTTCTTATTTGTGGAAGAGTTTGAAGAGTATTGGTGTCAGCTATTCTTTGAAGGTCTGGTAGAATTATGTGTCGAAACCATCTGGCCCTGGGATACTTTGGTTGGAATACTTTTAGTGACTGGTTCTATTTCATAATGCATTATAGGACTGTTTAGTTTGTTTACTTGTTCTTTATTTTACTTTGGTCCATGGAATATATCAAGAAAATTGTCCATTTCACTAAGCTTTTCCAATTTTGTGGAATACATGTTTTTGAAGTAAGACCTAATGATTCTTTGAATTTCTTAAGTGTCTCTAGTTATTTCCCCCTTTTCACTTCTGATTTTGTTGATTTGGATCTTTACCCACTACCTTTTAGTTAGTTTTTCTAAGAGTTTGTCTATTTTGTTCATTTTTCAAAGAACCAGCTCTTGGTTTCACTGGTCCTTTCTATTGTTCTCCTTGTTTCTAATTTATTTATTTCAACCCTGAGTTTGCTTATTTCCTGCCATCTACTACTCTTGAGTGTGTTAGCTTCTTTTTTTGTTCTACATCTTTCAGGTGTACTTTAAATCATTATTATGAGAACTCTATAATTTCTTTTTTAAGGCACTTAGTGATATGAACTTTCCTGTTAGTACTGCTTTGAATGTGTCCCATAAGATTGGGTATGCTGTGTCTTCATTTTTGTTGAATTCTAAGAAGACTTTATTTCTTTTTTTATTTCTTCCATAACCCAGAGGTCATTGAGTAGAGAGTTGTTCAGTTTCCATGAGTTTGAAGGCTTTCTATTGTTTCTGTTATTGTTGAAGTCTAGTTTCATTCCATGATAGTCTGATAAATTACAAGGGGTAATTTCAATTTTCTTTTATCTACTGAGGCCTGTTTTGTGAACAACTATATGGTTGATTTTGGAGAAAGTTCTGTGAGGTGCTGAGAAAAAAGTACATTCTTTTGTCTTTGGGTGAAATGTTCTATAGATATGTTAGGTCCATTTTATTCCTGGTATCTGTTAGTTTCATTATTTCTCTATCTGACTTCTGCATAATTGATATGTCCACGGGTGAGAGTGGTGTGTTGAAGTCTCCCATTATTAATGAATGGGGATTTGATGTGGGATTTGAGCTTTAGTAGTGTTTCTTTTACAAATGTCAGTACCCTTGCATTTGGGGCATAGATATTTAGTATTGAGCTTTTTCCTTTGATGAGTTTGAAGCATCTTACCTCACCTTTTTTGATTAACATTGGTTGAAAGTCTGTTTTATTATATACTAGAATGGCTACTCCAGCTTGCTTCTTGGGTCCATTTACTTGGTATATCTTTTTTTCCAGCCTTTATTCTGAGATAATGCCTATCTCTTTTGCTGAGGTGTGTTTCTTGTAAGCAGCAGAATGCTGGATTCTGTTTCACATCCACTCTACCAGCCTGTGTCTTTTTTTTTTTTTTTTTTTAAAGATTTATTTATTATGTATACAGTGTTCTGTCTGCAGGTATATCTGCAGGCCAGAAGAGGGCACCAGATTTCATTATGGATGGTTGTGAGCCACCATGTGGTTGCTGCGAATTGAACTCATGATCTCTGGAAGAGCAGCCAGTGCTCTTAACCGCTGAGCCATCTCTCCAGCCCTAGCCTATGTCTTTTTATTGGGGAATTGAGGCCTCATTGATGTTGAGGGATATTAATGACCAGTTATTGCTAATTCCTGCCTTCTTGATGTTGGTGTTTGTAGTGTGTGAGTGAGCTTCTCTTCTTTTGGTTTTGCTGCAATGGGGTTATTTGCTTCCTGTGTTTTCTTGGATGTAGTTAACCTCCTTGGATTGGAGTTTTCCTTCTAATATCTGCTGTAGAGCTGGATTTGTGCACAGATATTGTTTGAATTTAGTTTTGTCATGGAATTTTTTTTTATTCATCTATGTTGATTGACAGTTTTGCTGGGTATATTAGTCTGGCCTGACATCTGTGTTCTTTTAGGGTCTGCAAGTAATCGTTCCAGTTCCTTCTGGCTTTTAGGGTCTCTGATGAGATGTCAGGTGTGATTCTTATAGGTCTGCCATTATACGTTACCTGACCCCTTTTCCCTTGAAGCTCTTAATATTCTTTCTTTGTTCTGTACATTTAGAATTTTGATTATTATGTGGTGGGAGGATTTTCTTTTCTGGTCTAATAAATATTGGAGCTCTATATAGGTTATAGGAACTTCTTTCTTTAGGTCTGGGAAATTTTTTTCGATTTTGTTGAAGATGTTTTCTGGTCCTTGGAGCTGGGAATCTTCTCTTTCTTCTATTCCTATTATTCTGAGGTTTCATCTTTTCATAATGTCCTGATTTCCTGAAGGTTTTGTGTTGGGACTTTTTTGGATTTTACATTGTCTTTGACAGATGTATCAATTTCTTCAACTTTATCCTCTGTGCCTGAGATTCTTTGTTTCATCTCTTGTATTATGTTGGTGATGCTTGTGTTGGAGTTCCTTTTCTTTTTCTAAGATTTAACAGTTCCATGAATGTCTCAGATTGTGCTTTCTTTATTGCTTCAACTTCCCTTTTCAGGTGTTGATACATTTTATTCAATTCCCTCTCTTGTTTTGCTATATCTTGCATTTCTCTAAGAGTTTTATTCATTTCCATCATCTGTTTTGCTGTATTTTCTTGTTGTTCTCTGAGGGATTTGTTTTCCTCCCTTAAGACCTCTATTATTTTCATAAGCATAGGTTTAAGGTCATTTTCCTGTGTTTTGGTTGTGTTAGGATTTCCAGGACATTCTGTAGCATTATGGCTAGCTTCTGGAGATGCCATATTGCCTTGGATTTTCTTTATTGTATTCTTACACTGGCCTTTAGTCATCTGGTTGATCGTGGTGTTGTGTGGTTGTTTCTGACGACAACTGGCCTTTTTTTTTTTGCTCAGGAAAAAACCCTGTTCTGGAGGCTGGTTGATTTTGTGATCTTGTGTCCACCTCCAGTTGCTGGGTAGGTCTCTGTGATAGAGAATGGGTCTCAGAGAATGACTGCAACCCTCCTTAGCTGGTTGTGATCCAATTCTACCTTTAAGCAGGGGATTGGAGTGTTAGGACTATCCTGTAAGGTCCTGAGAGCTAGTAGGTCTTCTCAGACAGGCAGGTTGAACTGTGAACCAGAGGCTGGACCCCTGCACCACTGGAGTTTGGGTTTTCTCCTCACTGATACAGTTGTTCTTGGTTCAACAGTTAGCCGCTCTTCCACATAGCAGTCACTGAACTCCACTGGAACCAGTGTCTGGGATTGCTCGTTGCATAGACTGGGAGCCCCACCCAGGATGGTTGCTAATTTTGGGAGACCTTGGTCTGGCTGCCACAAGAACTCGAGAGGTGGCCAATTGAATGTATAGGCAGGGGATTGGAGTGGGGAGGGGCTATACTGTGAGGTCCAGAGAGCTGGGTGGTCTTCTCAGAAAGGCAGGTTGAATTGTGAACCAGAGGTTTGACCCATGTGCCACTGGAGCCTGGGTTCTCTCCTCACTGACACAATCGTTCTGTATTCAACAGCTTTGCTGCTGATCCACTCAGCAGTCACTGAGCTTCACTGGAGCCACTGACTGGGACTGCTGGTTGCTCAGACTGGGAATTCTACCTAGGACGGGTGCCAGAGTTGGCGGGCCTGTGGCTGGCTGCCACAGAACTCCCAGTGTTTCCCAGGGAAACACTGATGCTGGCTGCATTTGCAGTCATTCTCGGCTCCTGATCTCTCTACTGCTGCTGGGTTTGTCCCCTGCCACTAAGCTCTTGTGTGTACTCTGTGCTTCCATGCTGGGGACTCTGGAAAGAAATTCTCACAGACCTTTTCACTCTCATTGTTTGGCTGTTCTTCCCGAGAAGGCAGGGCAGGTCTGTATGGAGGCTGGAACTTAGGGTGAAAGGCAGGACTACTGACCTGTGGCTGGAGCTGTAGGCTAGATCTACATGTGACTCAGGACTGGCATACCTCTTCTCTTTATCTGTTTTGATTAGTTGGACTTCAAGTATATTTTGTCAGATATGAGAATAGCAACACCTACTTGTTTTCATGTTCTGCTTGCTTAGGATAATTTTCCATCATTTTACTATAACATAATGTCTATGCTTGAAGGTGGGATGTGTTTGTTGTAGACAGCAAAGTGATGGATGCAATATGATGATCTTTGTCTTTTGAGAGGGAAAGTGATGCTACAAATATTCAATTATTATTGAAAAGTGTTTCAGTTGCTGTTACTTGGTTGATTTTGTGTTGTTTGCCTTATTTGTCTGATTTTGTATAACCACTATCCATGCATCATTTATTTTATTCCCTGTAATCTGTGGGGTGTATATACCATTCTTTTCAGTCTGAAGAATTCTTCCCAGTATTCTTTGTAGTGCTTGTTTGGTGGCTATAAATCCCTTTGGCCTGTTTTGTTTGTTTGTTTGTTTTGTTTTGTTTTTGGCAAGTTTTCCTTTGTCTTTCAATGATGACAGACAATTTTGCCTAGTAAAGTAGTCTGGATTGGCATCTGTGTTCTTTCAAAACGTGAATCACTTTACCCAAACTCTTCTGGCTTTTAAAGATTCCATTGAGAAATTAGCTGTATTCTGATGGGGCTAACTCTGTATGTAACTTAGACCTACAGCTTTCAAGACCTATTCTTTGTTTTGTATATTTAGGATTCTTTTACAAAACATATTTCATTATGAGACTCTAGCTATCTAGTCTTCAACAACATCAGATAACTGAGAGGGATAAACATATCTGATTATACAGGAAGTGCAGGATCAGTAGCTTCCAAAACTAAGAAATGACATACGAGTGGCTGCCTGGACAGCCCCAATTTCTCTCCATACATTACAGCATCAATCTTCAGCTGTTTGGCCCCATTTCTCTGACAGACATTGATTGTAAAGCAGGAATTATGAAGGACTTGCCTACCTTGTCTTGGCAGAGCTAGGCTGTCGACTTAACCTGCTTCCAAATTTTGTCCTTTGGGTTGTTTAGGAATTAAGAGGGTGTTCTCGATCTAAGAAGATGTTTTTAAAAATTGTGATGCCAGTTGGGATGGAAGCTGAGTTATATTTAGAACTTGAAATTCATGGAGATGGTTGCATAGTAGAATGTTAAAGTCAATTGCCAAATACATATGGACTGGACACTGGGAATGTATGCTAAGGTTTATAACTCTCATAATTGGGGCCTAATTATTTCTGTTGTTTTGTATTATATTTGTTGTTATAAGAGAAAGAGCCATTTGTTGGAATGAAAGGGGGAGCTGTTGGGGAGAAAAAGATATATCTTAAACTTAAAAAAAAGTAAGTGGATGGGGGTTGAGGAGGAAGAGGGTGGAAGGGTGGGACCAGAGTGGGGAGTAGGGAGGGGATTGCGATTGAGATGTAACTTGAAGAAATAAAAAATAAATTAGAAAACATATTTCATTTTATGGGCATAAATGTTTTGTTTGCATATGTGATTATACATTACATGTGTGACTGATGCCTGCAGGGGACAGAAGAGAAAAATGATTCCCCAGGAACTGGAGTTACAAACATTTGTGAGTTGTTGTATCGATTCTGTAAATTGAACCTGGGTCTTCTGGAACTGGTCTTAACCACTGAGCTAACTCTCCAGTCCTAAGGTTTTAACTTTAATATAAAACAAGTAAGTACTGACATAGTCTTATCTGGTGTTCTGTGTGTATCTCTTGTGCATGGATGGGCACCATTTTCCCAAATGTGGGACGTTTTCCTTTATGAGTTGGCTGAAGATATGTTTTATGCCTTTGACTTGAAATTTTTCTTCTTTTGCTTCTATAATTGATAGATTTGAATTTTTCATGATGTGTCAAAGTACCTACATGAACCATTCATAAAAACACATACCATTTTATTTTATTGAGTGGTTCATTCTTCCAACTTGCCTAACATGCTTGATAGTCTGTTTTCTTCTACATGATCCATTCTGTTGGTGAGGCTTTCCATTGATTTTTATTAGCCTTATTGAAATATTTCATTTCCAGTTTTATTTAAGTTTGGGTTTTAGTCAATATTTCTCTTTATTGAATTCAGTTTTCATATCCTGAGTTGTCATTAATTCACTCAGTTCTTTATTTGTGTTTTCTTATACTTCCATCTTTAGTTTATTTTTGTCTTTTTAAAGTTCATTTGGGTATTTATTGGTGTTCTCTTTTAATTTCTTGAAAATGTTTATAATTATTCTTTTGAATTACATGTCTTGAAGTTCGCCTAAGCTATTTTTCACAGGGACGATTAACAGAACTGGAATAATTGCAGTAGACATATTGTTTTGGTTTTTCATAATTTATATTGCTCTTTTGTCTTGCTGTAGGAAATTGGGCATTTGATGTTAGGTGTTTTTTTTTTCCTTTTAAGTATTTTAATATGAATTGCTAGCCTACCAGGTTAAAGAACTCAGATTGGGTGGGAGGTTAATTGGCTTGGTGGACCCACAAGGACTGGAACCAAGGGGAGTAAGTCACTTAGTAATTAACATGGGCAGGTGGAGCGTGTCCAAATGCAAGAAACTGAGCCATGTATATTGGGAGGACCACAAAAGGTAGGGAAAGAGTTCCTTTGGTGGGGCTGACTGAAGATGGAAGAGCTGAACATGAAGACAGTTCTGGTCTCTGATGAGGCTGGCTATGCCAGGTGGATGCTGCCGTGGATGCATTACAGCATCATCTGCAAATGGTCCTGAGGAAAATAGGCATGCTTGAGTAGACTAAGAAAAAAAAAATATGAGCATCTATTCAGCAGTGAAATCTCTTGGGGTCTTAGAAAGGTATGCAGGATTTTAGGCAACCTAGTTTGGAGGAAAGACAGGGCTCTACCTAGAATCAACATAGGTTTAGGGTGTTATAAAATTCAGGTGGGGTGTCATAACTGGTAATGTGAAAATCCTGGTAAATGTGTGTGTGTGTGTGTGTGTGTGTGTGTGTATTGATTTTCTTCTTTCATTGATTCATTTAAAAATAAACATATGTACCTCAAGAGATGAAACAAATGAAACAAATTCTGGGCAAGTGAGTGAGTGTTTCACAACTCCTCTAGCTGCCTGGTTTTCTCCTTCTTTTCCTTGCATTTTGATGGCAGGCATCCTATACTTGTGACTGACACCCACTACATAAAACAAAGATATCTTCATGGAAATTTAGAATAAGTCAAAGAAAATAGACGCAAACCCCAAAATGGAACAGATAATGAAAATAAATACAAACACCTTCTTGGAAGGTGGTGTGAATGGGTTGATATATGTGTGTGAAACACTAGGAACTGACGCAGTCGAGAAGATGTCCCCAGAAGAATGGTCATTGGGCTCAAATACAATGTTAAGAAAAATTTAAAAGAGAACTGAAAAGGAAGACCATGTGGTTGGGGGAGAAAATTAAGTAGTCCCATTTGATCTGGACATGGTGACATATGCCTGCAATTCCAGGTCTTGAAAGGGTATAGAAGGGTTCTGAATTTGAACTATTATTGCTATTTAGCAGGATCCTGTATCAAAAACAAAAAAACAAAGAGACAAAAGATAAAACCATCCAAACAAAAGCATGTCCCTGAGTCTGCCTTGCAGACAATAAAAGCAAGAGAAGATAAAGATAGAGACTTTGGGTGCTGGTCAGGCCGAATTGTGCCATCTATGCTAAAAGTTGTCTTTAACCAATGAATAAAAATAAACCATCAAAAGTAGAAATTTGAAGAGATTCCAAGAAATTGGCATTAATAAAATTTGTAGTGTGGAAAGAACAATTTAAGGGGATATAATGAGATCTATAATAGTATCCCAGCACTGTTTCAAGATAGAGATAATGCTAGTTTAGAAGTAGAACGTATGGGATGGATAGAAAGAAAATAAATCACATCAAAGGTGTCACTGGAGAAGACCCCACAGTTTCTGTGATGTACCTATGCTTGACACTGTAGAACCTGGAACAATCTCACATTTTAAAGAATGAAAAATGTAATCTGAATTTCAATGTGTCAATGACTCAGGTGCTATTTGATTTAAGTAAGCTTTCATAATGGACATAGATTCTAAATACATACTGATGTGGTAAACTTACCTTTCTTTTTAAAGAAATGTTAGCAGGCCTACTAAAGCTTAGAAGTCTGTTATTATGATACGTAAACAGCAAATATGACTTAACTTGGCTCCAGGTCCATTCATTTGTCTTTTTGTTGTGTGGACAGTCAGTGACTGTGGTTTTCAATGAAGGCCTTTGAAATTCCTCATTGAGGGGCTAACTCTCTGGAAAATACTCTAAGTTCATCTAACTATGAGGAATCATTTCCTGAAAAATAACTAAGTCCTTTTGGCAGTAAAATTAATTTTATCCCTAAAAACTTGACCATTTTTACAGAATGTAACAAATAAGGAACATAAACATTGTATTAGCAAAGGGACTTTTAACTTTAATTAAACTCTTTCCCTCATTTTTAGAGAAACCTTGTTAAAATGCCAACTCCCTTTAAGATGGTTGCAGTTTTAGCAGAATATCCTCTAACTAGAGCTGGAAATGTTTGCTCATCCATACAAATGTAGGATTTCAAGGACAAAAAATAAGGAAAGATCACTGAACGATGGCTTAGAGCCAAAAGTGTTCTGAGGCATTTTGGTGATTATGATTATTGCTTTTATTTCTCTGTGAGAGTAGCTGAAGAGAAACTGCTTTTCTAAAGTTTTACTAAAGCTTAAATGAATTCCAGAGGCATTTGAGGTATACAGGTAATACGTGCATACTCTGGGTGAAAGGAATGGACACAGAATTTCAGATTACCTTTGATATGTATAGACAGTGCTATGTCATATATTTCTTTGTTTCTTCTTCCTTTTTAAGGATATTATGTGAAACTTAATTATAATTCCTTCTAATTTTGGTATTTCTCAACAAAATATTCTTTTACTAGATGACAAAGCACACACTAGCCAAACTACCTGTGGGTTCTTTTCTTCTGCCAAGGGAGAGCAAATATCTACTTACTTCAGAAAGGGCACGAATGTCAGACAAGGGAAATTATTTCACTCAAGTCTAGCTTTATGACAATACTGAGTTTTAAAATGATTATTTACCAGAACATGGGTATGGTGTTAATTACAGGCTCACAGGTTTATGAGTAGCTATATCCCTGAATGGAAAGTTAATTCTTTCACCCAACAACTGAAACTATCTATAAATCACTGCAGGAGGGCATAGAGTCATGAGATCCTGCTCTGTTTTCCCACAGAAAGTTAACACATTTATTCATTTTTAAAATAATTTAAAAATAATTTTTAAATTTATGTGTGTATATGACTGTGTGTGTTTATGCCAAATGCATGCAGGTGCCTGCAGGGACCAGAAGAGGGCTTTGGCTCCCTTCAGTCCAAGTTACAAGTAGCTGTGAAATGCTCAAAGTGTTCTGGGAACTGAGCTCAAATCCTCCTGAAGAGCAGCAAGTGCTTTTAATCGCTGCTCCAACTGTCCTGTCCTGATGAGCCCAGTCTTAAGTTTCCCACTAACTTTCCATTTTGCTTTTAGTTAGGAGGTGTGGTACCTGCTCAGATTTCATGTCTCATAGACTTGCTTTGCCCCCATTGTACATGATCAATGTAACAGTGACAGACAGAGGGCAATGATAGAAAGGTGACATTCCTGGGTATTATTAAGCAGTATAAAATTTCATGGTAGAATATCATCTTATCTTGACTTGGTCTTGATACATGGAATACAAAATTTAATCATAGATATCTAGTGTATCTTACTTAAAATTGCACTCTGTGAAGCAACAAATCACAAATACCATGTTTTGCTAAATGAAGAAAAATAAAGATTTAATTGAAGTCAAAATGATTGTTTGAAGAACTTTTGTAAATAAATAATAACACAAAATTTTCTTTCTATTGTAAAGACAATGGAATAGATATCAGGAGTGCATTTGGAAGAAAAATAATTACAGAGGAAAGTACTTTGATCAACACTGCCACTTTTACCAGCCTTGGTGATTTGTCCTACCTTTTTGCATATGACATTAAATATAGATATTTAACAGACACTTTGCACCTCTCCATTACATGTCATGCCTTGACACTGTTTCTGCAGTTTAGTAGAGAAATTGGGAAGATTGTTGTCTTGGAGTTAAGAATGTATAGAAAATAAAATCAACAATCTCAAAATTAGTGCTAGGATATCACCTAGCAGTCCATGATATGGTAGCAAATTGCATCTCTATTGAAAAGGCATTTCTGCTGCTGATTTTTCTTGTGATTAGATAATTCCACATTGTATGTTTTTTAGTAATTTATAAATTATATTATTGCCTTTATGGATTCTACAACAAGAGACTTAATTGCTATATAATCTTTAAAACTAGGTATCACTTCTCATTACTGTATACTAAACACCGCTCCATCTCTGAGGGCATTGTCTAGATTTCACATAATCAAGTTCAGTGGGAAAACTACTTCCCCACTAAAACTATCCTCTACTTTGTTTTCAGGTTTACCCACAAATCTACCATGTGAAAAATCTGTTTTCAGAAACACAAAGAAAATGCTCAAAATTTCTGAGGAATCTCTACAAATTGTATTAGGACTTTTAGCAAAGTTTTCACATTACCAGTGTTGTTTGTTGGACAAAAGAACATCCATAACCTGTAATACTGTTTATCAAAGATGACTAAGTCACATAAAAAAGCAAATTTCAGTGCCAAGTGAGGCATGGATACTAGAGGTTTCACTGAGCAACTGAAACGAGCCTAACATTATGCCATATTTTATCCAAAGTCCTTTATGCTAATATGGGTACATATTGTTTCTGTTATGCTAGTTCAATAGTCCTTTAGCTCTCCCTCCAGGCCCAACATACTCTATTTTGTTTGAAGTAAGATTGTAGTAAATCCTCCTTCAGGCTTGCTTACATATTCCCTAATCACCCTTTGCTAAGTACTGTTAAAATGTTCATATATTAGATGGCACTAATAAGAAACAGGAATGAAGCCAAAGGATATTTTTCTCAACAATGTAGAACTTTGGCATATTTTATAGTCCCAAATGTTATTTATTTGTTTAGAGATAGTTATCTTTTAAAAGCTTATAGGGCAAGAATGTGGAATTCCATTAGATTCCGTGTTTAATTCCACCAGTGGGAAAATGGGAAGCTGTTGAAGAGCTTTTTCCTTAGTCTCCTTCCTACATCTAGTGACTTAGGGTGAATATCTTAGCACCATTAGGCTTCAGTCACCTTAATTAGCAATTGCAAATCCTCTCTGTGAGATACATTGCATGCTGTTGTCTGCAACTGTTTGCATACTTTATAGTCAGAATAAATATGGGGATCCAAAAGTCCTTATCAGATTACTTAATTCAAAATTTCTCCTCTGAGATGAAAAAACTTATATTCCTAATGTGTTAATAATATGTTTTTTATACATAGAAGAAAACTAAAGCATTTCAAGAATATTTTATTCAATATGGACCTTTATTGTTATACAATCTCACATCCTTTTAGCTGTTTGTATCATATTTCACAATTAATACCAACTCTTTCTTGCCTTTTCCACTCTACATCTTCTTCTACTGTCTCTAATTTCTTTCTTCAGTGTCATAAAATTCTCATTGTACAACTCTTCTATGCTCTTCGTTTGTTAATACATTGCCAAAACTAAGTCCTTGAAAGAGTACTTATAATATTTTCAAGATATGCAGTTCTATAGTCTGTGTCTCTCTCTGGAGCTAGCACCATTGTCATGAGGTGTGCACAGTAAGGATAAAATGATCACTAAAGTACAGACACCAACCTGGAGGCTTGTCTTCTTTTGTAGTGGGTGTATAATGTCAATGAGACTAAGATATTAAGACACAGTGTCTGAAACAGAGTCTTTTGCCATTTTGTTCATGCATTTGATGGAACTTTTGTGTATGAGGTTCTTGTCTGTCATAGGAAGTACCACTTTTCTTAGTACACATGCATGTTTGCATGTTTATATTTTCACATTTCATATTAGCACCACTTCAAACTTTAGACATCAACAATTTGGCCAGACTCTATGCTGGAAGGAAACAAAAGTGGGTTTTTGTTTTGTTTTGTCAAATTAACAAGTTTGCTAATTTATATTATAGTTTTATCATTTGAGATTTTTTGGAAGTAAAATTATTAGTAAACATTACATGAAAAAATTAAAAATAAATATTAGTTTGGAAAGCGAAACACTTTCTTTCAGACCCAAGGAAAGGTATCCATTATAAAGCTGTAAGAAGGTTTGCATGGAAAATAAAGAAGTAGAGAATATTAATTTTAAATTTTAGACTACCAAAGTGTGCAGTAAAGGTGGGTAGGTGATCAGTGAAGCAGATGAGACACTTCGGAAAGACACCATCTTTCCACCTGTCCCTCCAGGGTCATTCTTTTTCACTACTTGTTTTATACTCCTTATTTCTCTTTGTACTTCTACATATTTGTTAGGATTTTGCATTCCAATAAGTAGTACTCTGCCAGCTCTCCTTCACTCATTTTTTCATCTTTCTTTACATGCCAACAGGGTCTCACTAGATAGTATATGCTGGTCTCAAACTCAAGACTCTCCTACCTCAGTCCCCACCCCAAGCTGCAATAATAGGGGCATGCTACCACAGTTGGTTATCTTTTCTATTTTCTTCCTCAAATGGTTTATGGTTCTTTTTTCACTGCTTATCTATACAAAAATTAAAATCAATGGAACTCACTGATGCCTAGTTTATGTGCCATGGAATAGTAACAACTATGGCATTGTAAATGTTTTTATTTCCTCAGATGAGGGGATGAGATGAGGGCCTTACCAAAGCTGTAGGAACACACAGCTTGAACTGAGCCCAGAGTATTTCTTTTTCTGTTTTAACTATCCCTAGGCCTCGGCCTGGAAGCTTCTAGGCTCCATACAGTCTAATCTTCTGCAAACTCGCACCCTGAAGGCTTCACCTTCCAGTTTCTGTCTGCTAACCTAGGCCTAGAATGTTTCAGCCCCCCAAACCTACTGTTGAATAAACATACCCTTTTTAGCACTTTCTGAACTCTCGCTGACTGGTTCAACTCAACTCTTCTGGCTCAAACTCCTTTCTAAACTGACCGATTCAATCTGGCTTTTGACTGAATTTCTCTGCTTGGTCTCAAAATAACTCTGGAAATATATTCCAATCTTCTGGTTTCTTCTCAATCTCTGGCTCATTCTGTCTTCACTTGTATCTAGCTTGTTCTCTCTGCAGCCTGTCTCTATGAAGATGACCTGGTAAAATTGCTACTCCTACCCCTACTCCCCTTTCTCTCCCTGCACTGCTCTTAAATCTCTCCCCCCTCTCTCTCTCATGCTATTCTCATGAGAGTTAGGCATATCCTATTTCTGACTCATTCTGTCAAATCTTTCTCTTATTTGTCCCTTCGACTGCTCCTCAATTAGATGTCACTTTCAAACAGTGCTACTTCCTTCTATAAACTAATCTTACTTTCATTGTTTTGGATTGAAGGTGTGTACTAAGGGGGTTTCTGTGTTCCAGACACATCATACTGCAATCCAGGGAGTGCCTTTATTCCAGTTGGATCAGATGGACCCAGAAGGTCTTCAGATGTGATCTCTTGCCAGAGCAGCCATACTGTTGGATTAAAATTTCCCTTCATCTATCAGTATAACAACTTCATAAGAACTTCAATATTATCCAAACTATAAAATTAAAGCTATGAAATTAGAAAAATATTAATAGAAAAATTCTAAGTGTTTGAATGAATTGGATTAGTCTGGCAATACTTTTAGAAGCCATTTTCTATCTTAGGTTTTTTACTTTTTCTTTAGTTTTCTGGTAAGAAACTGAAGTTAAAGGTCAGGTGTCTAAATAGCTGAGCAGTCTGGATATTACACATTTTTTTGTAAAATTACTACACATACAGAACAAAAAGGTCAAAACACTATATATTTCATCTATCTATACACAAATTATATATTTACAATGAATAGAAATTCATGGCTGAAAAATAATACTGACAAGAAATACCCACATGTAAAGTACTGCATATCCAAAACTAAATTGTCTTTAGGCTCTCCAGGCTCCTTAATAACGTTATGTTGCCCACCTCTGTTTTCAACTTACTGTCTCCTCAACCATCATGTAAAATACATGGAATGTGTTAAGACACCACTGCTTTCTCCAGTCCAAAAGCCAAGAATGGAATCAGATAACTTCGTAAACCTTTTTCAGACTTTTCCCTGCTTTACTGTAATTCACCTATCTGCTGTCTCTACTGACTTGTGTGGTCATGACCTGATTATGAATGCCTTTTGTTTTGTAAATAAAGTGATGTCCATGTTGGGATATGCTATTTTCAGCAACCTGAATGTATGTCATTTGGCTTAGAATAAACAGGCACTTACTCCCAGTGAGACTTCAGCTACGTTTGTAATAAAAATTTCATGAATCAAATAAGATAAAAATATAAAATAAAATACTTTATTTCCAAGAAAATATTATTTTTCTATAATATGGTATTTAAGCAAATCATTTAGTGGAATCGTTGATTAGTTAAATATACATACATACATACATACATACATACATACATATATACATACATACATATATACATGATTTTATTGTGAAAAATTAAAATAACTAACCACAGAATTAAAGTATAAAAAGTATGTCCTACATTACAAATTTACATGAAAGAACATAGGGTATTATTATTTTACATCATTATTTTGTCTTTTTGAAAGCACTTTTTAATCCCCAAACTTGACATAGTAAATGAATATTCATTTATTAATTTGAATTTAAGACTATGTCTGATACTTAAAAATTTTTAAAAATATTGTAGCTTATACATTAGAGTTTCTCTCTACTGACCTATCCTAATGGAGGTCATTAACCACCATTTTATCATAAATATTTAATGTTATAATTTGAAATTCTTTGAATCAGCAAGTCATGGCAATGTACTTTAAATAAGCCAGTGATCTGCGTCACTTCTTGGTTGATTTCCTACAGAAAGAAAACACACATACATATATAATGTATATAAATGTATACATATAATTTCTTCTTCACATTTGTTCATTTACAAGGAAGAAATAAGTCATAATTTAACTAGAAATTATTTAAGTACTAATTGCAATTCCCTGAGTCATTAATGAGTAGGGCTTTGTTTTTGTATTTATGTATATTACTATACTCAGATAATTACATTGCTCATGACATAATTACTCAAAATTGACATTCACTTCTTGTATTAGGAAAAAAAGAGTCTCGTTGATATTTTAAAAAATCATTGTGTATCCTACATTTTGTGGAGTTCTGAGTCTTCTTTAGTACTTTTTTTTAATTTCAGTAGTTGACAATCTTCTAAGTTAATTCCAGCATATGTTGGCAGTACATATCTCATAATATGCTCTAGGTAGGCAAAATTTTATGATGTCTGTTTGTGGTAAGTGGGCTCATCAAGGTTGCTATAATTATACAGCACTACACCCTTCATATAAAACACACATTCACACAGAAATTATAAAAACCCATAACACAAATTTGATTTAGATGAGGTAAGTCGTTTGCAAGTTCTCCAATAGTTTGAGATGGCCATGATCAAACCTGAACTAGATTCATGCCTCTAAAATCTGCCCCTGCCTGTCCTTTACTATTACCACAGGGGATTAGGAATGGGTGAACCCAGCTATGTTTTGGGTTCGTCAAACATCTTGAACTACTTTTCCAATGTTCTGGGTTAGGCAAAACCCAAAATGTGTTTTGCCAAGCACATTTTCCCTTAATTCTAAAACCCAGGAGTATTTTAAGGTAAATTTAATCCATATGCTTCTGATTCATTTACACTAAACTCATCAAAATGTTCTGTCTTAAGAGCTATTTGATGTGTAAGAAGCTTTTTGAATATTTTATAAGCTGTTTAAAGTCCTATGCATTGGGTTTTTACATTCTCCTGAGCCAAGAGCAAGTGAACTCAGACTCCAAAATGACCAAGTTTGGTTGCAGAATTGAAACATCAAGGTTGTACAAAGGTTCTAAACTTGGCTACAAATAGTTCAAACCTTGGTAATAATGTATATTAACTTTTTTTTCCCCAGAACATAGATTGTGTAACACAATGAGTAGTGAATAGAATGCAAAGTAGGGCATGGAAATATAAAGAAGCCAAGTGACAAATAATTCGAAGCAGATTGAATGTCTGTTCTTCAGCAAGAAGCATGCATGAGCTAGCATAATGGAGGATGACACCACATCTGTTTTCAGTTTGCTCTCTTTTGGGAGGACTTTCTTCTTTTTTGGATGGGATTTTTTTTTTTCCTGCAAGGTTCTCTCCTATTTGTATCTTTGGAGTAGTAATTAAAGAACTTATAGCTAGCCTTCCAATGATGACACTAAGGGGAGAGAAACCAATCCTTAATGCTATAAGTAAAAGGGATAGTCTGTTGCTCTAAAAACTGTAATGGACAACTCATTATATTTATTAAGATTTCACCATACTATTTTATACAACATATAACTCTCTGCATATATAATAGGAATGATGGCTAAATTAAGATTCACTATAAACTTTGATATTCACAGCTTAAATTCACCATCAAAATCCCATCACCGATATATTAAAGTATCTAGAACTTATTAAAATTTGCTGAAAACTATTGATTATATATTTAAATATGTTTTTATCTCCCACAATTATTTTTCTATATTACTAAGAGGACATATATATATATACATACATATGTATATATACTAAGAAATAAGACATAAAAATAGAATGTAGATTAAGACACTGCCAAGGAAGAATAACTTACCACACCTTGAAATCTTGTTCTTACTTTACAGTTGTGCAAATATCTTAATGCCAGACCCAGACATTGAATGAAGTTGCATAAACATCAATAAAAGTTTTCTCATAGAGTTAGTTTCTCTTGAGGAAAGCTTGTTTTTCCTACTGTTGTTGGCTTAAGAGGTATTTCAGTGGATTTCAAAATATTCTGTTGTAATAGAACACAAATGATAGTAGATATATTTATAATTATTATCTTAACTATCCTATAGACTCTGTTTACACCTTCTCAAGAATATTGATGATTGATAAAAATGAGGATGCCGGATAGGTAAGATCAACATAATAAAAATGGCTATCCTACCAAAATCAATATATAGATTTAATGCAATTCCTATCAAAATACCAACACAATTCTTTATAGACCTGGAAAAAGCTATTCTCAACTTCATATGGAACAACAAAAAGCCCAGAATAGCTAAATCAATCCTGTACAATGAAAAAACATCTGGAGGTATCACCATCCCAGATTTCAGGCTGTACTACAGAGCAACAGTAATAAAAACAGAATGGTACTGGTATAGAAACAGACCAGTGGATCAATGGAATCGAATTGAAGACCCAAACATGGACCCACACACCTATGGCAAACTAATCTTTGACAAAGAAGCCAAAACCACACAATGGAAGAAGGACAGCATCTTCAACAAATGGTGCTGGTCCAACTGGATGTCCACTTGCAAAAGAATGAAATTAGACCCATACCTATCACCTTGTACCAAACTTAAATCCAAGTGGATCAAAGACCTTAACATAAGGCTGGCCACACTAAATATACTAGTAGAAAAAGTAGGAGAAACCCTCGAACTCATTGGCACAGGTGACAACTTCCTGAACAGAACACCAACAGCTCAGGACCTGAGATCAACAATCAATAAATGGGACCTCACGAAACTGAAAAGCTTCTGTAAGGCAAAAGACACTGTCATTCGAACAAAACGGCAACCAACAGACTGGGAGAAAATCTTCACCAACCCCACATCTGATAGAGGACTATTATCTAAAATCTACAAAGAACTCAAAAAACTAAATGCCAAGAAACCAAATAATCCAATCAAAAAATGGGAGCTGGAGCTAAATAGAGAATTCACAGAGGAATCCCTAAGGGCTGAGAGACACCTGAAGAAATGTTCAACATCCTTAATCATCAGAGAAATGCAACTCAAGACGACCCTGAGATTCCACCTAACACCTGTTAGAATGGCTAAAATAAAGTAAGATAAAGAGCTCAAATGATAGCGCATGCTGGCGAGGGTGTGGAGAAAGGGGAACCCTACTCCATTGCTGGTGGGAATGCAGGCTTGTGCAACCACTATGGAGGTCTGTCTGGCCATATCTTAGAAACCTTGGAATAACCTTGCCTCAGTACCCAGCCATACCACTTCTGGGTATACACCCAAAGGACTTCTCACGGAGATATAGGGAAGTCTCCTCATCCATGTTCATAGCAGCCTTATTTGTAATAGCTAGAAACTGGAAACAACCCAGATGTCCCTCAACTGAAGAATGGATTAAAAAACTGTGGTATGTCTATACAATGGAATATTACTCAGCTATCAGAAACAGTGAAATCATGCAATTTGCAACCAAATGGATAGATCTAGAGAAGCTCATCCTGAGTGAGCTAACCCAGTCTCAGAAGGATGCACATGGCATCTATTCACTTATAGTAGGATTTTAGCTATATCGTACAGGATATCTGTACTACAACCAACACACCAAAAGGAACATGGACATAAATTTTTTTTTTAATCTTTTTCTTTTTCCTTCTCCTTTTTTTTCTTTTTCCTTTTCCCTTTCTTTTTTTTTGTTGATATTCTTTGTTTTTGTGGGTTTGTGTGTTTGTTGGTCTTTTTTTAGTATTCCCCCAGTAACAAGGAGACACCTTTCACTGGCAGTACTGCCTCGTAGGCACCCGGTGAAGGAAGAGGCTCTTGGCCCTCATATGACTCCTGATCTGTGGTGAGAGACTGTTAGGCAGGGACACTCCACCAGAGGAACAAGACGGAAGGGTCAGGGGGTAGAGCATGGGAGGGTGGGGCTGGGAAGCAGGGGGAAAAAAGGACAATATGATAAGAATGTAACCTGAAGCAACAAACAAATAAATTTATTAACTAAAAAAAAAAAAAAAAAAAAAAATAGGGCAGGTGGCAGGGCTGAAACACTGTTAATGGAATAGAGGATACAGCCGTTCGGCCTGGTTTTGCAGACCTCCAGGTGTCGAGAAGACGTGGAGCTAAGGTAAAATACAAGAGAATTGTGGTATTGGCCCATGCCTTTGACTTCAGCGGAGATGGGGGGGGGAGCATCGTAGAGTTGGTGGTCTTATGTATTCTGGAGTCATACAGAGCGGGGTGGTGAGGGTGCACACTCTTGGTCCCACCATTCAAGAAGAGTACACCCTTGGTCCCAGCACACTGGAGACAGAAACGGACAGATCTTGGAGCTTAGGGTCAGCCTGATGCAGGGCAAACTCTAAATAGAGAAAGGCTTCGATCCAGGAGTGGTGGAACACATCTTTGATCCCTTCAGATGAGAACCACAGGTCTCTGATCCCAATAATTAGAGTTCAGAGACACACACATGGGATTTGGAGGGACCTAGGTTTGGAGGCTACTTACAAAAGGCCTTCTGGATGCAGGCAGATTGTCCTTTGGGATCTCAAAATATATACACTGGAGCTGGTTTAGCTCCAAGGTGACAGAATGATTTCTTCTTTAACCCGGATTGAAAGATAATGCTTTGTATGTTGTCGGAAGGCCAAATTTGCTTCAGGAGAAGTATTACCTAGCCCCCCCCCCCCAAAAAAAAGGGTAATTGTTCCAGGGTTGGTATTGGGGCAGGGCTCTCTCTGTTCTTATCTTTCCAGGAGAATCGAAGCGTCCATCAGGGGAGCCCGGGGACGGCTGGACAGCGGAAACCTCAGCAGAGAGCAGAATCAGGCACCAAGGAGGACGAGTGACCCAGTTGATTCTGCCTGGCAGACTTCCTCAATAGCTGTCTCCATCGGGGGCCTGCAACCAGGGCAATCCAATGTCACTGGGACTGTTCAGCTCTACACAATGCCCCGGCCGGAACCTCAGTGAAGCCTGCAAGATCAGCTTCTGCCTACAAACTCCTTAGGTCATCTAAACAGCTGAGAACAGAAGGACTGAACATAAAAGGATTGTACTAACATTTTTAACCATTTTTTCCATTTTGGTTCGGGCCCCAAACAGGTTTACTACGACTCAAATCAGCAGGAAGTCACTTTAAGAGAGCGAGCAACGTCCCATGCCCAGAGGGTGGAGAGGGTGTTTCTCCGCCCTTCTTTTTGGTTATTTGAAGGATAACTGAAAACTCTGATATTTAGGGGAAGAGATTACAAGCTGATAAATGGTCCTGTTTAATGAGTTTTGGAGGTTAGACCCAGGGACTTCCTACTTTTCCTTTTCTGTATCCTTCTTCCTCTCCTATGTAGGAGTGCATAGGCTTGAGAAAAATGAGACATAGACATAGCACAGGAAGGTCCAAGAAGAAGGGGCAGATTATCGAATATGCCCTTATACCTTTGTATATTGATACAAAATTAGTAGTATATTTGGCTAAAGTGGTATTGACCATTGTTTATTGTGCAAAAATAAGATTGTATTGGATTACATCGGTATTGATCTTTGTATATTGATACAAAATAAAGATTATTGTTGACCACAATGGTATTGACCCTTGTATATGGACGTAATATTAAGATTGTATTGGGCTACATAGGCATTGATCTTTGTATATTGATACATAATTAAGAGTATATTTAACCACAATTGAATAGATCTTTGTATATTGATACAAAATTAAAGGTAACGCTTCCTAATGGTATCATAGCTAGAGATACTTAAAGCTCTGGCCTCTTGATACCAACTGTCTAAAACTGTCTAGGATAGTTAAGTAAAACAAACTCCTAGTCATGCAAACATGTCACTTTGTTAGCTACTGTGACAGTCTATCACAGATATTCTCTAAACTACTCAGTAATCAAGTTGTTAAGAGACAAGCAACATTTGCTTATCTAAATACAAGAGATGGATAGGGCATCTTCAAAAACCCCAAGAGATCTGCAGAATATGGCATTCAAAGATGTTATCTTAAATTAAGATTTTCTTTTTTTTTTTGATATCTAGACATATCAGCTCCTGACAGTATCCCCTATTTTACTCCAAGTAGAAGATAAGCATCGAAGAATCTCCAGTGTGAGATGGTTGAATTAGCGGCAGGCCTATCTCTTGGCATGAAAAAACCCCTTGCACCAACTGCAGACAGACTGCTGTCCAAAAAGGACAAAACTTGGTAGCAGGGAAGTCGACAGCCTACCTCTGCCAAGACAGGGTAGGTAAGTCCTTCATAATCCCTGCTCTACAACAAATATCTGTCACAGAAACAGGACCCAAAGGCTAAAGACTGATGCATTAATGTATGGAGAGAAAATGGGAACTGTCCAGGCAGTCACTGGTATGTCATTTCTTAGTTTTGGAAACTGCAGGCCCTGCACTTCCTATATAATCAGATATATTTATCCCTCTCAGGTCTCTGAGGTTGTTGAAGAATAGACAGCTAGAGTCTCATAGTTAAATTTTGAGTTGTTTAGGAATCAAGAGGGTGTTATAGATCTAAGAAGATAATCTTTTTTTTGTTGTTGTTGTTTTTTTCGAGACAGGGTTTCTCTGTGTAGCTCTGGCTGTCCTGGACTCGCTTTGTAGACCAGGCTGGCCTCGAACTCACAGAGATCTGCCTGCCTCTGCCTCCCGAGTGCTGGGATTAAAGGCGTGTGCCACCACCGCCCGGCTTAAGAAGATACTCTTAAAAGTGTGTTGCAAGTTAGTATGAATGTTGAGTCAGATATAGACCTTTAAACTCATGGAGATGGTTAGATAGTAGAATGTTAAAGTCAGGGGCCAAATATGTATAAACTGGACATTGGGAAGGTATACTGGGCCATTTAACTCTCATAAATGTGGCATATTTATATCTGTTGTTTTGTATAGTATTTACTCTTATAAGAGAAGGAACCATCTGTTGGACTGAAAGGGGAAACTTCTGGGGGGAAGAGGGTGGAAGGGCGGGATAGGAAGGGGGAATAGGGAAGGGTTTGTGACTGAGATGTAACTTGAAGAAAAAAAAAGGAATTAAAAAAAAAGCAAAACAAAACAAAACAAAACAAAAAACAAAAACACAGACTACAATTATTTACAAGTATTTTATTTTAGGTTTTCATTCTTACTAAATGTACTCCTAACAGGTAAAATGTTCTCCAATGACAAATAATAAATTATTACTAGGAGTATAGTAAGAAAGGAAAATCTGTGAATAGTTAGGAAACAATGGAATCCCAAATTTTCAACAGCTTGGTCTATAATGAGAAAATCATGGCTGATCATCACTATAAACTTGTTTGATAAGGTTATGCAACATCTAATTATGTCCTTCATCTCACTGAATAAAGAGGCTACACAGACGTCATGGATTTGGTCTCCAGTGAAGCATTTGAAACAGTGGATCATGAACTTTTACTTACAAATTAATTATAATTGCCTTGGATGAGAACAGAGTCACAAGGATTGGGAACTGGCTGAAAGATCATAAACAAAAATCCAAGATGGCAGTTCATGCTGCTGAAAATGACTGCCTAAGGGTTTCACAATGGTCAGAGCTTTATAAATGTCTACTTTTTTATAAAAGTAGAAAAGCTCTCGGAAGTAAAAACACTTCCAGAAGTACCAAATTCAACAAATATAGAATCTTCTTAGACATAATTATAAGTTTCATGCAAATTAACATTTAATTTAGAATTTGACTTGAATCTCCATGTTTAAAAAATATGCATGCATACTGCTTAAAATTGGATTATGCCATTAGGTAGAAGAGTATGAGTATTTTAAATGTTCTCTAGTTACTGGTAATTGCAATTCTTTCCTAATTATTAATTTCAGTAGCATTTCTATTAGAAACATAGAAAAGAAACAAGCTGAAATTTTAGTTTTATACATTTATGCTAGCAATTTGTTTGAATTTTTAAAATGTCATAAGGGATTTGCATTGAGTATAATGAGTTGAAAAATGTAACAGTCATGATGCGGATCTGTGGCAGATGTCTAATTATGAGACTACAGCTCTGAGGCAGAACTTTTTATTAAGGAAACATCTTCTAGATTTATAATATAGTATTAAGAGTTTTTAAAATGTGGATTGCAAGACATTGTGCACTTATGTAGCAGTGTTTTAATTGTGCATATTAAGGAATGTATGTAGCTAATTTCACAATGTAAATACTGTTTAAAACATGCTTAAGTGACAAGTAAATGGTTCAGAGTGAAGAAAAATGATTTTTTAAAAATTTTGCAGGTTAAAGGTCAATATTGCCTTCTCTGTTGAACAAGATACATTTTTATTGACATATGTAGGGTCACCCACTCTGGAGGAGTAGGATAGGAGGGAGAGGGGAGGGGAAGGGGGGACTGGGAGGGGTGGAAAGAGGGCACTGTGATGGAGATGTAACTTGAAGTAAATAAACATGAAAAAAGATGACATATTGAAATGATACAGAAAAAAAATCATAAAGAACAATATGATTCCAATGGCAAACAAATAAAATGATAATTTGTAATGCAATCTAAAAATTTCTCGGCCTTGGAAAATTTATTTAAGCAATATGTCGTTAAGTTTTGTTTAATCATGGTAAGAGACACTAGTTGATTTCTTAAAGTTTTAGTTCACCGGGTTTTATTTATTGTTATTATTTGGGGGTGGCAGTGGAGTGTTGTGTGTGTGTGTTTCACATGAGGTGCAGGTTCCCAAGGAGCCCAAAACCCATTGGATCATTTGGAACTGGAATTATAGGCACCTATTAACTGTACAACATGTATATAGAGAAACTTATGTCTTCTGAATATGCAATACATATTCTTAACAATTGAACCATCACCCTAACCCCTTTACTAGGTTTTAGAACACAGAATCAAAAAATTCTAATTAATTACCCTTCCCCATTTTCATATAAAGATCGAAAAAAATAAAAGTATACAAAGCTCAGAACAGAAGCAATGCTATCACTATGAGGTATCCTTTTAGAGGGAAAGGACAATTTTGCTGTTAAGAACCCGTCTAAGTTGAATGAGCATTTCTGCTTGAAGACCTTATAACAATATATTTTCATTTATAAAAGATAAAAAGATAAATATATGACATGTCATGTAGTACCCTCTGAGGAAAAGGCAAATTAAAAATATTTCCTCCAAGCAGAAGCAATGGAAACCATGTTTGCACAACAGTCTCCCAAGGGTGAAGGTGGGATTTCCAACCCTGATTGCCCTTAGGATTCGCACTAAGAGTGCTGAGGCCAGCTTTCTATTCTCACTGGGGAGATTATGTGACCTGTTATGGCTTTTTCATTCATTTCTATTTACATGATTTTGTTGCCCTAATAATCATGGTTTTGCAGAACATTTTGGAGGCAACTTGAATGTTTTTAGTGATGTCTTTTGGGATTATTTTTTTGGCTGTGTTTGGCTAGAGCTTAGCTGTCACACCCTAACATGGTAAAGTTAGGAAAGGGCTGATCATTTAACTCTGCCTTTTCCTGTTTTGTTTTTCTGCTTTAACAGGCAATTTCAGTCAGTCTTGTGATCTTGAAGAGTAAGCTGTGAACATTACAGCTTACACCTTGTTTGTAATAGATCAGTGTCATGGCTTTTTTTCTACAAACAGCTGATTCATTATAATTATTTCGATAAAATACTGGCATTTTCTTACATCTTTTCCTGAAATCTAAACATATGCACTGGACAGTTAATTTGTTCACTCTTGTGTTTCCTAAGTCTTGGTTACAATAGTGGTAGCCATTGAAGAAAATAATAAAAGATAGACATGCTTGATGACATTAAGTAGAAAAATCAGGAAAAAGAATCCCACAGTCTAAATGTTCATATCACATTGATCCCCAAATCTATGTGTTGATACCTAATCCCCAAGATGAGGTTCCTTGGTAGTGATTAGATCATGACAAAATGCTCTTATGAATGTGATTAGTGAATAGCATGTCTTAAATGAGTGTTTCTCAATAGCACAGACACAAAGACTAGGTCCTTAAACTTGCAGTCTTAAGAGATATTCTAGATCCTTAACAGGTATAGCCTTGTGGAAAGTCCAGGATTTTTGGAATCTTGCCTCTTCCTCTCAGACTCTGTCTGAATGTTGACTTGAGATAAGATGTTTTTCCCTATGTGAGTTTACACTTTATGATCAATCCTCACCAATGGCCAAACAAATCATATCCTCTCCTACAATAAAACTTCAAATGTAAACTCTTCCAACTGTTAGCTAAACAAAACTTTGCCTTTATAATTGAATTGCTCAAGTATTTCTTTACAGCATTATGAAGTTAGTATAATAACTTTAAGACAGATTCCAAAAACAGATATAAGACTCCTATCTTGTTAGAAATTGCCATCTCTGAATCAGGACACACAGTTTTGACAAGACTGGTGTAGATGACTGAAGAGGAATGGCTGTTTATGTCTCCTGGTAAAAAAAAAGCCTGAGACAGTCCTTAGGACATAAAAATAAAGATGCCAAGACCTTTTAATATTTCAACACTTAGGCGTCAGCTGGGCAGACTCTCAACTAGCTCATCTAAGTTATCCCAACCACTTAGCCCCATCCAGCCATGTGGTTAGCTATACCTTCTTGGTCATGTAACATCTGCCTCTTGTCTTAACTCCTAGCCAAAAAAAAAAAAAGAAAGAAAAAAAGAAAAATAAAGATTCTCCCCTTATTTCTTCCCAGAGTTCCTTTCTTCCTCCTATCCCAGCAAGTCCTGCCTCCCACTTCTCTTTTTGCCCAGCTATAGGCTATATATTTTTTTTAATTGACAGCTGCTACATCCACACAACACAGAAAATATTCCTTACAGACTGGAACCTTGATCTTGCTATTTTCCAGCCCTCAGAATTATAAGAATGAACTAAAATTCTATTTAAGCTGTAAAACTTATGGCAATTTGTTTTAGCAACCTAAAACAAATGCAGTTATTAAAACAACATGAAGTCATTAAACAAAACAATAACTTATTTGTTTATAATGTAACATATTTTGGGATCATGTGGAAAGATACTACGTCAAGCCTTGCTGATGATCACAGGGGTGATAAATGATTATATCATGGAGCTGATTATATCTCAGAATTTTTATACCTAGATATGTTTGTGAAGCATGTTTTTATGCATGTATATAATATAAAATGTAGTCATTATGGTCTGTCTGACGCTCTCATGGGAAGAACAACATATTTCTCAAGGCATTGAGTTATTTAATGTCCTAGAGAGCAGTCAATAATATGTTGATGAAAAATAAGACGGGAGACAGTTTGTCTCAGTCTGTTTTATGTTCATGTGACAAAGCACTTGAAGTTTGGTAATTTATAACAAACAGAAAGGTTTTAGTTTATAGTGTTAAACACTGGGAAGTTCAATGCAAAAGTTGTACATAGTACCTCCTTTCTGTGTGTTCACTAGGTTGTGGGTGAGAGGGCAACAAAGGACAAGAGGCTGTACTTGATATTTGTAAAACAGTACAAACACCACCTCAGTGGGTCACAACTTTTTAGAGTATTTCCCATTAAAGATCTCAACTCTTAACATTGTTACAAAAACCTAATTTCAACATGAACATTCAAGTCATAGCAAATTTCAAAATGTGACTACTGTAGAATTCTCAGGCATCTGTCATATAGACTGTGTTACTTAGATGAACATATAGTGACAAAGGTTAAAAACAATGAACACAGGAAGAGCTATACAGAAGTAAGAAATGTTGAGTAATAAAGTAAGTAGAGATTGACATGGGGAGCGCAACACACTGACGAGTGGGTGATGGTGCCACTAACTAAGCTAAAATACAAAAGGAAGAGCCAGTCTAGGGTGAAAAGATTTTTTAGACACAGGTAGACCAGTGCTGAATTTGAGGTATCCATGAAAGTAGTAAGTATATATACAAGTTTACAGTTTGAGAGGAAAAGTTGGTTCAGGTATAAATTTTGAACAGATGATAATTGAAGTCAGGGAAGATGACAAGGGTGCTAAAATATAATACTGAATTCAGGAGAGGATTCAGCATTCCATGAAGATCAGAAGGAACCAAGTCTTAGACACAAAAGGGTGATTGCAAAGAAGATAAATGTATTAAATAACATGTATCACCAAAGAGCACTTTTAGAAAACAGGTTAACTTATGGAACAATGAAAATGCAGTATTGAAAACAGCAGATCCCTGAAATTAGCTTCATGATATCGACCTTAAAAACTTGGAAAGAAACTAGTCATCTTGCATTTGGAGGTCACATTTCAACACCATAGCTACACAAAGCTAGAAAAATAATAATTCTTAAAAGATGTCTACAGGAGCAGACTTTCTATGTTATTCTAGTAATAAATGTTTTAGTTTGGTCTCCTATTGAGATCCCACACTCAAGAAGGATACAGAAATGTGAGCATCCTGAGCTTATGGACAAAATTTGTTAATTATTATCTTTGTGCTTCTGTATATGTACATAAGATGGGTGTGGGGTGATTTTTAAAAAGGAAGTTGTCTCAGGGTTTTAATGCTGTGATAGATGTACATCATGACCAAAAGTAACTTGAGGATTAAAGGGTTTATGTCATCTTGACTCTCCAGTTATACTCCATCATTGGAAAAAGTCAGGGCAGTAACTCGGAGGCAGGAACCTACAAGCAGGAACTGAATCTAAGATCACTGAGGACCACTGCATACTGGCTTACAAGGCTTGCTCAGTCTGCTCTTTTATACAACTCAGTACCATTTTGCCCTAGGATGTCACACCTCCCAAAGTCCAGACCCTCCAACAACAATGATGGCCCAAAGGACAATTTTGTGTAGCCAATTTCTCAGTGAGGTTCTGTCTTCCCAATGGACTCTAGTTTGTGTCAAGTTGACAAATCACCCACAAGGATAGAAATAAATATATATATAGGCTGTTAGTGGAAATGACAATGACTGATTCACTATTCTTGGTTGTAACAGTGTTAATTCCTCAAGAAACATGGAGAATAGAAAATGCATGAAGACATTAAATATCTTAGGTCAATATGTAGATATTTTATCCATTTTAAACATTCAGGACACTTGAGAAATATAAATAAGTCCTTTTTTTTCAGCCCCAGCCATTGTATAAATACAGTGGCACAGTACTGACATAAGGAAGTAAAGCAAGTAAGCCAAAAATTATGAGAAAAGTTTATTCATATCATATGTAGTTTTAATTATTTGTATTCTAATGTGATTTTGCACTATACTGGTAAAATGAGGAGGATACTTTGTCAGACATATAATTCTGTTTGGTTTTTTAAATTAGGCTGCCAGGAACAATAGACAATTGTCCTATACATTGCTTGAATTTTAGGAAGTGTGTGTGTGTGTGTGTGTGTGTGTGTGTGTGTGATCACTGACATATGACTATGTATATGGAAATCCAAAACAAGGGAAGCAATCAGTCCATCGATTGGTTTATTTTGTTTACTTGAAACCAGAAAAGTTAGTTTGACTGATTCTCCTGCCCTGGATGTTTGGACATTAAATATATAACCCAGATGTCAGCTGGGGCCACCTTGTCCTCCTTGAAAGATCTAGATAAGATTGGCTTGAATCATAATACCCACCGCATGAAAAATTAAAACTCCTTTCAAAATGTTAGTGAAAGAAGGTAGCTGGAGTTCTGATTTTCACGGCTCTTCCAACCTCCTCTTCTGCTTCTCTTTTACTTCTTGTTTCTTATATCCACCACATTGTTCCAGTTTTTAGACTTTGAATATTTAACAAAAGTTTGACAAAGCAAAATTCTGCCTCACTCACATGAAGGGTAAAAGGAGTATATAAGAGGTTTTCAAATTTGCTATCACAGGGATCAAAGGAGTCTGGATGTTTGCATTGTATAGAAGAAGCAAAACATTATACTTTGAATTTGTTCTGAGTTTTGTTCTGTGTAATTTGAAGTTCTCTAGACTTGGTAAACTTAATAAAGATACTAGAATGAAAAAATAATTATAAAACTGGAGACATTATTACCTATACCTATTATGCACATTTGTCTTGTGTAATCCCCCAGAAGTCTTATGAGGTGGCTTGACTATGACACCTTACAAAGTGAAAAAAAGATTACTTAAGGTCATAAATATAGTTGATGAATTTAATTCCTACAGAATTATGCTGTTCTAGGAAACATATGTACACCACAATCACACATGCATAAACACACAGACACACACACACACAGAGTGTGAGAGAGTGAGAGAGAGAGAGAGAGAGAGAGAGAGAGAGAGAGAGAGAGAGAGAGAATAGCATATAGGGAAAGAATGTCATGCTCTGTTAAATTTTGAGGCATGAAAATTTCAACATGTTCAATTTAATAATAGATTTGTGCTAATAAATAAAGTTTCTGTCTATACATAATACTTTGTTAAATGAGCATACCATCAAACTGCCTTCTAGGTATTTATCCTTATACCCATTGTTACAGTGCATCTTCCAGTTCTCATCAGTGGAGGTTATTACTGCAGTGGATGCTGGGTAACAGAAACTTGCAACTGCTCAAAATGCAGAGAATAAGTCACTGAGAACTGTTCAGCCCCAAATGGGAAATCTCTATCACCTTTGCTCCAAGGCAGAGAATTTTTCAGAAGAGGATAGTTCATTTGCACTTCCGGTAGTGCACATAGGACTTTCCAGCACTACGAAAGCTAGTCAGTAACTATGGAGCTTTCAGGATGGTACCAGTTTGATTTCTTCATGTTTTTTATGGTATTTTCGGCAATAGGGTCATATTGTCAGGTTCTGGAGTATTTCCGAAAGCAATAGTCATAGCTTATACTCTTTTGGGATCTATTAGACCACAGTGGGTAACAATTCCAAAAGAAGCAACCAATACCTGACACTGGGCTTTTTGTTTTAAAATGGCAAATGTATTTATTAATAACTATAGGCACTTATAACAAATATAAACACATTGCCTAACAACTAACCCTATTAATAACTACAAACAGCTATTATCTAACAATTAACCATAACCTTTTAGAAGGATACAGTCTCTGTGGTAGGTCCTCAGTCATCAGGAACAACACCTCAGTAGTAAATCCTTTAGGGCACTTGGTCAACATTCTTTCCTCAGGAACACCTCAGATGTAGCTCCTTTAGGGTAAATTGGCTATTGCATTCTATGGCAGCTTCACTTTAAATGAGGCTTGAGACTTTCTTCTATCTGGACCCATAGACCAACTTGGTCAGTTTTTATTGGTGACTCAGCCACTGCTCTGCCACAGACACTGCTGTTGACTGCAGTTCATTCAGGCCAAAGGTTGAACTGTTTTAACCCCGCAGGGAAAAAGCTGTGCCATGGGGTTTTAGTCCTTAGGCTTTTTCTGCCTTGTTTAGGACCTCTCTGCTCACCAGCTTCTTTCTATCTCAGGGAGAGCTGATTATATTTTTTTTAATATTTATTTATTACTTTATTAGATACTATTATGCATCTCCATCACAGTGTCCCCTTTCCACCCTGCCAGTCCCACCCTCCTGCCCTCTACTCCCTATCCCTCCATCCCACTCCTCCAGAGTGGAGTGTCCCTACATAACACTCCCCCGCCCCAGTTCAGCAGTCATATGAGGGCCAAGAGCCTCCTCATACACTGGGGCCTACATGGCAGCACCACTAGGGCAGCACCTCATTGACAGGAAACAAAGTCTATGTTCATGTTCCCTTTGGTGCATTGGTTTTAGTATAGTTATGACACTGGGCTTTTTTAATCATTTGCCGCTGGTGTCTAGTAGGGGCACTGTTGTCCCATTATAGGGTAATTCCTTTTTAACTCTTATGTTTTATATATTACATATGGCTCTACAGTAGTAAGTTTCCATGACTCTTTTAAAAGTTCTTTAGTATTATTTAACCCTTCATGTAATCTCTTCCCTACCTTGCCATCGTTTTCCTCACCAAAATCTAACCCTTCCTATTCCATTATTGCCTTTTGACAACTTGTAGCAGCCATCTAACTCACATCCCTGGAATGCTTCTCTGTCTCATACCTCCTGACATTGTCTTCACACAAATGTTAGTGGAACTTTATATAATTGTGTTAGTTTTACAGTTTACCTCTTAACCAGGCTATCATCCAAATAATTGAGACTCTATTATACTATTTGTTAAATAAGCCCCATAACATAAAGACTGAGCAGTAATTACTCTATTCATAGCCCACTTAACTAATCTGGCTTCCCCCTAGCATAAATCTCAGAGATACTTGCATGTTGTAGCTTTCCTGCTTCAGCTGAATCTCCCTTGTCTCTCCTGCCTCTGCCTCTTGCTGAATCCCCCCACTTCCTCTCCTTAACTCCTCCTCCCTTGAGGGCAGGATGTCCAGCCAAATAATTCTCTATAGGAAGGAGCCTCAGTTTAGGAAATGCCTCCATGAGATCCAGTTGTAAGGCTTTGTCTCAATTAATTATCAATGGGGGATGGTCCAACTCATTGTGGATGGTGCTATCCTTGGGCTGGTGGTTCTGGGTTTTATAAGAAAGTACGCTGAGCAGGCCTTGAGAAGCAAGCCCATAAGCAGCATGGCTTCTGGATCAACCGCTCTCTTCAAGTTTCTGACCTGTTTGAGTTCCTGTCTTGACTTCTTTCAATGATGACATGTAAGTCAAACAAACCCTTTCCTCCCCAACTTGCTTTTTGATCATGGTGTTTTGTCACAGAATAGAAACCCTAACCAAGACACAATGTCAATACGTAATTTGAAGAACTATGTAGATGTTCCTATACACAGCAAAAGGAACATTGCAGATATGATTAGATACAGATATGGAAACTGGAAGATGGTGTTGAGAACTATTTAACTGGGTCTTCCATGTCACACAGATCTTTAGAACAGAGAAATAAGAACATGAGAGTCAGGGAGAGAGTTGAGCCTACCCTCCAACCATAGATTTAAAGATGGCAGAGGAGGCCATGAGTGCAAGAATGTGGCCAGCCTCCTGAAGCTCAAGAGAACTAGAGCGCAGGAGCTTATTGGAAAGAGGCATCACTTCTGACATTTTGATTTTAACTATTTGAGACCTTTGGCTTCTTCTTTTTTTTTTTTTTATAAGTACTTTATTTTTTTTCAAGTTACATCTCAGTCGCAAACACTTCCCTATTCCCCCTTCCTCTCCCACCCTTCCACCCTCTTCCCCCCCAACAGCTTCTCTTTTCATTCCAACAAATGGTTCTTTCTCTTATAATAGTAAATTCTATACAAAATAGCAGAATTAAATATGCCACATTTATGAGAGTTAAATGGCCCAGTATACCTTCCCAATGTCCAGTTCATACATATTTGGCCCCTGATTTTAACCTTCTACCTTCTAACCATCTCCATGAGTTTAAAGTTCTATAACTGACTTAGCTTTCATACTAACTTGCATCACTATTAAAACCATTTTCTTAGATCTAGAATGCCCTCTTAATTCCTAAACAACTCAAAATTTAGCTATGAGACTCAAGCTGTCTATTCTTCAACCACCTCAGAGAGCTGAGAAGGATAAATATATCTGATTATATAGGAAGTTCAGGGCCTGCAGCTTCCAATACTAAGAAATGACAAATCAGTGACTACCTGGACAGTTCCCATTTTCTTTCCATACATTCCAGCATCAGTCTTCAGCCTTTTGTTCCTGTTTCTCTGACAGACATTTATTGTAGAGCAGGGATTGTGAAGGACTAACCTACCCTGTCTTGGCAGAGCTAGGCTGTCGACTTCCCTGCTACCAAGTTTTGTCCTTTTTGGACAGCAGTCTGTCTGCAGTTGAAGCAAGGAGTTTTTACATGTCAAGAGATAGGCTTGCCACTAATTCAACCATCTCACACTGGAGATTCTTCGATGCTTTTCTTCTACTTGGAGTAGAACAGGGGGTGCTGTCAGGAGCTGATATGTCATGATATCAAAAAAAAATCTTAATTTAAGACCACATCTTTGAATGCCATATTCTGCAGATCTCTTGGGGTTTTTGAAGATGTCCTATCTATCTCTTGTATTTAGATAAGCAAATGTTGCTTGTCTCTTAACAATTTGATTACTGAGTAGCTTAGAGAATATCTGTGATAGACTGTCTTAGTAGCTAACAAGGTGACATGCATGCATGACTAGGAGTGTGTTTTTCTTAAATATCCTAAACAGTTTGAGACAGTTGGTATCAAGAGGCCAGAGCTTCACATTTCATTTTTAAGTATCTCTAGGTAAGATACCATTAGGAAGCGTTACCTTTAATTTTGTATCAATATACAAAGATCTATTCAAATGTGGCTAAATATACTCTTAATTTTGTATCAATATACAAAGATCAATACCTATGCGGCCCAATACAATCTTAATATTGCATCCATATACAAGGGTCAATACCATTGTGGCCAACTATAATCTTAATTTTGTATCAATATACAAATATCAATACCGACGTAGACCAATACAATCTTATTTTTGCACAATAAACAATGGTCAATACCACTTTAGTCAAATATACTATTAATTTTGTATCAATATACAAGGGTATAAGGGCATATTCAATAATGTGACCTCTCTTCTTGATCCTTCCTGTGCTGTCTATGTCTCAATTTTTCTCAAGTCCGTGCATTCCTACATAGGAGATAAAGAAGGATACAGAAAAGGGAAAGAAGGAATACCCTGGGTCTACCTCCAAAACCCATTAAACAGGACCTTTTAACAACTTGTAATCTCTTCCCCTAAATAACAGAGTTTTCAGTTGTCCTTCAAATAACCGAAAAAGGGGGGGGGTGGAGAAACACCCTCCCCATCCTCTGGGTATGGGATGTCGCTCTCTTAAAATGACTTCCTGCTGATTTGGGTCGTAGTAAACCTGTTTGGGGCCCAAACCAAAATGGAAAAATGGTTAAATATGTTTATACAATCCTTTTATGTTCAGTCCTTCTGTTCTCAGCTGTTTAGATGTCCTAAGGAGTTTGTAGGCAGAAGCTGAACTTCCAGGCTTTATTGAGGTTCTGGCTGGGGCATTGGGTAGAGCTGAACGTTCTTAGTGATATTGAGTTGTTGTGGTTGTAGGCTTTTGATGGAGACAGGTTTTGAGGGAGTCTGTCAGGCTGAATCATGTGGGTCACTCGTCTTCTTTTGGTGTCTGATTCTGATTTCTGCTGAGGTTTCCGTTGTCCAGTTGTCCCTGGGTTCCTTGAATGGATGCTTTGATTCTCCTGGAAAGATAAGAACAGAGCCCTGCCCTAATCCTCACTCAGGGACAATCGCCCTCTTTTTTTTTGGGGGGGGGTAGGTAATATTTCTCCTGAAGCAAATTTGGTTTTTGACAATATATAAAGTGTTATCTTTCAATCTGGTTTAAAGAAGAAATTATTTTGTTATTTTGGAGCTAAACCAGCTTTAGTGTATATATTTTGAGGTCTCAAAGGACAATTTGTTTGTGTTGTGTGGGCCTTTTGTAAGTAGCTTTTAAACTTCGGTCCTTCCAAATCCTATGTGTGTGTCTCTGCATTCTAATTATTGGGATCCGAGACCTGTGGTTCCCATCTGAGGGGATTACAGATGTGTTCCACCACTCCTGGATCGAAGTTTTTCTTTATTTAGAGTTTGTTTTGTATCAGGCTGACCTTGAGCTCTGAGATCTGCCTGTTTCTGTCTCTAGTCTGTTGGGGTTAAGGGTGTACTCTTCTTGAATGATGGAATTAAGGGTGTGTACCCTCACCACCCTGTTCCGTGTAACTCTAGAATTTATAAGTCCACTAACTCTATGGTGCTCCTCCCGTCTCTGCTGAAGTTAAAGGCATGGGTTAACACCACATTTCTCCTGTATTTTACCTTAGCTCTACGTTTTTTCGACACTTGGAGGTTCATAAAACCAGGTTGAACGGCTGTGTCCTTTATTTTATTTACAGTATTTTAACGTTGTTACCTGCTTTTTTTTTTAATTAGTAAATTTATTTGTTTGTTGCTACTGGTTACATCCTTGACATATTGTCCTCTTTTCCTGCTTCCCAGCCCCACCCTCCCATGCTCTACTCCCTGACCCTTCCATTTTGATCCTCTGGGGTAGAGTGTCCCTGCATACCAGTCTCTCACCACAGATCAGGAGTCATATGAGGGCTGAGGGCCTCTTCATACACCGGGGGCCTAGGAAGCAGTACTGCCAGTGAAAGGAGTCTCCTTGCTACGGGAGGGAAACTAAAAAAAAAAAAAAAAAAAAAAACCAACAGACACACAAACCCACAAAAACAAAGAACAACAACAAAAAAAGAGAGGAAAAAGAAAGAGAAAAAAAGAGGGAAAGGAAAAAGAAAAAAAATGAAAAGAAAAAAGAAATCTATGTCCATGTTCCTTTTGGTGTGTTGGTTGTAGTACAGATATCCTGTACGACATAGCTAAAATCCTACTATAAGTGAATAGACGCCATGTGCATCCTTCTGAGTCTGGGTTAGCTCACGCTGGATGAGCTTCTCTAGATCCATCCATTTGGTTGCAAATTGCATGATTTCATTGTTTCTTATAGCTGAGTAATATTCCATTGTATAGATGTACCACAATTTTTTAATCCATTCTTCAACTGAGGGACATCTGGGTTGTTTCCAGTTTCTTGCTATTACAAATAAGGCTGCTATGAACATAGATGAGGAGACTTCACTATGTCTCCGTGAGGTGTCCTTTGGGTGTATATCCAGAAGTGGTATGGCTGGGTCCTGAGGCAAAGTTATTCCAAGGTTTCTAAGATCTCTCCAGACAGACCTCCACAGTGGTTGCACAAGTCTGCACTCCCACCAGCAATGGAGGAGGGTTCCCCTTTCTCCACAACCTCGCCAGCATGTGCTGTCATTTGAGCTCTTTATTTTAGCCATTCTGACAGGTGTGAGATGGAATCTAAGGGTCGTCTTGAGTTGCATTTCTCTTTTGACTAAGGATGTTGAACATTTCTTCAAGTGACTCTCGGCCATTAGGGATTCCTCCTTTGTGAATTCTCTATTTAGCTCCGTCTCCCATTTTTTGATTGGATTATTTGGTTTCTTGGCATTTAATTTCTTGAGTTCTTTGTAGATTTTAGATAATAGCCCTCTATCAGATGTGGGGTTGGTGAAGATTTTCTCCCAGTCTGTAGGCTGCCGTTTTGTTCGAATGACAGTGTCTTTTGCCTTACAGAAGCTTTTCAGTTTCATGAGGTCCCATTTATTGATTGTTGATCTCAGGTCCTGAGCTGTTGGTGTTCTGTTCAGGAAGTTGTCACCTGTGCCAATGAGTTCGAGGGTTTCTCCTACTTTTTCTTCTAGTATCTTTAGTGTGGCCGGCCTTATGTTAAGGTCTTTGATCCACTTGGAATTAAGTTTTGTACAAGGTGATAGGTATGGGTCTAATTTCATTCTTTTACAAGTGGACATCCAGTTGGACCAGCACCATTTGTTGAAGATGCTGTCCTTCTTCCATTGTGCGGTTTTGGCTTCTTTGTCAAAGATTAGTTGGCCATAGGTGTGTGGGTCCATGTTTGGGTCTTAAATTCGATTCCATTGATCCACTTGTCTGTTTCTATACCAGTACCATGCTGTTTTTATTATTATTGCTCTGTAGTACAGCTTGAAATCTGGGATGGTGATACCTCCAGATGCTTTTTTATTGTACAGGATTGATTTAGCTATTCTGGGCTTTTTGTTGTTCCATATGAAGTTGAGTATAGCTTTTTCCAAGTCTATAAAGAATTGTGTTGGTATTTTGATAGGAATTGCATTGAATCTATATATTGCTTTGGTAGAATAGCCATTTTTATTATGTTGATCCTACCTATCCATGAGCATGGTAGATCTTTCCATCTTCTAAATGCCTCTTCCATTTCTTTCTTCAGGGGCTTGAAGTTCTTGTTATATGGTCCTTTACTTGCTTGGTTAGAGTTACCCCAGGTATTTTATATTGTTTGTGGCTATTGTGAAGGGGGTTGTTTCCCTTATTTCTTTTTCGGTATGCTTGTTTGTTGTATAAAGAAGGGCTTCTGATTTTTTTGAGTTAATTTTGTATCCAGCCACCTTGCTGAAGTTGTTTATCAGCTGTAAGAGTTCTTTGGTGGAATTTTTGGGATCGCTTATGTATACTAACATATCATCTGCGAATAGGGATAATTAGACTTCGTTATTTCCAATGTTTATCCCTTTGATTTCCTTTAGTTGTCTTATTGCTCTAGCAAGAACTTCAAGTACTATATTGAAGAGATATGGTGAAAGTGGACATCCTTATCTTGTCCCTGAGTTTAGAGGAAATGCTTCAAGCTTCTCTCCATTTAATTTGATGATGGCCACTGGCTTGCTGTATAATGCCTTTATTATTTCTAGTTATGGTCCTTGTATGCCCGTTCTCTCCAGGACTTTTAGCATGAAGGGGTGCTGGATTTTGCCAAATGCTTTTTCTGCATCTAGCGAGATTATCATGTGGTTTTTTTCTTTCATCTTGTTTATATGGTGAGTTACATTGATAGACTTTCGTATATTGAACCATCCCTGCATTCCTGGGATGAAGCCTATTTGATAATGGTGTATGATATTTTTGATGTGTTCTTGAATTCTGTTTGGTAGTATTTTATTAAGTATCTTTGCATCTATGTTCATGAGGGAGATTGGTCTGAAGTTCTCTTTCTTTGTTGGGTCTTTGTGTGGTTTAGGAATCAGAATGACAGTGGCCTCATAGAATGAGTTTGGCAGTGTTCTTTCTGTTTCTATGTGGTGGAAGAGTTAGAAAAGTAATGGTGTTAGTTCCTCTTTGAAGGTCCGGTAGAATTCCGTGGTAAAACCATCTGGCCCTGGGCTTTTTTTGGTTGGGAGATTATTAATGACTGTTTCTATTTCCTTAGGGGTTATTGGGCTGTTTAAGCTGTTAATCTGATTTTGATTTAGTTTGGTAGGTGGAATTTTTCGAGGAAATTGTCCATTTCGCGTAGGTTTTCAAATTTGGTGGAGTATAGATTTTTAAAGTAAGACCCGAATATTTTCTGGATCTCCTCTATATCTGTTGTTATTTCTCCCTTTTAATTTCTGATTTTGTTGATTTGGGTTCTTTCTCTTTGCCTTTTAGTTAATTTGGCTAGGGGTCTCTCTATTTTGTTGATATTCTCGAAGAATCAACTCTTGGTTTCATTGATTCTTTGTATAGTTCTTTTTGATTCTAAGTTGTTGATTTCAGCCCTAAGTTTGATGATTTCCTGCCTTCTGCTCCTCTTGGGCGTGTTTGCTTCTTTTTTTTCCAATTCACCCAGCTTAGCTGTTAATTCACTAATATAGGCTGTCACAATTTTCTTTTTGAATGCACTTAGTGCTATGAACTTTCCTTGTAGCACAGCTTTTATTGTACCCCGTAGGTTTGGGTATGTTGTGTCTTCATTGTCATTGGATTTTAAGAAGTCTTTGATTTCCTTCTTTATTTCTTCGCTGACCCAGTGGTCATCCAGTAAGGAGCTGTTCAATTTCCATGTGTGTGTAGGCTTTCTGTTGATTCTTTTACTGTTGAAGACCAGCTTTATTCCGTGGTGGTTTGATAAGATACAAGGGGTTATTTCAATTTTCTTGTATCTGTTGAGGCTGTCTTTGTGTCCAACTATATGGTCGATTTTGGAGAAGGTTCCGTGGGGTGCTGAGAAAAAGGTGTATTCCTTTGTGTTTGGGTGAAACATTCTGTAGATGTCTCTTAGGTCCATTTGTTTCATGATCTCTGTTAGACTCAATATTTCTCTGTTTGGCCTCAGTCTTGATGATCTGTCAATTGTTGTGAGTGGGGTGTTGAAGTCTCCCACTACTAATGTGTTGTGATCGATGTGCGATTTAAGTTTTAGAAGTGTTTCTTTTACAAAAGTAGGTGCCTTTGTATTTGGGGCATAGATGTTCAGTATTGAGATTTCCTCTTGATGAATATTCCCTTTAATGAGTATATAATGCCCTTCTTTGTCTTTTTTCATTAACTACAGTTGGAAGTCTCTTTTGTTTGATATTAGGATGGCTACTCCAGCTTGCTTTCTGGGTCCATTTGCTTGGAAAACCTTTTCCCAGCCCTTTACTCTGAGGTAATGACTATCTCTGGTAGTGAGATATGTTTCTTGTATGCAGCAAAGGGACGGGTCTTGCTTGCGGATCCACTCTGTAAATCTGTGTCTTTTTATTGGGGAGTTGAGACCATTGATGTTGATGGATGTGACCTGGGGTTGTTGTTTCCCATTAGTTTGGTATAGGTGATGGTCCTGTGTCTCTTTTGGTTTAGTTGCTGAGGGTATTTCTGTTCCCTTTGTTTTCTTGGGTGAAGTTTTCTTCTCAGGGATGGAATTTTCCTTCTAGGATTTTCTGTAGAGCTGGGTTTGTGGGGAGATGTTGTTTAAATTTGATTTTTGTCATGGAATATCTTGTTTTCTCCATCTATGTTGATAGAGAGTTTTGCTGGTTATAGTAGTCTGGCTGGGCACCTATGATCTCTCAGGACTTGTAGGATATCTGTCCAGGCCCTTCTAGCTTTTAAAGTTTCTGAGGAGAAGTCAGGTGTAATTCTGATGGGTCTTCAATTGTATGTGACTTGACCTTTTTCTCTTACAGCTTTTAATATCCTTTCTTTGTTCTGTACATTTGGTGTTTCAATTATTATGTGGCGAGAGGAGTTTCTTTTCCGATCTAATCTGTTCGGTGTTCTGTAAGCCTCTAGGATTTTTATTGGCATCTCTTTTTTCAGGTTTGGGAAGTTTTCTTCTATGACTTTGTTGAAGATATTTCCTGGACCTTGGAGTCGGGAGTCTTCTCTTCCCTCTATGCCTATGATTCTTAGGTTCCGTCTTTTCATTGAATCCTTGATTTCTTGGATGTTGTGGGTGAGAGATTTTTTAGCTTTCTCATTTTCTTTGGATGTTGTACTGATTTCTTCCATCGAATCTTCCATGCCTGAGATAATGTCTTCCATCTCTTGCATCCTATTTTTGATACTCACATCCGTAGTTCCTGTTCTCTTCCCTTGGTTCTCCACTTCCTCTTTTAACTCTGACTGTGTTTTCTTTATTGTTTCTATTTCTATTTTCATGTCTTGTATGGTATTGTTCAGTTTGTACATTTCCTTCTCCAGCTTACTTGTTTTTGTCTGAAAATCTTTCATTGCTTTGTCTTTTTCCTGTTCAAGCTCTGTCACCTTGGCTTGGAGCTCTTTAATGATATTGTTCATTGTTTTGGCTTGTAAAATTGTGGCTTCTTTAAATACCTTCATAGATTTAAGTTCTTCTTGAATGGACTCTATCACTTTCCATAATGCAGAATTGTCATCATTTTCATGTGTTTCTGTTGGTGTGAGGTCATCTGAATTGGATGAGCTAGGATAATTCTGCTTTGTTGGAGTCATATTTCCTTGATTTCTATTTTTTCTTGCATCTTTGGCCATGTGTGTGTTTTTAGCTGTCTGTTCTTGTCGTTTTCTGTGTTTGGATCCACAGGGGATGCTTTGGTGAAGGAGTCGAATTGCTTGGCTATCTGTCCTTGCTTACAGGGTGATCTCAGGGTCACTGTGGTTTTAATTGACTGAATCGTTGTGAGCTGGTGCAGCCTATTCCCAGGTAGTGAGTAATGGTCCGGGATTGTTACACTGCTTCCAGTTCAGACTTCTCTGTTTTGCACACTGAGTGATCAGCCTTCAATGGTTCTAATGGTATGGACCTGTTTACCCAGGCACAGATTTTGTGGGCTTTGTTTTTTGTCATGGAGTCTGACAGTGCCCGGCTCCACACCTAACGTGTCTGGGTTTATCCAAATACAGCTATGGTCCCCTGGCTTCTGGTTACCCACTAGGCTTCTCCGCCACAGGCCTGGCCGCTTCCCTACCTATCTGCTTTGCTGTGGGTGGGTGGAGCTTCGGCCCCTCCCGCCGCCAGAACTGGCCTCCTGCCCTAGCTGCTTTGCTGTGGGTGGGCAGAGCTTCGGCTCCTTCTGCTAGCGTCTGCTTCCCTCCCCAACTGCTCTGCCCACTCACCTTCTGGTCCGGCTCGAGTGGCTGCAGATCACCCGCTGAGCGCCCTTTTTCTTCATCTCGAAAAAACAAACAAACAAACAAAAACACAAGACTTCAACTATTCTGCAAAATTTCCTAAATAGTTATAAGGTCTTCCTGAGGTGTGGGAAGCCCAGTAGGCTAGTGGGCAATTGCCATGTGGCCTTTGATTCTGCCTGCTGTGTGTTGGGATCGATCTTACCAGGCGCCTCTCCAAATGAGAGTTCCCGAATCCCGGATTTAGTGGCTTCCGTGTCTGCGAGAGATGGGCGAGAGCCTTGCCCTGGGACTTTTAACAGTCCCTTGGGAGCTGTGCATGTTCCTGGAGGGGCCAGACCCTCCGGTTTTTGCACAGTGTCCCACAACTCTGTGTTTTCTATGGCTCTTCTCTCCCACATTCAAAATGCATCCGTGCAGTTCACTGCCATCTTGGCCCCCGACCTTTGGCTTCTGAAACTATAAAATAATAAGTGCACATTGACTTGAGCCATTCATTATATGATCATTTGTTATAAACAGCAATGGAAAACTAATGCAAATATCTTTCTTATTAGTAAGTATTACTTCCACTGTATTTTGCTCCTTGCTTAAGGATCCTTGTCTCCTGCAGTTACACACTATCAGATTGAGCCACTCTCCACTTATTTATTTCTGTCATCCATTGATGCTATTCTTATCATACCTCATGTATGGAACATATTTACTCTCCAATCGCTGTCATGTTCTTCATCATATTTTATCATAATTTATGGTGACCTTTACATAAATCTATAAGATCCGCTTTCTGCCATGAAATTCAACCCTTGAAATTTTTATAATTTATAAGCTTTACCTCTTTCTCATCTCACTCTAGGGATCTTACTGCAAGTGTTCTTTGGAATATGCAATAGAATTACTTCCATTGTTCCCATTTTAAGCTTTCTACTCTAGGGTGTCCTCATATTTTCCCATTCTTCTTCTACTAATCCTCTTCTTATAAGTCACTAACTCACTTATATTTAGTTAATTAGCCCAATTTGGTTTTTGCCCCCTGGATTTTTCCTGTGTCCCCTTTGGGCTTAGTCTTTTAGATTCAATGTTCACACAAGAGTTCCATTATATAGTCCTTCAACATCTCTCTCTAAATTTTTCAGCATGCTACTGTGAAGTCAAATGAAATATTAACCACATGGTTTATCCACGTCACTAGAGAAAAATCATACCATAATGCGATGAAGTTCACTTCAAATTCATATCAGTTATCTATTGGAATTTTAGTGTTGCCATTATGTTTCTACAGTAGAGAATAAATTGCTTCTTGTCCTCTGCATATCAGTTCTCTTTCATTTCTTTTCACTCATGACTGGTTAACTAAATTTTGTTCTCAAGTTTAAAAAAAATTGAGGAAGAACTTCCTCTTTAGCAAGCATAACTCTCTGAACCTTCAGGCACCTTCCCTTGCATAGCTATGTTCTGTATGTCACCAGTATAAAAACCATGAGCTTTTATTGTCCCTGAATAGTACCAAACATTATCTTTGCTTATTACTCAAGTTTTTTTGATCATGACAATGTCCACTTTCTCTACTCTTATACTATTAATATCAGATTAGTTCCAGTTTCTCCTTCTCTACTTAATAGTATCTTAATACAAATAAGATCATGGAAATTTTCATTTCTAGAACTGGGAAGATAGCTTGCATTATCATTTCTTTTTGCTTTGTAACCATCAAGAGCTGAGTTTAATCCCCAGAACCTGTGTAAACTATACCAACAATTATAATCCATAGAGAATGGAGACAGAAGAAAGAACATCTCTGGAACTCAGTGGCCCACCATTATAGCCAATTATGAGGCCCAGGCAAGTGACCAGTTCTGTCTCAAAGCAGCTGGTCTCTGTTGCTGAAGATGGTACCCTAAATTATGCTCTAGCCCCTATATACCTATATACATGTATACACATATGCACATGCATGATAATCAAAATACTTCTCATCTCAGCATTCTTCACTATTGCTCTCTAGTCCCTCCTTAAATAAAATTCCTCAAATAATTACACATGTTAATTATTTCACCTTCTCATCTTAACAGCAGTTACTCAATCCTTTATACCAGGAAGGAACATATACATTTGCTTTCCATGTTTTCTCTTTGTCTCTCTTACACACACACACACACACACACACACACACACACACACACACACACCTCTCTTTCTCTCCTAGCTTACTTTCTATGTTATTATCTGCTTTGCCATATTCTATACCTACCTTTTCTCGACTTCAAATCTTGGGTGACATCATGTGCAGTCTTCAGAATTTTTTCCTCTCTAAGATATTTTCGTATTTTAATGTGCAAAACTCTGTAAACAAATGATTTTTTGTTTAGTTTTATGTATTTGTGTGTACACTGATTGCAGAGTATTTTATCAAAACAAAAAACATGATAAATGAATTGAGTTGTTTACACATTATTAATCTAATACATTATATTTAACATAAAGCTAATGTTAATGAGATAAATTTACTATTTTTAGTACCTACATGTCTTATTATAAAAACATAAAATGAGTATTGATACATTCACAATGCATTTTTTTCTAGTTTTGTAATTATTTTATTAGTCAGTTCACAGAAGGAAAAATCATCATGTCTCCACCTTGACATTTAAAATTATTCAACTCAAAATCAAGACTTCTATTTTTAACAGAGTAGTTTCATAAATATAAAAACATTGCTTTTATAATTCTGATTCTTTTGGAAAGTAGCTCATATATTGAATGATACTTTCTCGCTGCCATTGTTTAGTTAAATTTCAGTCATCTATGAAGCAAATCAAAGTATGTTAAAACAAATGTATGCCATGCTTTAAAAATTAAGATTAACTCTTTTTAAGGTATTGTACCTAGGTAATGCTTAAAAATGAAATGTGAATTTTTGCCCTTTTGCTACTAACTGCCATAAATTGTTTAGGATAATTAAGAAATGCAAACTAATAATCATTCAAGCTTGTCATTTTGTGAGTACTAGGACAGTCTATCACAGTTATTTTCTAAGCTAATCAGAAATCAAGTTGCTAAGAGACAAGCAACATTTGCTTATCCTAATATAAGAGATAGATAGGGCCAATTCAAAAACTTCAAGAGATCTGCAGAATATGGCATTCAAAGATGTTTCCTTAACTTTAGATTTTTTTTTTTACATTGAGGCATGTCTGCTCCAGACAGCACCCCCTATTCTACTCCAAGCAGAAGATGAGCATTGAAGAATCTCCAATTGGATATGGATGAATTAGTGGCAAGCCTATCTCTTGGCAAGAAAAATTCCTTGCTTCAACTGTAGACAGAATGCTGTCCAAACAGGAGAAAACTTGGAAGCAGGTAAGTTGACAGCCTACCTCTGCCAAGACAGGGTAAGCAAGTCCTTTATATTTCCTGCTTTACAGTCAATGTCTGCCAGAGAAATGGGGCCAAATGGCTGAAGACTGATGCTGTAATATATGAAGAGAAATTGGGAACTGTCCAGGCAGCCTCTAGTATGTCATTTCTTAGTTTTGGAAGCTGCTGGCCTTCCACTTCCTGTATAATCAGACATATTTATCCCTCTCAGGTCTCTGAGGTGGTTGAAGACTAGATAGCTAGAGTCTCATAGTTAAATTTTGAGTTGTTTAGGAATTAAGAGGGTGTTCTGGATCTAAGAAGATATTTTAAAAATTGTGTTGCAAGTTAGGATGGAAACTGAGTTGGATATAGAACTTTAAACTCATGGAGATGGTTAGATAGTAGAATGTTAAAGTCAAGTGCCAAATACGTATGGACTGGACATTGGGAATATATGCTAAGCCCTATGACTCTCATAATTGTGACCTAATTATTTCTGTTGTTTTGTATTGTATTTATTGTTATAAGAGAACAAGCCATTTGTTGGACTGAAAGGGGGAGCCCCTGTGTGGGGGAATATATACCTTAAACTTAAAAAAAAAGTGTCGCATCCCCCTGACCAGCAGGAAAGACACAACCACGATTCTTCTTCGAGCAGTTTATTCAGGAACCTTGTACATCCGCTTCTCCTCAGCTTCTTTCTCCTCTCTTCCCCCAAGCCCTTATATGCCTACTCAAACCCAATCAGATCATGCCACCTAGCGATCCAAGATAGGCTCACAAAAGGAGGAAGCACACCGGGCTAGGCAGCCACTACCAAATAAGGCTTGTTTACAGCTAAGCTTGAGCTTTCTGGCATTAAGCCAGGCACCATCTTGGAGTTGTGGCTCGCCACAGTTCCCCCTTTTTGTTTTATTTGAGCAGAAAATGCAACAGGCAAGGGTGGAGGTCTGATCTCTGATATGCATGTAAAGGACATTGTAATGACCCCACGCCCAGTAGCCAACCAGGCTGGTGCCATACCCATCTGGTATCTTTTTCTCAGAGATGGGAAATTAGGATACCAACCCATATGCAATCAAACATGCCCTTCTTGAAGTCGCTAGAAGCTGACCCCAAGTGCAGTGCTTAGCCTCGCATCCTGAGCGTGATGACAGCTTAGTCCTTTAGGACAGTCAACCAAGCTTGCGGCAACTGTCCAGCCTCCAAGGCAGCAAAGGCTTGCACCAGCATGGCATTACTTCTCCTCTGTGAAATCCTCATCTTACAGATACACCATAGGGCAATGAAACTGACTAGGAAGAGCATGCCTCCTAGGGCACCCATTCCCGCCCATTCCTTCAGATGATTTATGGCTCGGAGGATCCATGTTGACAGACCTTCAGCAACAGAGACATCAACCCGGGTGGAATTCACACGCACGATGGCAATTTTCAGACTCTGTATCAGCTTATCAAACTTGCCAGACCAATTTCCTGTAAGATACTGAGAGAATTGCTTAGACAAATTTGCAGCTACAGTATAATTTTGATATGGCACAGGGTCACACACAATCCAGTCATTTTCCACTCACAGCCAATCTGGGCCACCTGCCATAATCAACCAAGGCCGTGGCTACATTGGATGACAAATTATTCAAGGCAGCTGCAGTCTGCACTGTAGAATGCATAGCAATGGCAGCTGTGGTAGCCCCCACAGCAGCAAGACTAACAGCCTTTTTCCATTCACTACCAATTCTAACAGAGGACACTGTTCCAAATCAAGGGCCACATAAGCCATATCTAAGCCAGAGGACCCAAACCCCTTTATTGTCCCATATATTTGAGGGCCCTGAAGGCGGGGGCCCCTCTGCCCATTTTTTGGACGAGTTTTTTTTTTTTTTTTTAAGGGCCGATCATTAATATCCTTAACAGATCTACATTCATTTGCCCAATGATTTCCCTTCTTGCACTTGGGACAAAGACCAGGCTGCTTAGGGTGGTTCCCACTTCCTGTTTCATTCTGTCTTCCTTTCTCGGGTCATTGCCTTTTAAGGTGCCCCATCTTTCCACAACGGTAACAGGCGCCATTACTTCTTTTCTTGTTTTGTGTAATATACACAACAGCAGCTGCAAGACCTGCATTAGTCAAAGGACCCCCCCACCTCTCTATACACTTTCATCCAGGCTTCCAACCCCTTGTTCTTATAAGGGGTGATAGCTGCTTTACATTCCTTTGTACTTTGCTCATACACAAGTTGTTTAATTAAGGGCATTGCCAAATACCCTTCCAGTGGCCTCAACCATTCTAGCCACGAAGTCTGAGAAAGGCTCGAGGGGACCCTGAATAATCTTAGTTAAATTGTCATTCACTTCCCCTTTGTTAGGCAATGATTCCAAGCTCTGGTTGCGATTAAATTGATTTGCTCAAACACCTGAGCCGGATACCCAGTTTGTTGTTGAGCAAATCGACCTTGCCCAAGAAGCATGTCCACATCCCAGGCTGGGTTTCCTGCTGCACAATTAGCAGCAGCTTGTTCATTAGCAAACTCAATCAAGAAAGCCTTCCAATCTAAATACTGCCCAGAGGACAGGCAGGCACGTGCCAAGCTCATCCAGTCACTAGGAGTCATGCAATAACGACGAAGAGCTTCCACCTGTGCTACAGTGAAAGCAGCATTAATCCCATAAGTGTGGACAGACTCAGCAAGTGCTTTAATTACCTTAAAATCGAGGGGTTCATGATAACAATTTCCCCCTCCATCCTGAAAGACAGGGTAGTACAGCTCATATCTCACTTCCCTCCAGACATTTGGACAGAATGACCACCCACTAGGACCACTCGGAGGGGAAGTCTCATTATATGAAGACGGTGCCAACATAGACGGCCCCGGACCTGAGGGCTCTATCCGGGTGCAGTCAGAACTCTTCCTCAAAGATGACTTCTCCATTTCCTTTGCTAACATTTCAAGTTCCTCTTCAGACTCTGAACTATCCTCTTCCAAAGTATCTTTCCCAGATTTGACTGAGCACTCCTCTTTTAACTGCTCTAATGTCTCTTGTCCATTTTCCACGGCCTTGCAATATCTCTGATCTTCTAAACAACTATGAACAAGTCTCCAAATAGGCCGTGCTCCTCCCTGCAATGTACCTTGCTCCCAGGCAAAATCTAGATCTCTCCCAAGCTTATCTCAGCAACTGATAAAAGCCAGCAAGGCTAGCATTCGCTCCATTTCTGTGAGGCACTCTCTGCTTTCCTCACCTTGCTCTGCCAGTTGTGTCTTCTACTCGTCCGAATCCCGGAACTTTATTGCTCCCTCCGGAGACCTTATTGCCTCTTTACCGAGGTCCTTATTGCTCCCTCTGGAGACCTTATTGCCTAAAAATTTACTTTCGGTTCGCAGTTTCCCGCGAAACTTTACCTTTAGTTCACAACTTCCCGTGAAACTTTACCTTTAGTTCGCAATTTCCGCGAAAATTTATTGTCCCAATTTATCCCGGGAACTTACCAGTCGACTGCCCTGACTGCAAGAAGTTCTGAATCGTTCACCCGCGGAGAGGTTCCCCTTACGGGCCACCACTTGTCGCGTCCCCCTGACCAGCAGGAAAGACACAACCACGATTCTTCTTCAAGCAGTTTATTCAGGAACCTTGTACATCCACTTCTCCTCAGCTTCTTTCTCCTCTCTTCCCCCAAGCCCTTATATGCCTACTCAAACCCAATCAGATCATGCCACCTAGCGATCCAAGATAGGCTCACAAAAGGAGGAAGCACACCGGGCTAGGCAGCCGCTACCAAATAAGGCTTGTTTATAGCTAAGCTTGAGCTTTCTGGCATTAAGCCAGGTGCCATCTTAGGGTTGTGGCTCCCCACAAAAAAGGAAGGCAAGGGGTGAGTTGAGTGGAAAGAGGGTGGGAGGGTAGGACTGGAGGAGGGAGTAGGGAGGGGATTGTGACTGAGATGTAACTTGAAGAAATAAAAAATAAATTTAAAAAATTTCACCTTGAAATTCTTGTGTTGCAATGTTACTTTATATTGTAATAATCTCACTATTAAATGGTATAAACTTATTAAATACTTGTTTCCAGAATTGGTTATATAATTGTGGCTGTGGACAAGTTTCTGAAGCTTTAACATTTAGTTGTTCAGAAGTAGAGTTGATATAATACTGGGTGTGTATTTTGAAGAAGTATAATCACATATGCACAGCAGAGGGTAAAACTCCCAAATGTAGTTGATGCTGCACAAATACATTTGTATAGCACACACAATACTTTAAAGGTAATCTGAGCCAGTCTTTGAAATCTGGAAGAGTTTTATACAAAAATGAATGTGTCTGATTTCTTTTGAAAATATAGTGAGTCTCTAATCATAAAATAATCATTATCTGTGTATTTAAGACCTAATATTCCATTCATTTCTTTCAGATCTGTGATCTTTGTAGAGCTCTAAGTTCTAATGGTAAACTCTTCTAATCTTGTCAGATATGGCCCAGAACATCAGAGAAAGCTTCAATGGCCAGTTCCTTTATCAGTCTCACTAGCTCCATGTCGCCTAGTCCTAACTACATCTAACAGATTTTATTGCCTTACTAGGTTGTCAAATTATTCAGTGATGTCAGTCTTTTACTGCTATGGAGCCCAGAAGTACCTTATAAACTTATCAGCTTAAAGCCCATCGTCTTCTCTTCCTCTCTGATCCACATACAACACGCATGTTACCCAAATCTCCATGGTATGGGTATTGTAGCTAAGAGACCACTGTCTTTACCTCATCTGTCCAGTGACAGTGATGTGTTCATATAGTTCATACTATTTAGGGCAGACGATTCCTTGTTCACTAATCAGTAGTATGTTGTGGCTTATCAAAATAGTCTACAACAGAATAGTTCTTGTTTGTGGAGAGGAACACATCATGTTTTCACACTCATGTTTACTCACTTCTATTGGCTTATTTTTAATCACCTGGGTCCTGTAAACATCTGTCTTGTGTTGTGTCTAGGGTAATTCTATACACATGGAGCTCTAATAAATGCAGTGAAATTTCTTATTAGATCATAGTCCAGACAAATTTTGAAGTTGAGAGAGCTTGAAATAGAAAATGAGTTGTAAAAAAAGGTTCAGAGAGAAGTTAACATTAAAAGGAGACTTTGCAAGTAGACAAAGTAAGGCACTGGTGAGGACAAGAAGGTGGGAGTAAGGGGAAACATCACCAAATCATAATATATGCATCAAGAACTGGCTTGTCTTCTTTGGTAGAACTTGAGTGTCTTTGACCTTATTATATTAATACCTGATTTTTGGACCCTGCTGGTAAGGTCAAAGTCTGTCATTACTGAAAGCCCCTGAACTAAGCACTAAATGGCAGACTCCCTTTTCTCAGTGAGGTTCCCTCTTCTGGCTGATCCAGGGAATCCCAAGCCCCATACCCTCTATCTGAGGATTGCCACTTAGCAGTTAAGGGAGTTGCAGGCCTGGCCCTTTCTCCAGATAAGAGACCCACCCAGTGAGTACCAGGGTTTCTGGGAATACCCTCTCCATGATAATGACATCTCTTGGTGCTTTGACTTTCAGTGAATAATATTTTGTCCATGTCCTCTAACCATACCTGGAGTTCTTTCCCCCCTCCCCTACCATTTCCCATGGGGTAATTAGTTACTGCATTCCCTTTCTTATGATAGCACCATGCTAATGAAGTATCCCTGGCATTTCTAGTTCCAGAAAATCAAACACATTCACCTCCAAAATCCCTCTCCACTGCTCAAGGTTTATAATGCCTCTTTCCATAAATCTCTCTCTCTCTCTCTCTCTCTCTCTCTCTCTCTATATATATATATATATATATATATATATATATATTAACCATATGAGACTCAGCTGTTTATTTTGGGCATGAGGAGGAAGGGCTTCCTCCCATGATGAACTCATTACTGGACATGACTGCCTAGCTAGGCTTGTCTGTGGCACAGGCTCCTGCCTCGTTTCTGCCTAGCCAGGTCTACTGCTGCCAGTAGCTTAGGCTAGTGCCAGCTCACACTCCTGTGTTGGGTGTCATTTGTAGAAATAATTGGTTAAATTGTTTAACCAGTATTTATGTTATATTTAATTGATTCTGTGGCTGTTAATCCTTAACCAGCCATTATAAATGAACACACACAGACACCATGTGGATTTTAACAGGCCTTGGCCTGAGTTGTGCAATCCTAGCCCATCTAAGCTAGCTCATAATTCTGTTACCCAAATATGACCCCATATGTACATACATCCCCTTGGACTGCCATTCTCCACGATATGCCAATGTTCCTGGCCATGTGGAATGAGGTTCTTTTCTCTAACCCATGGTGTGTGCCTCCTTCTTGCTGCTCCTGGCTAGAATGCATGAATCCTCTGTCTAAAGCACAGGCCTCCTGTTCTAATCTCAGGAAGTCCCACCTTTCTCTGTCTTTGCCCAATCTCAGGCCTTAGCCATTTTATTTAACCAATCAGAGTCAATGAAAGTAACAGACAGCAAGCAGGACCAATTAACATTTAGAATGCTTAACATTACAGCATCACTCTTGTCTTGCTGCCACTGCCACTGCCTAAACTAATCCACTACTGACAGCCAGAGCTTACTTTAGGTGTCTGAGGCACAAGCTCCTGCCTCTGCCTCATTGCTGCAGCCACCCCAGTAGCTGCTTCCAAAACTTCCCAAGATGCTGAGCTTCTGCCATTTCTCCACATCCACATGGCTCTCCAAAGGGCTCATATGCAGCAAAAACATGTTACTCACTGCTCCTGAAGCAGCCTCCACATCCATCTAAACCAAGCCAAACTCTCATAGTAGCTTGGCTTGGACCAAGAGCTCCTAGTTCCTTGAAATTGGCAAGCTCCACGCTAGCAGCTTAGCTAAAAGTGTCATAACCCTTCTCTGAATGACAGAGTGGGTTAGGGCTATCCCAACTCTCCTGCCTGTTTAGCTAAAAGAGTAATATCACTTTCAATGGTGGAGAAAATTCTTTCTCCTGTTTCTCTAGGGTATCCTGTAGTATTGGACAGATCCCATCCCATACTCCATCCTTTTCTGCCTGGTCAGACCTAGCCCTAATCTTCCAGGATACCAGACAAGGCCAGAATTCTCCACTGAACTCAGAAGACACCTGATAGCCTTAGATTTTAACTCTGTTTTATGAGATCAATGTTGAAAGTAATAAAATATACTAAATAAAACTTGGCAGATGTGAACTCATTGTCGAGATTTACTAAGGTAAGTCTTGTTTCAATGAATTGAAAAACATAGAGTCAGAGGTAGAGCAGTTGGTGCTTATTAAAAATTACTTTCCAGTTTTTAATTTATTAATTATGTTTTATTTTGTTATATTTTATTAATATCTCTTAGAAGCCTTTACCTGTTTAATGAGAGACAAAAAGGGAGTGGATCTGGATAAGGGGAAAGATGGGGAAGAATTGGGAGGAATAGAGGAAAGGAAAACCATAATCAGGATATGTTATATCAGAAAAGAATCTATTTTCAATAGCAGGAATAAAAATTACTTTTCTCTGAGTAAATTTAAACTGCATTTTAGGCAGATTTCAGAGCAAGAGTGTGTAATTTATGGTCAGGTCTTCCTGTATCCATTTGGGAATAGGTGACATACAAGGTTTCAAGATTCTTAAGCAGAATGGAATAGCTCACTGCAGACTCATGGGTTTTTTTTTCTTAAAAATAAGATTAAAAGTAGAAGCTGATTAAATCTAAGATAAGAATAATTAGGCTGCAGTAATGTCATAGCCCCAATTCACTTCACAATTATTAAGTACATTAAAATTGAACATAGGGCATAAAAATAAGAATGTCGGTATTTGTTTTGTTGCTGTACTTAATGACTTAATGTGTACCAAGTTGCCCATTAATCTGTGATGTAGATAATCCTTCCTTCAGACCTTAACAGGACTCTGTCCCATGCTCTGGTGGGTTCCATTTTTATTCTGCTAAGGCTGAATCCTTGTCTATGTGATGAATATGTTCCTTGGATCAAAAAGTAAGCACAGTCTCCCACAGCTCTGATACGTATGTCTCACAGTGTATCTGGTTCTTCTAGAGCTTGGAAGTCTTATTTGTGCTTGTCCCCATGAAGAAAGTTTTCTACTATTCCTGTGCCTACTTTCAAGCCTGAGAGGAACCCAACACATAACTCATTCTTGGGAGTCTTTGAAACACTAACACATACTGAAAGTGACCACTTAGGTAAAGACCCTCAACCTGGCAAATGTGGTCAAGGATGGGAAGAGAAGTAGATCAGACTATAAATGGGACTCATTATCCTATGGTACCATTAACAGAGCAATAATCCCAGAATCCCTGAACTATACAATCAATCCTGGGCATCCATATCCTTACAAGAATATATTTTATCTGAATTGGAGGTGAGTCAAGATATACAATCAAATATTTATAAATATGATACATCTTTATTTATAATCTTATTCTAGTATTGCACCTGTCAAGGATATGAATGTACATTATTAAATTAGGTTATTATTACAAAACTACATATGTAAACATTTGTGGTTTTCTGTACTTTAGAAAAGATTATGCTGAGACATAAGAGGATTAAACAACCACTTCTGGTCTTGTACATAGTAGAGGAGATAACCATGAAGCCTGGTTTAGACACCTTGACATACCTTGTCTTTTAAAAGTACATTTTCTTCATCACTATATAATTCTGTGTCCTCAAACATTGTGTTCATAAATATCACAGAAAGTTCCAGAAGGAGAGTGAAGCAAATGCTAATAATTCATTAGGATTTGTTTCTAGAGTAAAAAAAATGGTAATTTGTTCCATGTAATTGGTAAAAATTGTATAGCCTAATTTTGAAAGAAACCTTTGAGCCAATGAAAGTAAAGCATTCATGTTTCCTTATTTACTGTAAAGGTTAATGTCATTAACATCTATGTATGAAAAATATATATGTGTGAAAAAATATATTTTATATATATAAAATATATGTTTGAAAATACTTCAAATTTATCAATAATGGCAAAACGTTCAAGGTCTTTTCTTACAACTCCTTGAAGTGTATACTTCTTAGCTCGTTATTCTATTTTGGTGGTGCACATGCCTTTTTTGTGGTAATACATTGCACATCTATATCAGATTGCCATTTGGATTGTATAGATTTACAGTATATTTTAAAGTCAGACATTGTAATTCTACCTGCTTTATTCATTCTGATCCCCACACAAAGGAGAAACATTATTAGTAAAGAGGTTTTATTTATATATTTATATAGTGTGTATTTAATGTGTGCGTGTGTGTGTGTGTTTGTGTGTGTGTGTGTGTGTGCATGCACATGCTGTTCTTTCTCTGTCTTTCTCTCTGTGTCTGTCTTCCTTTTTCTGTCTGTGTGCCTCTCTCTTCCTTTCTCTGAGTGGTGTGTGTGTGTGTGTGTGTGTGTGTGTGTGTGTAGACCAGAGGACATCTTGTAAACATAGGTTTTCTTCATATCAAGCCCCAGTACAAAGGAAGCTCTTGGCCCTCACATGATTGATTTACTGATGGATTATATGTGAGGGCCCACCTCATCTGAGGAGAAGGAGCGTACTGAGAAGGGGAATAGTGAGGGGGGAGGCAGAAAGCGATGGACTGGGAGGAGAGAGAGGAGGAAACTATGTTCAAAAGATAACTTGAAAAAACAGATTAATTTTTTTTTTAAAAGAGGGAGCAACTACCAACTGCAGACAGACTGCTGTCCAAAAAGGACAAAACTTGGTAGCAGGGAAGTCGACAGCCTACCTCTGCCAAGACAGGGTAGGTAAGTCCTTCATAATCCCTGCTCTACAACAAATGTCTGTCAGAGAAACAGGACCCAAAGGCTGAAGACTGATGCAGGAATGTATGGAGAGAAAATGGGAACTATCCAGGCAGTCACTGGTATGTCATTTCTTAGTTTGGGAAGCTGTAGGCCCTGCACTTCCTATTTAGCAGATATATTTATCCCTCTCAGGTCTCTGAGGTGGTTGAAGAATAGACAGCTAGAGTCTCATAGTTAAATTTTGAGTTGTTTAGGAATCAAGAGGGTGTTATAGATCTAAGAAGATACTCTTAAAAGTGTGTTGCAAGTTAGTATGAATGTTGAGTCAGATATAGACCTTTAAACTCATGGAGATGGTTAGATAGTAGAATGTTAAAGTCAAGGGCCAAATATGTATAAACTGGACATTGGGAAGGTATACTGGGCCATTTAATTCTCATAAATGTGGCATATTTATATCTGTTGTTTTGTATAGTATTTATTGTTATAAGAGAAGGAACCATCTGTTGGACTGAAAGGGGAAACTTCTGGGGGGAAGAGGGTGGAAGGGCGGGATAGGAAGGGGGAATAGGGAAGGGTTTGTGACTGAGATGTAACTTGAAAAAAAATAAAGTATTAAAAAAAAAGAGGGAGCAACAAAGTTTTAAAAAATATAGTAAAAATAGAATATAAAAATTTCAAATGATAATTTACCAAAGGTACACTTGCTTTGCTGGCATGAAAGAAAAAATGGTCTTAATTTCAGGTTAGAATGTTAAACTGTTGGGTACCACCTAGCTCACACACTCTTGGATATCAGCTTATAAATTTGATTCCTATATATAAAGGATATTTTCATTGTTTGACATTAAAAAGTCAGTTAAGAGATTTAAAAAGTTATAAGTAAATTAAGGGTTCCTACAGTTCAGCCTGATTTTTAAACCTCTAAGAGCTGGAGTAATTTGGAGCCAAGATAAAATATTTGAGAAGGGCAGTGTCAACCCATGCTTTTAACTTCTGCAGAGACAGGAGGATCACTATAGAGTTAGTTTTCTTTTAAATTCTAGAGTTACAATGAACCGGGTGGTGATGGTGCACACCTTTAATCCCATAACTTGAGAAGCATACACACTTAATCTCAACACACTGTAGACTGAAATATGCAGATCTCTGAGTTCAAGGCCAGTCTGACACAGAGCAAACTCCAAATAGAGAAAAACCTAGATCCCGGGGTGGCAGTGCACACCTTTAATCTCAACAATTGGGAAGCACATTCCCTTGATCTCAATACTTGGAAGACAGATGCAGGCGCATAGGATTTGCAATGATTTAAGTTTAAAAGCTACTTGAAAAAGGCATGCTGAAATTCAAAGTAAATTGTCTTTTGTGATCTCAAAATATATACACTTAAAGGTATATTTAGTTCCAAAATATCAAAAGATATTTTCTAAAATCTCAATTGAAAGATAATTTTTTATATTGTCAAAAAAACAAAACAAAACAAAACAAAACCAATTTGCCTTAGGAAAAATATTACCTGCCAAAAAAAGTAGTTCCCCAGAGTTAGGATTAGGGCAGGGCTCTGTTCTTATCTTTCCAGGAGATCAAAAGCGTCCATCTAAGGAGTCCAGGGACAACTGGACAACTGAAACCAGTGAAGAAAAGGGACCAGACACCAAAGAATACAATTAGCCCAGATGATCAAGCCTCAAAGACTTCCTTAGTAGCTGTTTCCTCAAAAGTCTACAACCAGAACAACTCAAAATGGCTAACTAAGATGGTTCAGACCCTCAGACTGTTCCAGCCAGGACTTCAGTAAGATCCTGAAGTTCAGTCTCTGACTACAAACTTCTTAGGATATTTAAATAGTTGAGCACAAAAGAACTGAACAACAAATATTACTATTAACTTGCTTAACCATTTTTTTCATTCTTATTTGGGCCCCAAACAGATTTCCTACATCCCAAATCAGCAGGAAGTAATTTTAAGAGAGCTATGTCCCATTCCCAGAGGTGGGGCGGGTGATTTTTTTTCTCCTCCCTCTGGTTTCACTACTTTTAAATGTAGTGTTGATTCCTAAAAACTTTCCTCAGTACCCCTCTGCTGAATCCTATAGTTTGAAAAATTGTTTATCCATTGTCATTTATTTAATTGCATTTTTTGAGATGGGGTTTCTATGTGTATACCAGGCTGTCCTGAACTCTCTTTATAGACCAGGCTAGCCTTGATCTCACAGAAATTCGATTGCCTCTGCCTCTAGAGTGTTGGGATTAAAGGTGTGAGCCACCATGTTTGGCTTAATTGAGTTTTTGATTTCTTCCTGAATTTACTGATACTTCTTTCCATGTATTTATATAGTTTCCAAAGTTTTTCTCTTTATAGATTTCTAATTTTATGTCTTGTGGTTAGAAAAGATCTTTATATAATTTTAAAAAATTAATATATTGGAGTCATAGGCAGGTGAACCTCTGTGAGTTCAAGGCTAAACTAGTCTACAAAGTGAGTCCAGGACAGCCAGTACTATTACACGGAGAAACCCTGTAAAAAAATTAATATATCTTGAATATTTTGAATTGGGTGTGTGCATGCCTGTAATCATAGCACATAGGAGAGAGAAATGTTAGAATCAAGAATTCAAGGGTATCCTAAGTTTTCAAACAGCAAGAGTGCAGCTAGTTTGTCCTGAGACCCTGCCCAAAATAAAGCCCCTCACCCTCACCCCAGATAAATAAAAGAAAGCAAAACATTTTAAATGCATAGAATTCATTCCATATTACACAAAATAAATTGAAATCACTTTCTTTCATCCCCCTATTTTTCTCAATTGTTTCTCCAAAATCAGAGCACTGATTCATGATATTAAAAAAAAAAGAGAGAGTAGAAAATCATATGTGTAGCCTCCAGAAGGGTCTCCGGCCCACACCTTGTGCTTACTGTAGATCTCCCTTTCCTTCTGGGGACACTGACTAACTCTACAATGCCCCTCTCCATGTCTCATTCTGTTTAATTGTCAACTACTGCCTAAGTCTTACTTAGTAAAACAATTCTGGTTTGCTGTTGCAATGGATATGCATTCAGCACTTGTATATAAAATCGCTTTTCTTTCTTCCTTTAAATCAGAAGACAATAGACATTAAACAAATGAACTGTTCTGTGGGTATCAAAATGAAAATAAACCAACAAGAGCATTATGGGAACAGGAACTAATTAAATTGTGGAGTGCTTGTCCTGTGTGTGCAATGAATGACCTAGGCCTGTTCCCCAGAAACACACACACACACACACACACACACACACACACACAAACACCCCACTAATAATAGGGCTTCATAGCTTCATTTCTCCAAATCACAGGAGCAGGACCACAAAATGTAACCAGAGATTTCCCCCTTTTGTCAGGCTTCAAGTTGTGAGTCAGATGTAAAAGTGCAAGAGACTGAAAATACTTCACTTTCCTTTTGGCAAGATATTACACCATAGTTTTGTCTTTTGTCTTTTTCTTCCACATCATCCAAGGATAGAAAATAGGGCAGAAAATTGAAATACTGTTTTAACAAAGCCTCAGTGTGATAGACTATAAATTAAATCCTTTTACTTGTACAAGTGGGTTAATTGAACATCTTCTAACTGAGCATATTTTTTCCTGACTTAGCAAGTGAGGCATCTTCTGAGGCAAAACAGCACAGGGAGAGTGTTTATTTACTAGATGGGGAGGATAAGGAAGCCCGGATCTCATAAGGGACTTGACATGAATGGTGTGTGCTATGCCCTTTCCTTTAGTATTTCAGCAGCTACTAAATCCTGCTTTGCTTCCTATTGCTGGCTGACAAGAAACAGAAGCCTCTGCCCACAAGTGACTGGTGGCAGATGGGTCAGGCCAGTGAAAAGCTATGCCCTGACTTTCATCTCTCTAGCAGATGGGGTCATTACACAGTGTGCTTGTACACACTGCTTCTCTTAAGGCAGCAATTTATGTGTAGGCTGGGCCATGGTTAGTATAATTTGATAAGTGTGTTTTAAACACGTGCTATATGCCTGGCAGCATTCTGAATGCTTTCCAAATAGGGAGAAAGACAAGGATACAACATATTGGCTTGTGTGGCTATTCAAAGGGAGTAATGAATGTAAATCTACAAGATATATTATTGAAATAAATCAAGCTCACTCAGTCTTTAATTGTCCTTTATATTAACAAACTCACTCAGAGATAACTAGTGAACAGAAGTTAGAGAGTGAAGCTCAGAGCTCGCATGTAAATGGGTATGTAGAAGATGATGATGTATCTTAAAAAGTTTTACATCTTAATTGTATTGCTCAAATTTAGGTAATAGATGTTATTTGGTTTTTGAGCAAAAATTTAGAATTCCAGAAACATTCACTTTTATTTAGCTTTGAATATCCATCCATCCATCCATCCATCCATCCATCCATCCATCCATCTGGTGATCCACCTTTTAGTAGTTTTCCTTGATGAAAACTGAGTTTCCTAATAACCTGTGATATTTAATCCTGAAAATTGAGGAAAACAGCCAGGCAAAGTGCCTCAGATTTCCTTTCTGACAAAGGCAGCTGTTGGTGGCACTGCCTGAAAGTAAGGCTGGCAAGCATGTTGGGAATACCCATGAGAACTTGAGTTCTGCCGTGTTTATGAGCACAGTCTTTCTCCTACTTGAGGATTTCACTCACTTCAGCCCATGGAATTTTCTTCTCTTTGCTAAGCACTTTGGGAGTTATAAAGCTGGAAGCTAATTTGGTTTCAGACTTGTAGCCGGTCCAAGGCAGGAAGATGAAGCAAATGCAGTGAGTTCGTAGGGGTGGTTTTTAGAGATAAATGAATGGGAAGTTGTTACCTCTGAACCAGAGCATGCTCACTGTTTAGTAAGATTAACGAGCCAGGTGCATGAAGTTTATAACAACTGAGTAGAAGTCAACTTGTTTGTGTTTTCAGAGATATTTAGTTATTCAAATACGCAGCAATAAAATAAGGCGGGTGGCTGCTAGGTCTTAGAGGACTGCAGGAGTGTTAACTCTTTATAACTGCCGATGTTGGAAGATAAGTCATTTACTGTGGAAGCATGTCAAATACCCTTCTTTAAAATACCAACACCTTAACTCCTGCTTTTTGTTTGTTTGGATTTATATTTATCAAAATAAATACAGGCAGCCAAATTTGGGGGTGTGCTGTTTATAATTTTTTTTCCAGGTTAGCCCTTTGGTAATATGATAAAATGTTTCCATCCTGAATTAAGAGCGGAGTAACAGTGCAGATTCAACTTGCATACAGAGTATGTAATGTGAGTTATGAGACATACTATCTGGAAATGTACTGTTTGAAAACATGCTTACAGTCGCAGACTGGCTCTCAAGGTTTGAGGATGAGCTGCGTGGATGTGAGGAGGTTTCTGGCAGCTTGAAATGCCTGGTATCAATTGACTTGTTGATGCTGGGAGCACTAGTTCAACTTCTCAAATCCTCAGATTTCACCCAGAGAATCTGATGTGGTGGGTCTAACAGAGCCTGGCAATGTACAGTTTTATGGGGGATTCAGATGTGTCTGGGAATTCTGCCAGCCAGGCCTTTGCCGGGGTGCATATGTGATTTGTGACTAGTTTAATGAATCAACCGTACTCTGTTTTTCCAGCGGCTCTAACTCCCCCATTGCATTCAAGTATTAGTCCCCATTTCAAAAGACTTCCCATCTCCCTCAGCTTTTCTAGAACCCTACTTATCCTTTCTGATAATGTGAGTACCGCCCGCCGCCTCCTGGTGGCTTGCCTGGGTCACCGCTGCACTGATAGGAACTGGTCTTCCATTTGATTTTATTACTTTGCATTTTTTGAGTGATAACTGTGCATTCGGTAAAACTGAATTTCAAAAGGTCAGATTTTTCTTAAGAGTATGACTGCCTAAGGATCAGAATAAGATTTTTTTTTCTCCTACACATAGGTTGCCTATATTTTTTGGCAGGCTGTGTGATGAAACAACTACCAGGGACTGTGAAGCACATGTTAAAACTCACTGTCACTATTTTGATATATTACACATGAGGTCTACATACTAGGGCTATTTTGAAGATTGAAAGCCTTCATGTCTGTCATACTTATAGCTGCACCTGGCATTTTCATTCTCCCATGCTGGATATTTGTTATTTTTACAATTGGCCATAGATGATAGCTCATTTCAGTATGAAATCTAAGAATTAGTTCATCAGTTCTCTCTTTTCACATTGATTCAAAGTACATAGTCATTTTATTTTCTGCGTTAAGCACTTTGAGAGTCAGAAACTAAACTGCAAAACATTATTTGCCTGTACACTTGTGCTATAGACCAAGGTTGACCCCAAGTTTGGCAGTTAATCATAGAGAGAAAGGGAAAAAATTTAAACTTTTCACTGGACCATATTTGACTTTTGTGTTTCCATTTTTCATCTATATTTGATTTGGGAAACCTTATATAATAGGTTTTAGTGATTAAGCAATGCTCTTTGTGGAGTGGGATAAGATGTGAAAACTAAATAATTCCTTGTAAAAAATTCTTGTTAATCTTACTACACAAAAATATGAAAGAAACAAAGAATGGCTTTCTACAGCAAAGTTAAATACAAAAAGTTGCCCTTGAAAAAGATAAATTGAAGAGGCTGAGACATGCACAGAAGGGCTTCCTGTTTTTGTCAAACATTTTCTTCACAGTTTGCTTTGTTTCCATCTACAGAAATGCACAAGGCTTTGCATCTATCCTTTATAAACTTCCCATTGTCAGTAAGATAGACGCTCTCCTGGTGGCAGGGAATAATAACTCAGGGTCATCCTGGTACAACTCTGATGCCAATTTGGTAATCCTATGTTGAAATCACAAACAGCTTCTGGACATTTGCAATGTCTTTTTCAAAAGCATTTAAGAAATTCAACTTGTCTAAGTGTCATCTTAAACTTATTTTATATTGAAAATTTAATGCTAACTTTAATCGCCTTTTAGAAATACTGAATGACTAGAGTGGATTTTTTTTTTTTTTTTTTTTTTACACTTGAAATCTCTCAAAGTTGTGAAATGTTGATTGTAAGCCACAAAAGCACTTCTACACGGATCATTGTATCTGTGGTGTGTGTCATCTGGGCTTTTGGGATGATTTATAGAGTATTTACCCAATCATCTCAGTTCATTAGCCTAAGTATTTTTTTCTCAGCTCAAATCATGTGTCTTGTCAAACCATGGCCTTTTCTGCTCCCCCTCCCCCAGCAAAGCTCTGCTGCCTGAATCCTACATATTCTAGATTAGTGAGACTGTCTTTAAAGTCCTCCAGTGATTTCTGACTCCAACTCTCATTTAGAAAATCTATTCACTCAGAAGACTTACAGTGCATGAAAATTGATGACAACATATCTTGGACTAGAAAAAAACAAGCAAGCAGAGATGGCCAACATTTGCTGAGTAAGCACTTTAACCCCTTCCAAATTATAGTTATGTTTGCAAGAAACTTGTGTCTAGAACCCAGGCAGGAGAGTCTAACCATCCTGAAAAAATATAGTTCTGTTCCATTTAACTTTGTCTACATTTCCCCTGCATTCCGATCCTCTGACTTTTGTGCATTAGAAAGTACAGAATCTAAATAAACATGACTACTTAAAATGAGTTACTATTATGTTCACTTGGAATTTGAAAGCAAATCTTGTTCTACAAATATCAGTACTTTCAGAAATATATTACTATCTGTGGAGACTTCTAGACTCTACTTGACCAACCACACTGATTCATGCCAGGTAAAAGTGATAATTATTTGATTAAAGAATTTTGCTTCTAGAGTATAACCTCAGAGAATCATGTGGCCAAAGAGCAAATTTTGGAAATATAATATTGCAGTTGTTTGGGGGCATTTTTATTTTCAGAACTTTCATTTAACACCTTCTAACTTTTTCTCAATTACTTGGCTGAAAAGAAGAGTCTGTTTTTCTTTATTTCTAATGATGTAGATTGTGTCCAAGCTCTGCTGACCTTCCTATTATGACTTTAATTTAAGGACTAACTATTTATTTATTATGTAGTTATTTATCTCTTTGTAGTTTTTAGAGACAATTCAGAAGGTTCAGAGAACGAACAAAATGAGGATTTTCCTCAGAAACCTGAAAATGCATCTCAAAAAAGCAGATGTGTGTCTTTTCAGAGATAAGTCATATCTAATAATTTTTTCTCATCTGAGATATTAAGTTTTTTGATTCATGAGAAATCCCTTCTTTGTATATCATTTATTATTTCTGATGCATTAGTATATTATTTAGATATATTTGAATAGTTTGATAATTTGATTGAAATTTTATATGCTTATGGATATTTACAGATATACTTTTGGAAAATGAATCAAATATTGAAATTTCAAGGGAAAACTTTGTGAATTATAAAATTAAAAATCACCCCTAGACAATTTCTGCTAGATAAATCTCTAGTGACAATTTCATCTCACCATTCCCACCTAAGCCAAGTTATCAACATTTATCTATCAATATCTTCTTTTATTTTCAGAAAAAAGTGTTTATAGTAAAGTATTTAACAGAACACAAGAAAGGGAGACTATAGAGTTTGAGGATTTATTTCCCCCTATATCTGCAAGCATCTAGTCTGAGCAGCTAACACTGTGGGATGGCTTGTCAGTAATGACAATGCTAAGTAACTTAACATAGTTCACGTGATGGCTATTAAACATTTTGTGCTTTGAGTGATATTTTATCATTCTCTATAGTCCTGCTTTCCTTATCGTCTCTTATCATTTGCTATAAGAAACCTCATATTAAGACATGGCTGTACAGAACTCACTGGGTTGATCATTTCACTTATCATTTCTTAAGTGGTGAGAGAAAACCCATGAAAAGTAATTGCTTAATAATGTAAAAGTATCAGAGCTAATAAATGGCCATTAAAATCTAGACTGTATTAAATATAACATCATAAGCTATACTCATGCATATTGGGTATTTACTTTCTAAACTTTATATGTTCCTTGCTAATAAACTAAACAGGTCTCATACTAACCTCCTATGTCACTATGTTGAAGTAAATAAATAAATATTAAATAAGTCCCCTACAATACCTGTTATGTAGAAATTACCAAGTGCCAATACTCTTGTCTCTTGCTGATTTTCCTAATCTCTTTCTTCCTTCTTTTCCATAGCCATGCAGATACATAGCATTGATCCTCTTCTGTACTGGTTATAATTTACTCATCTTTAATTCATATGCATATATTCTTTATGTAAAATTAAATAAAAACACTATTTGAAGCAGAGTTCTTATTTTCTTTTGCTCTGCTATGACATATAAAATAGTGCTGGATCACGTCTGATGTATGGTGAATGTTAAAAACACCTGCTTACCAAAGGGTAGACACAGACCAAGAGACCTTAAAGACCTAACACTTGTGATACATAAATGGTTGGAATGTGGGATCATTACAATTGGTAATGAAGAGTTCCCATGAAAATCGCAACCTCAATAGTAGATTGGATGAAAGCTGTGAATAGGAAGGAAGTCATTCGTCACTCATTAAACAGAAGCATATTTTCAGCTGTGCTAGTGTGTATATTCTAAACACACGTTAGAAATATTACTTTTTCCAGTGATGGTTAGTTGTGTGCTTGAGCAGTTAATTGCATTGCATAAACTTTGAGAAACCGTTGGGAATGGTGGGATGAAATTGTCACTAGAGATTTATCTAGCAGGAATTTTCTAGGGATGATTTTTAATTTTATAATTCACTGAAATAATTGCATTGGTTGCACATAAATCTCCCTTGCTTTTATAACAGAGGGTTTCAAAGAAGGAAGCCTCCAGTCCACATTCTAACACACACAGTTTTTGTTTGCAGCTTGGAATGGCATGCTTTGTAGTTCACTGTGGTGGTTAGTTTATTTTGAATGATATTTAGCACATTTTTAGGAAGTTGTAAAACCAAGTAAGACCTAGTTTTCATGGTATTGAAACATTGCTTCATTTATTTAGCCAAAGACTTTAATTTCCCCTCTTCATAGTTCAGAAATGCTATGTATGTGTGAGCACAGTTCTCATTAACAAAGGCAAGAAAGGTAAATTTGTAGTCTACTTCTGACACTAATAATACAAAATTCATAGAAAACTACTTTGTTTTGTAAACTGGCTTCATGTCTTTCCATAATACTACTAAAGGTTCATGTAAACTCTGGGGTGGGATGTTAGGGTTCACATGACAGATTGGAAAGGAGATTCTGGAACATTTCAATGGTAAAAAGAAAATAGGACGTGACAGATTAAAGAGCTTTGAGCAGTGCTCACCTTCCCCAAAGCATCCTTTATCAGATGGATTAATGCGTTCTCGCCCTCAGGAAGAGACAGGCTGCTACCTAAGACAGCAAAGAGCTTGCTGAGGGTAACCTGGCATTAGTAGGGGAAAAGTGGGAAATGTTTATTTCCCCTGTCATTTTATTGAAAGAAAGAGCATTTGGCCTGTGGCTTATCTTAAAATAGCTTCATTAACACAAAGATACAAACTGCAAATAACAAGGTAGGAAATGTAGTCTGGGTGCTTAGAGTGTAGGGCATGCAGTCAAAGATTTTACATACTTGTTAAGCATGAGTTACTTTGTTGTTTAGGATTATTTTTTAATATGGATATGCCAGTACAGGATCATCTCTGATTTTATTTTTAAGAACTGGGCCATTATTTTCTCACTGTGTTAATTGGAATACTCAAAAATTTTTCATTAACTTTATTAGGGTATGGATTTTTATGAATTAATATGCCTGAATTTTAGGTATTGCTTATAGAGTTTTCAAAGAGCATCTATCCTCCATATTTCCAGGCCCTTATGAACACAATGTCCATGCTATTATTCTGAAACATTCCTTGATTCTTTTTTGCACCTACTGTTACTCTCATCATTGGCCTCACTGAGAATCACTCCATTTTTATTTTGTTACAAATTGCACCTTCTAGATTTCATATAAACTAAAATTTCTAGTACATACTATTTTGAATCTGACCTCTTATACACAGTGTACTGCATCTGAATATCATATATGTTGGTGAGTTAATAGTTCTGCCATGGGGATAGCTGAGTTTTAATATTATTTTGTTGTAATCTTTCCTTTTGTTGTTTTTTTCACAACATATATTTGGTTCCTTTCAGATTTTTAGTAATGAGAGAATATGTCTATGACCCTGTCTGGCTTCTTTTGAATCTATGCTTTTATTTCTAATGGAAAATTCCTAAAAACTCCTTTAAAAAAAAAACCAAATAGCTAAGCCACATGAAATATAAAATGTAATCATATGAAATTTTCCATAGTGGTTTTACCACTTTAAATTTGATATAGGCCTGTGTGAAATATACATGTGTCATCCTCACCAGCACTTGGCATATTCTGCAACTTAATTTGAGTATCTCTAATAGGTAAATAATGGAGCAATTTATTGGGGCCAAGTTCACATGTACTTCCTTTGTATTTTTAAATTTATTTATTTATTGCTTCAGGTTACATTTCCATCACAGTGTCCTCTTTCCATCCCTCCCAGTCCCAACCTCCCACCCTCTACCCCAAACCCTTCCATCCCACTCCTTTGGAGTGGAGTGTCCCTACATAACAGTCCCCTGCCCCAGTTCAACAGTCATATGAGGGCCAAGAGCCTCCTCATACACTGGAGGCCTACAAGGCAGCACCTTTAGGGAGAAGTGTCTCATTGACAGGGAGAAAAAGAAAAAGTCTATATCCATGTTCCCTTTGGTGCTTTGGTTGTGGTATAGATATCATGTACTATATAGCTAAAATCTGACTATAAGTGAATAGATGCCATGCACATCCTTCTGAGTCTGGGTTAGCTCACTTAGGATGAGCTTCTCTAGTTCCATCCATTTTGCTGCAAATTGCATAATTTCATTGTTTCTGATAGCTGAGTAGTATTCCATTGTGTAGATGTACCACAGATTTTTAATCCATTCTTCAGTTGAGGGACAACTGGGTTGTTTCCAGTTTCTAGCTATTACAAATAAGGCTGCTATGAACATAGATGAGGAAACTTCCTTGTGATTCAGTGAGGAGTCATTTGGATGTATACCCAGAAGTGGTATGACAGGGTCCCGAGGCAGAGCTATTCCAAGTTTTCTAAGATATCGCCAGACTGACCTCCATAGTGGTTGCACAAGCCTGCACTCCTACCAGCAATGGAGTAGGGTTCCCCTTTCTCCACACCCTCACCAGCATGTGCTGTCATTTGAGCTTTTGATCTTAGCCATTCTGACAGGTGTGAGATGGAATCTTAGAGTCATCTTGAGTTGCATTTCTCTGATGGATAATGATGTTGAGCATTTCTTCAAGTGTCTCTCAGCCATTAGGAATTCCTCCTTTGTGAATTCTCTGTTTAGCTCTTTTTCCCATTTTTTATTAGATTATTTGTTTTCTTGGCGTTTAATTTCTTGAGTTCTTTGTAAATTCTGGATATTAATCCTTTGTCCGGTGTGGGGTTGGTGAAGATTTTTTCCCAATCTGTAGGCAGCCGTTTTGTTCAAATGACAGTGTCTTTTGCCTTGTAGAAGCTTTTCAGTTTCATGAGGTCCCATTTATTGATTGTTGGTCTTAGGTCCTGAGCTGTTGGTGTTCTGTTCAGGAAGTTGTCACCTGTGCCAATGAGTTCAAGGGTTTTCCTACTTTCTCTTCTAGTAGATTTAATGTGTCTGGCCTTATGTTAAGGTCTTTGATCCACTTGGACTTAAGTTTTGTACAAGGTGATAAGTATGGGTCTAATTTCATTCTTTTACATGTGGACATCCAGTTGGACCAGCACCATTTGTTTAAGATGCTGTCCCTTTTCCATTGTGTGCTTTTGGCTTCTTTGTCAAAAATTAGGTGCCCATAGGTGTGTGGGCTTATTTCTGGGTCTTCAATTTGATTCCATTGATCCACTGGTCTGTTTCTATAGCACTACCATGCTGTTTTTATTACTATTACTCTGTAGTACAGCTTGAAATCTGGAATGGTGATACTCCCAGATGTTTTTTAATTGTACAGGATTGATTTAGCTATCCTGGGTTTTTTGTTGTTCCATATGAAATTAAGAATAGCTTTTTCCAGGTCTAAAAAGAATTGTGTTGGTATTTTGATAGGAATTGCATTGAATCTGTATATTGCTTTTGGTAGGACGTCCATTTTTATTATGTTGATCCTACCTATCCATGAGCATGGGAGATTTTTCCATCTTCTGATGGCCTCTTCAATTTCTTTCTTCAAGGGCTTGAAGTTCTTGTTGTACAAGTCCTTTACTTGCTTGTTTAGAGTTACCCCCAGGTATTTTATATTGTTTGTGGCTATTGTTAAGGGAGTTGTTTCCCTGATTTCTTTCTCAGCCCATTTATTTGTTGTATAAAGAAGGGCTTCTGATTTTTTTTTTTTTTTTGGTGTTAGTTTTGTATCCAGCCATCTTGCTGAATGTGTTTATCAGCTGTAAGAATTCTCTGGTGGAATTTTTGGGGTCACTTTTGTATACTATCATATCGTCTGCAAATAGGGATAGTTTGGTTTCTTTTTTTCCAATTTGTTTCCCCTTGATCTACTTTAGTTGTCTTATTGCTCTAGCAAGAACTTCAAGTACTATATTGAAGAGATATGGTGAAAGTGGGCATCCTTGTCTTGTCCCTGAGTTTAGAGGTAATGCTTCAAGTTTTTCTCCATTTAATTTGATGTTGGCTACTGGCTTGCTGTATATTGTCTTTATTATTTCCTTTGTATTTTTATCTAGTTAGTATTTTTACAATTTCATACATGTGCGTAACACGTTCTGGTTGCTGTCTACTCCAGCCCTTAATTATCCACTCTTCAATCCTAACAATCCCCAACCTCCCCACATCAGTCTCTTTCCCCAATTTGCACACTTTTGATTTTGTTATTTCTCCCATTTTATTTACCAGGATCATGTGTGTCAACATTGTATTGAGACTACTGAATTTTACTGGTGTCACTACTCAGTATACGACTGAAAGGAATGACTCCTTTCCCTGTATCTATCCACGAGAAAGAGAATGGCAATGAAGGTAGGGCCTGCTGGGTCCTGTTGCTGATAGACCCATTACTGGGAAGGCCCATCTATTCTTGTTAAGAACTACTCATCACAACTCCAGTTCTGTCAACCTTCTCCCTACCTTTCAGCTCTCTCAGTCTTTTTGCTCTCCACACCTTCCACTATATTACCTGAACCTTGGGCAAGTGTCTTGTTTAGATCTGAACCCTTAACCATTATTTCTTCTCAGCCTTCTCTGCCCCCATAAAACTTTTAATTCATCAAAATTCACTAAGAAGAGAGGCTTCTTTAATTAAAGACGGGAGTAGCAATTTTCTATAGACACAGACATATTTATTTAGATGGTGATTTCATGCTGTGTCTGTTGAGCCAAATAACAGAATTAAGTTTCTTTCTAAATCCTGTATCCTACCAAACCATGGACTTTTGAATATGGTTCTGGTACCTAATGTGGATTCAGTCCTGTGGAGTGCACCTCAGATTCTATTAGAGGCTCCAAAACATGAGTGTGTGGAGTGTGTCACTGAATATAGCGCCTTCCCTTAGGTCTCCTTTTTTTTCTGTTGAGTTGCCTTTTCCACCTTCAATGTGATATATTATTTAATCTTATTATATACCTTATTTTGTTAAAATATTTTGATAAAAGTAATAAAATATTTTTTAAAGAGTAATAAAAGCAATATAGATTATCAAATTGTAAAGATAAATGTTTAGAATACAGTTCAGAATTAGATTGGTTTAGTAAAGTGGCAGATCTACATCTTAAAGATCCATGTTCTCACTACCCTCTGGTAGTTGGCTAGATTTACAGAGCCAAGCATGAATTCCATCCTGGTGAGTAGGTCTTAAGTGTAATTATATAACTGTTGGCTACTGTCAAGATGTAAGCACCCCTAGGGATATATAAGCAAATATCCCAAAATACCAAATATCCCTATTTTGCTATTCTGGTCATTTTTTTTTTTTTTTTTTTTAGTTCATGGGTATCACAATGAGCTGGACTATTAGTTCCTTCCCTCTGTTGGAAGCCTGAATAACACTTTCTAGTACCATGAAAGCTAGTCAGATCCAGCTTTGATCCTCTGGGTTTTAGGACTAAAGTATATAGCTTCTTCAGAAATTAGGAATGCATCTGCAAACCCTAGGAGGCAACCAAAGGTACCAGTAGTAGTTTATATTGTTTGAAAGTCTCTTGGGATCCCAGACCAACAGCTGCAAAGGGGGGGGGGGTTCTCATGTCTGATACTGAATTTTTTATTATAATGTTTATTACATCTAGTTACATCTCCATCATACTTCCCTCTTTACACCCCTCCAGTTTCCACCCTCCCACCCTCTCCTCCCTCTTCCACCCATCCCACTCTTACAATGTGGAGTGTCCCTACAAATCAGCCACTCTCACTTCATCTTGTAGTAGGGGCCTACATGGTAGCACCCTCAGAGCAAATTATTCCTTTGATAGGTAACAACGTCTGTGTTCCTGATCTTTTTGGTGTGTAGGTTGTAGGATAGTTATCCTATACTCTAAGGCTAAAATCCAATTATAAGTGAGTAGATGCCATGTGCATCTTTCTGAGTCTGGGTTAGCTCACTCAGGATGAACTTTTCTAGTTCCATCCATTTGGCTGCGAATTGCATGATTTCCTTGTTTCTGATAGCTGAGTAGTATTCTATTGTGTAAATATATCACAATTTTTTTTAATCCATTTGTCAGTTGAGGGACATCTGGGTTGTTTCCACCTATTACAATTAAGGCTGCTATGAACATAGATGAGGCTATATCCTTGTGGTTCAATGAGATACTGAAATTTTTTGTTACATAGTCTGTTGCTCTTATGGGGAATTTTGTCAGCCCAACAGGAATAAATAAACAGGAAGTGGAGAAAATAATTCAGTAAGGATCCCAGGCTAGCCTATAATCTCAAATTCTGTACACAGGGACCTCCTTCCTTCCATCAGCCAGGTTTCAAACCTTAAAGGTTTCACAATTACCTCAAACAATGTCTTCAGATAGGAACCAAGCCCATGGGGATCATTTCCTGTTCAAACTATAGTGCTACAAAAACATTTTTTTGGGGGAAAGAACTCTGGTGTTATATGACATAAGAAGGCAACTCCAGTCAACAACAGTTCTAACATAACTAGAGAAAGGTTCAGTGGTTTTGAACAGGCTGAAATGATAATACTCAAGAACAGAGAAATACCAGTTATTCTGATTTGATCATTATACACTGTACACATGTATAGAATTACATTACTCTACTCTACAAAATTCACATGTTCAACTAACAACAATCTCATCATTCCATGTTTTATTATCAGGTTGCTATGCTATTGATTCACATAAAGAGAACTTATCACTCTTTGTTGAAATAAACAAAGGGAAACTTCTGACCAGAAAGATGTAATTTTCATAAGTATTCTTCCAAGTTAATTCTGTTCTAAAAACCTATGCTACCTCCAGGATAAACTGTCCCAATGAAATTGGTTTCTACTAATGTTCCATTCCACAAATGGGAAGAGGTCCAATTCATTGAAGTAAGATGCCTGATACATTATCAGATAAGTAAAAAGATACCTACATTAGAGTGAAAAATGAACCCATGTGATGACCAGGGAATTTGATGGATCCAGGGGTTTCTTGATGATGCCCTTCTTCTCAGCACTAATCAGTAGGCTCAAAGGGCATTGTGGATACCATTCCAAAAAGACCCAATTCCAAATCTACATTGTATAACTGCCATAGCACCACTGTAGTAAATCACCAGCCAGGGACATTTAATAATGGAAGAAAAGAATATAATTTATCAATGATGATTTTTGAGCATTCTACTTGAGTTCTTCCTAAGCTCACAAAGTAAAGTATGTAATAATTCTTCTGTCAAAGGTAATTGGTGAGGCTGGGTCACATGGCATTTCTCTCTTACTGTCAGATGCTATTTTATGGTACAACATGGTCCAAAGTCATATTTCTAACACACATCAGTGGAGGGGAAAATATGGTATGGTTTAATTTGCAAAGTGAAAAGAAATAAAAATAGCTGTATAAACCACAGAGTTTAAACCATACTAACTGGTTGAACAAGCTTTTATTCCCACCAGCAATGGAGGAGTGTTCCCCATTCTCCACTACCTCTCCAGCATATGCTGTCATTTGAGCTTTTGATCTTAGCCATTCTGACAGGTGTGAGATGGAATCTCAGAGTTGTCTTGAGTTTCATTTCTCTGATGATTAAGGATGGTGAGCATTTCTTCAAGTGTCTCTCAGCCATTAGGAATTCCTCCTTTGTGAATTCTCTGTTTAGCTCTGTTCCTCATTTTTTGATTGGATTATTAGTTTTCTTGGCATTTAATTTCTTGAGTTCTTTGTAAATTATGGATATTAGCCCTCTGTCAGATGTGGGGTTGATGAAGATTTTTTCCCAATCTGTAGGTTGCCATTTTGTTCACTTGGAATAGCTCTACCTCAAGACCCAGCCATACCACTTCTGGGTATACATCCAAATGATTCCTCACCAAATCACAAGGAAGTTTCCTCATCTATGTTCATAGCAGCCTTATTTGTAATAGCTGGAAACTGGAAACAACCCAGATGTCCCTCAACTGAGGAATGGATAAAAAAAAAAAAAAACTATTGTACATCTACACAATGGAATACTACTCAGTCATCAGAAACAATGAAATCATGCAATTTGTAGCCAAATGAATGGAACTAGAGAAGCTCATCGTGAGTGAGCTAACGCAGACTCAGAAGGATGCACATGGCATCTATTCACTTGTAATCGGATTTTAGCCATATATTCCAGGATAACTATACTACAGCCCATGCACCAAAGGGAACAGGAACATAGACTTTGTTACCTGTCAATGAGACACTTTTCCCTAGTGGTGCTGCCTTGTAGGCCCCCAGTGTATGAGGAAGCTCTTGGCCCCCATATGACTACTGAACTGGGGTGGAGGACTTATGTAGGGACACTCCACTCTGGAGGAGTGGGATGGAAGGGATAGGGTTAGAGGGTAGGAGGGCGTACCTGGGAGGGGTGGAAAGAGGACACTGTGATGAAGATAATAAATAAACCTGAAGTAATAAATACATATTAAAAAACATACTAACTGAAAAGTCTCCTCTGATTCAGGAGTGGTGGAAAGGGCATGATACAAATAGAGAAATGCTCATTACTTAAACTGTTTCGGACTAATGAATTTTACCCACCAGTGTACTCTGTAGGCAACATTCTTCATGTACCTGGTCTTGTGGGAGTAACAAAAACCAGCTGGCCACAGCTTCAGAACTTATTTATTTATTCCCCTCTATCTCTTCAGAACCTATTATATCAGAGCCAACATCAACATTGACTCCCTGTTTTCCCCTAAGGCAGCATAAGAAGTGCAGGTTTTGAAAGGTGAAAATTGGTTTGAAGTTCCTTTGTCTTGTTCTGTTATCCAGGAAAACCATCCTTCACAGGTCCTTTGCCAATGTTCCCTGAAATGCTTCGTTTGTGTTCAGCACAGTCCCTCATAGTCGCATGCTCTTTGCTTTGCCTAAAACCAATCAAGCTGCTTCCCCAAAGCACCTGTGAAATAAATGCCCTAGAAACTATTTATTTCCCAGCTCCCATCAGGGCTAGGTGCTGTGTTAAGTGACCCCTTGCTTTTCTTGAATGATTTAAAGCTACTTCCCTTTCTCCTTATTTTGTTCAAGAGTGTAGACCTTTCATTTTGTATCTCTTGCTGTTCTCTCCTACATGTCTGCTTTCTGGACTTTCTCTTATTGTTCCTCCTTTACTAAAGTTGCATACCTTCCTCTTAGTTTCTAAGGCTGACATGTTCTTAAGATCCAAAGCAGTGATGTGCACTGGTCAAACGCTCCCTTTCCTGACTTAGAAACTACAATCACTAACAACACTGGCTTCTGTTACTTATGTACAAATCATGCCCTGGTATGACATACATCGTCATTTACAGCGGCATCCACCCCCCATCTGAAGTCCAAGGACTTCCCAGTCGGACCAGTAATAATTTTACTTTCCACCTCACTGTCACAGTTCTTCCCACTACATAACATCTCTAATCTAATTGCCTCCGATAATTCGTTTATTCATTATTTTGCTTTACTTAATGTTGCATAATAGTAATCATTCACTTGCGAGCAAACTATGACGTCTGTGCACAAAGTTTTTGAACCATCCCAATATTAAGTTTGTTTTTTAATCTTTCTTATGCTTGTGAACATGATGAATAAAATTATATATGTAGGTTGACTGGTTTTCTTTTAAGTTAACAACTGTACACTTAACGTTGTGTGCTTGTGGTTTTCCTAGTCCTCACTAGTCATATGTTTTTCATTTCCATAGAAATAATTTGATACATTCTTCTTCCTTCTTCATACCCTTCTCTTTTCCCCACCACAAAGCACACATCCAAGCCCCAGTTTAGAACCTTCATTCTCCTGTACTTCATTGAAAATATAGAAATTTAAATGTAAAAATGTTAACGATGAAAACTATGTTGTGCACAAGTTGACCCACTTGCTGGCATGCAGATATCACCATCCTGGTTGTCAGATGAGGGTAGTCTGTAAGTGCTCAGACCTGCATTCCCACCCAGTCCAGAATTCATTGAATCATCTCATATTTTCCTCCTTATCTGTACTAGTTTACTTCCTATTGAATTATTCTCACAAGAATTTATAATGTATTTTCCATATCCTATCTTTACCAACAATCCTTCAGCATGGATTTGTAGCAACAGTCTGGTAAGTAAACAGTCACTTGGCTTTTCTCTCATCTTCACTTTCCTTTCAGACTCGGACTCCTTCTAATATGTCTGTCATTCCTGACACACTGCTAGGACTCCTATTTTATTTTTCTTTCTTTTTATTGAGTGTGTGCTTGTGTGTGTGTGTGTGTGTGTGTGTGTGTGTGTGTGTGTGTGTGTGTTGTATGTGCATGTGCATTTATGTGCATTGATGTGCTCATCTGTGCAAGCACATGTGGAAGTCGGAGACTGACATGGAGACCTCTTCATCAGTCACTTCTCTATTTTTTGAGATAGAATTTCTCATTGAACATGAATATTAACATTTCTTCTAGACTGGCCAGTCAGTGGAAAATAAGCTCTGAAACTAAGCAGCAGCTGGGGAGTCAAAACTCATTAACAGGAAATTAATGTTAGTAAAGATGGGATATAGTAAATATGTATCATATGGAAATGCGACTGAAGGCAGTAGAAACCTAAGAAGTGGTACAATCAGCCCCTGATAGGGTGGAAGGGATTGAAGGCTGTAATACTTAAAGACCATCCTCACCTGACAGAAGAAAGAATTGGGCTCTAGCTGACAAGGAGCAGGGGAAGTACATACCAGCAATGGATGGAGAGCCACACTTCTGCTAGATTATCTGGTAGCAAGCCTTTGGGTTTTCCTTGCCTCCTCCTCTGGTATCTGCCTATTTCTGCCCTATTACTGAGATAATGAGCCCATAACGGCATTTTTACTTCAGTACTAGATATCCAAACTCAGGCTTGCATGCTTGCATATCAAACAGCTTATTACTGAACCATTTTCCCAATTCCCAAATTCCTGTTTTTATTCACCTAAACCAGCCGGCTACATCTTTTAGTGCATGTCTATATCTGTCTTCTTTTCCTTTGGTTTGTGATCAATTACTCTTCATTCCTTTCAAAAATTTCTTTCTTGTCACCATTAACATCAATGACTCATATTTTTGTTTTCAAAAAGTCTTTCTTCTCATATCATTTGCAATTCAGTTTACCCTTTCTATATCTATGCTAACGTTTCATGTTGTGTTTCTTCAATTTTATTTTTAAGATATATTATTTGTTTCCTTAGTTGTTATCATCACACATCCCACCTTTAAGCATAATCAATTACTGATATTTTATGTTGTTATTATTAGACCATATTATTTACTGATCTCCATACATGTATTTATAACTGTCTACTTGATGGTTATCTCAGATTACCTTTTCTAAAATGTACCAAATCTGGTTTCTGTTTACCCATTAGTCCTCATGTCAACTATAACCATTGCCAACTACTCAAGCAAGTAAGCAAATGATCTGATTGTTATCTCTCATTATCTTTCACCAAATTCATTAACCTCTCAACAGATCTTTCTACATCTATATCATAAATATTTGCAAAAACAAGGCACCTTGTCGGTGTCCTTCCCACAGCCCCAATCTTGTTCAAGGCATGGCAATTTCCCTTCTTAAATCAGATATGAAGAACTTCATGTATATGTAGATATCTATGATATTTCCCAAATTTGTCTTGTCATAGGAAACAAAGTACCATATTAAAAAGAAAAGTCAAATGGTGTACTTAGCTTAAAAATAACTGATGTTGCCATTAATTTAAATAACAATCAACTTTCTTTTTTTTAGAGGTCCAGTATTTCTTTTTTTTCTTGTTCTTTTTTGAATGTTTATTTATTATTTTTTAAAATAAATTTGTATATTTGTTGCTTCAGGTTACATCTCCATCATATTGTCTTCTTTCCCCCCTTCCCAGTCCTGCCCTCCCACCCTCTACACCCTAACCCTTCCATCCCACTACTCTGGAGTGGAGTGTCCCTACATAACAGTCCCTCGCCCCAGTTGAGAAGTCATATGAGGGCCAAGAGCCTCACTGGGGGCCTACATGCCCACCAGTGAAAAGGGGCTATTGCCAGGGAGAGAAAACTAAAAAAACCAAAAAAAGTCTATGTCCATGTTCCCTTTGGTGCATTGGATGTAGTATAGATATCATGTACTATTTAGCTAGAATCCTACTATACGTGAATAGATGCCATGTGCATCCTTCTGAGTCTGGGTTAGCACAGTCAGGATGAGCTTCTCTAGTTCCATCCATTTGGCTGCAAATTGCATAGCTGAGTAATATTCCATTGTGTAGATGGACCACAGTTTTTAAATCCATTCTTCTGTTGAGGGACAACTGCGTTGTTTCCAGTTTCTAGCTGTTACAAATAAGGCTACTATGAACATAGATGAGGAAACTTCCTTGTGATTCAGTGAGGAGTCATTTCGGTGTATAACCAGAAGTGGTATGGCTGGGTTCTGAGGCAAAGTTATTCCAAGTTTTCTAAGACATCGCCATACTGACCTCCATAGTGGTTGCACAAGCCTGAACTCCCACCAGCAATGGAGTAGGGTTCCCCTTTCTCCACACCCTCACCAGCATGTGCTGTCATTTGAGCTTTTGATCTTAGCCATTCTGACAGGTGTGAGATGGAATCTCAGAGTTGTCTTGAGTTGCATTTCTCTGATGATTAAGGATGTTGAGCATTTCTTCAAGTGTCTCTTGGCCTTTAAGAATTCCTCCTTTGTGAATTCTCTGTTTAGCTCTTTCCCCCATTTTTTGATTGGATTATTTGGTTTCTTGGCATTTAATTTCTTGAGTACTTTGTAGATTTTGGATATTAGCCCTCTGTCAGATGTGGGGTTGGTCAAGATTTTTTTCCTAGTCTGTAGGCTGCCGTTTTGTTCAAATGACAGTGTCTTTTGTCTTACAGAAGCTTTTCAATTTCACGAGATCCCATTTATTGATTGTTGGTCTCAGGTCCTTGAGCTGTTGGCATTCTGTTCAGGAAGTTGTCACCTGTGCCAATGAGTTTGAGGGTTTTTCCCACTTTTTCTTCTAGTACATTTAGTGTAACCAGCCTTATATAAAGGTCTTTGATCCACTTGGACTTAAGTTTTGGACAAGGTGATAAGTATGGGTCTAATTTCATTCTTTTACATGTGGACATCCAGTTGGAACAGCACCATTTGTTGAAGATGCTGTACTTTTTCCATTGTGCAGATTTCGAATCTTGGTCAAAAATAAGGCGCCCATAGGTGTGTGGGTTCATTTGGGGGTCTTCAGTTAGATTCCATTGATCCACTGGTCTGTTTGTGTACCAGTACTATGCTGTTTCTATTACTGTTGCTCTGTAGTACAGCTTGAAATCTGGAATGGAGATACTCCCAGCTGTTTTTTTTTTTTTTTTTTTTATTGTACAGGATTGATTTAGCTATTCTGTTTTTTTTTTTTTTTGTTCTTCCATATAAAATTAAGAATACCTTTTTGCAGGTCTAAAAAGAATTGTGTTGGTTTTTGATAGGCATTGCATTGAATCTGTATATTGCTTTTGGTAGGATGCCCATTTTTATTATGTTGATCCTACCTATCCATGAGCATGGGACATCTTTCCACCTTCTAAAGGCCTCTTCAATTTCTTTCTTCAAGGGCTTGACATTCTTGTTGTACAGGTCCTTTACTTGCTTGGTTAGAGTTACCCCAGGTATTTTATATTGTTCGTGGCTATTGTTAAGGGAGTTGTTTCCCTGATTTCTTTCTCAGCCCATTTATTTGTTGTATAAAGAAGGGCTTCTGATTTTTTTGAATTAATTTTGTATCCAACCACCTTGCTGAAGGTGTTTATCTGCTGTAAGAGTTTTCTGGTGGAATTTTTGGGGTCGCTTATGTATGCTATCATATCGTCTGCAAATAGGGATAGTTTGACTTCTTCGTTTCCAATTTGTATCTCCTTGATCTACTTTAGTTGTCTTATTGCTCTAGCAAGAACTTCAAGTACTATATTGAAGAGATATGGTGAAAGTGGACATATTTGTCTTGTCCCTGAGTTTAGAGGAAATGCTTCAAGTTTCTCTCCATTTAATTTGATGTTGGCCCCTGGCTTGCTGTATATTGCCTTTATTATTTCTGGGTACAGTATTTGTATGCCCGTTCTCTCCGGAACTTTTAGCATGAAGGGGTGTTGGATTTTGTCAAATGCTTTTTCTGCACTTAGCAAGGTTATCATGTGTTTTTTTTCTTTCATCTTGTTTATATGGTGAATTAAGTTGATAAACTTTCATATGTTGAACCATCCCTGCATTCCTGGGATGAAGCCTATTTGATCATGGTGTATGATGCTTTTGATGTGTTTTTGAATTTGGTTTGCTAGTATGTTATTTAGTATTTTTGCATCTATGTTCATGAGGGAGATTGGTCTGAAGTTCTCTTTTTGTTGGGTCTTTGTGTGGTTTAGGAATCAGAGTGACTGTGGCCTCATAGAATGAGTTTGTCAGTGTTCTTTCTGATTCTATTTGTTGAAAGAGTTTGAAGATTATTGGCGTTAGCTCCTCTTTGAAGGTCTGGTAGAATTCTGGGCTAAAACCATCTGGCTTTTTTTGGTTGGGAGATTTTTAATAACTTTTTCTATTTCCTTATGGGTTATAGGGCTGTTTAATCTGTTAGCCCGATCTTGATTACGGTAGGTGGAATCTATCAAGAAAATTGTCCATTTCATGAAAGTTTTCAAATTTGGTGGAGTGTAGTTTTTTAAAGTAGGACCCAAATATTCTCTGGATTTCCTTAATGTCTGTTGTTATTTCTCCCTTTTCATTTCTGATTTTGTTGATTTGGGCTTTTTCCCTCTGACTTTTATTTAATTTGGCTAAGGGTCTGTCTATTGTGTTGATTTTCTCGAAGAACCAACTCTTGGTTTCATTGATTCTTTGTATTGTTCTTTTTGTTTATAAGTTGTTGATTTCAGCCTTAAGCTTGATGATTTCCGGCCTCCTGCTCCTCTTGGGAGTGTTTGCTTCTTTTTTTTCCAATTCACCCAGTTTAGCTCTTAATTCGCTAATATGAGCTGTTACAATTTTCTTTTTGAAGGCACTTAGTGCTATGAGCTTTCCTCGTAGCACAGCTTTCATTGTGTTCCATAGGTTGTGCCTTCATTGTCGTTGGATTTTAAGAAGTCTTTGATTTCTTTCTTTATTTCTTCCCTGACCCAGTAGTCGTCCCATAAAGAGTTGTTCAATTTCCATGTGTGTGTGGGCTTTCTGTTGATTCTTTTGCTGTTGAAGTCCAGCTTTATTCCATGGTGGTCTGATAAGATACAAGGGGTTATTTCAATTTTCTTCTATCTGTTGAAGCTATCTTTGTGTCCAACTATATGGTAGATTTTGGAGAAGGTTCCGTGATGTGCTGAGAGGAAGGTGCATTCTTTTGTGTTTGGGTGAAACGTTCAAAAGATATATGTTAGGTCCATTTGGTTCATGAGCTCTGTTAGACTCATTATTTCTCTGTTTGCTTTGGTCTTGATGATCTGTCCATTGTTGTGAGTGGGGTGTTGTAGTTTCCTACTACTAATGTGCGGGGATTGATGTCCAATTTAAGTTTTAGGAGAGTTTCTTTTACAAATGTAGGTGCCTTTGTATTTGGGGCATAGATGTTCAATATTGAGATATCCTCTTGATGAATATTTCCTTTAACGAGTATGTAATGCCCTTCTCTGTCTTTTTTATTAACTTCAGTTGGAAGTCTATTTTGCTTGATATTAGGATGGCTGCTCCAGCTTGCTTCCTGGGTCCATTTGCTTGGAAAACCTTTTCCCAGCCCTTTACTCTGAGATAGTGTCTATCTTTGTTAGTGAGATGTGTTTCTTTTGTTGGCACATTGAGTCCATTGATGTTGATGGATATTAGTGACCAGGAATTGTTATTTCCCGTTATTTTGGTATAGGTGGTTGTCCTGTATTTCTTTTTGTTTAGTTGCTGTGGAGTTTTCTATTTCATCTGTTTTCTTGGGTGCAGTTATCTTCTTTGAGGTGCAATTTTCCTTCTAGAATCTTCTGTAGGGCTGTGTTTGTGGGTAGATATTGTTTAAATTTGATTTTGTCATGGAATATATTGTTTTCTCCATCTATGTTGATAGAGAGTTTTGCTGGGTATAGTAGTCTGGCTGGGAACCTATGTTCTCTCAGGGCTTGTAGGACATCTGTCCAGGCCCTTCTAGCTTTTAAAGTTTCTGAGGAGAAGTAAGGTGTAATTCTGATGTGTCTGCCATTATATGTTACTTGACCTTTTTTCTCTTACAGCTTTTAATATTCTTTCTTTGTTCTCTACTTTTGGAGTTTCAATTATTATGTGGCGATAGGAGTTTCTTTTCTGATCTAATCCGTTTGGTGTTCTGTAAGCCTCTTGGAATTTTATTGGCTTCTCTTTCTTTAGGTTTGGGAAGTTTTTTTATGATTTTGTTGAAGATATTTTCTGGACCTTGGAGTCGGGAGTTTTCTCTTTCCTCTATGCCTATAATTCTTAGGTTCTGTCTTTTCATTGGTCCTTGAGTTCTTGGATGTTGTGGGTGAGAGATTTTTTAGCTTTCTCATTTTCCTTGGATGTTGTTCTGATTTCTTCCATCAAATCTTCCATGCCTGAGATCCTGTCTCTATCTCTTGTATCCTATTTTTGATACTCATATGTGTAGTTCCTGTTCTCTTCCCTTTATTCTCCATTTCCACTCTCAACTCTGACGGTGTTTTCTTTATTGTTTCCATTTCCATTTTCATGTCTTGAATGATTTTATTCATTTTGTACATTTCCTGCTCCAATTTGCTTGTCTTTGCCTGGAAATCTTTCATTGCCCTGTGTTTTTCCTGTTCAAGTTGAGCCACTTTTGCTTTTAACTCTCTAATGGTATTTTCCATTGCTTTCACTTGTGAAATTGTGAATTCTTTGAATTCCTTCATAGATTTAAATTCTTCTTGAAAGGACTCTATCACTTTCCATAAAGTGAAATTGCCATGGTTTTTATGTGTTTCAGTTGTGGTGAGGTCTTCAGGGCTTGATGTACTAGCATAGTTGTGTTTTGTTGGAGTCATATCTCCCTGACTTCTGTTGTTTCTGTTTTTTCTCTGACCTTTAGCCTTTTGGTTGTTCTTAGTTGTTTGTTCCTGTTGTCTTCTGGGCTTGGATCCAAAGGGGGTGCCTTGGTGTAGCAGTCATATTGCTTGGTGATCTGTCGCTTTCCAGTGGCTGGATGGGGCCTTGTGTGGAATTTCTCAGTGTGTCTCTGAGAGCTCACCCCTTCCTGTTTCATCCCAATGGGGGACTCAGGTGAGGGGTTGTGATGGTGATGTGTTCCTGTAAATTCTTGGGATCCAACTGGTCTTCCTATAGATGACAATGCAGGTTGTTGGGTGGGTTTGTAGCTCTCCTGCAGCTTACGTGTTGGACCATGTTTGTGGTCCTCCCCAGCTGCTCACAGGGGGTTCTCAGGGTCAATGTGCATCTAAGAGCCAAAAGCACTGTGAGCTGGTGCAGCCTATTCCCAGGCAATGAGGAATGGCCCAGGATTGTTTCACTGCTCCCAAGTCAGACCTCTCTATGTTGTACACTGGGTGTTCCCTGCAGTGGCTCTGGTGGTGTGGTCCTCTGTGTCCACACACAGATTCTGTGGACTCTGGAGGTCCCAAGGCCTGTTGGAGTCTTGAAAGGACCCGACTCCACGCCTCTAAGATGAGTCACTCAGCAGTGTCTCCCAGGTCGAAACCTCACTGATCCAGGGGGTGGAGCTATATGTGCTTAAGCTCAGGTTTCCCACCGGAAGGGCCAGTACTAGCAAAAGAGTCTAATAATAATAATAGAAACCCCACAGTTTGCCCAGGTCTTGGACCCTGTGGTGGGCAAATCTGCTTTCCAACCTTGACTTTTTCTGCCACTCTCACAGCTCCGCCTATGTGTGTATGGAGCTGGCTTTGTATACTGGCCAATGGGGCCACTGTCATTCAAGTTCTGTTACACAGCAGTCCAGTTGCAGTGTTTTTTTCCCAATGACTGTAAATCCAATAGAGGGGCTTGTATGTATGTCCAGCACTCCTCTGGGGCACATAGATATGCCTGGGCTTTCCAAAATGCAGCTGTGGACCCGCTGGCCACTGGGCTGACACTTGTAGAACTGTCAGCTGCTGCGCATAAGCTGCTAAGAGTGTATGTCAGTCCCACAGCTCCGCAACCTTTCGCTAAATAGCCCAATCTGGGGGGCCCAGTAGGCTGGTTAGTAACCTTGTGTAGGGTCCGAATCTGCCTGTAGGGTGTTAGAGTTGATCTTACCCAGTGTCTCTCCTGGTGGGGGTTTCAGATTCCCGGATTCAGCAGCTTCCGTGCATGTCCGAGGTGGGGGGAGAGTCCTGCCCAGGGAGTTTTAATGGTCCCTGGGTAGCTGGGTGAGACCCAGGGTGGTCAGGTCACTCAGACTTTTGCATAGTGTCTTATAACTCTGTGGCTTTATGGTTGTTTTCCCCAAGTTCAAAATGTGTCCACATGGGCTGCCGCCATCTTGGATCCCTTAATCAGCAATCAAATTTCTTATCATGATCCAGACCCTGAATAATTTGTCTCCTGATTCTCTCATGAGTGTTATTTCGTTGACTATTATCCATGTTGTTAATGCTACAACATGTGTTTTGTTTTTTGAAGACAGGTGTAGCTCTGACTGTCCTGGACTTGTTCTGTAGACCAGGCTGGCCTCCAATTCACAGAGACCACCTGCCTCTGCCTCCCAAGTTCTGGGATTAATGATATGTATTACCACCACTGGGAAGCTACAAAGGCTTTGAACTTGCTTTTTTGTTTATTTTTCCTATTTCAAGATCATTGTTTTGTTTCTTCTGCCTTGGTCCCTATTCTTCTTATTCTATGTTTGCTATTTTTTTATATACATTTAGATCTCCCTCCACATGTCATTTCTATGTAGGTTTTGTCTTTTAACCGTATTCAAAATTTCTATTTTATGTCTATTTTATGTCTATGTGTATTCTGTTTTATGCTTCACATCTATATTTATAGTCTATCCTTATTTTTCCAGTGCACTCACACAGTGATTACTCCATATGAGCTGAAGCATATCAGTTTTATTTATTTTTAAACCTATTGCACACAGAGCAGTACTTGACACATGCTAGATACTTACACCTTTATAGATTTAATAGAAATGAACTTTCAATACTTGTAAGAAATTACTACTTTAACTTAATAGTACTTTTTGCTTAGTTAACATGCTCTGAGCATGTTTAGCAAGTACATTGTGAAGAGAAACATGACTCATGATATCCTCATCACCATAATGGAAAATATCATTCTTAGAAGACCCTTAAAGCAATATAACAAATACTTTATTTCTAAAATAAATTATTGCTTCCTATCATTGGTATTCTTCATTAAGTTTTATTTTTTTCTCAACTTCTTCACTTTTGTCATTAATTTAGAACATATAGGGCAAAAGTTCCCATCTTGTGGGTTGTGACCCTTTCGGGGATTGAATAACCTTTTCATAGGATATGCCTAAGACCATGGAATACAGGTATTTACAATACAATTCATAACAGTAGTAAAATGGCAGCTATGAAGTAGCAATGAAAATAATTTTATAGTTGGTAGTCATCACAACACAAGGAATTATATTATTAGAGATTCACAGCATTAGGAAGGTTGAGAACCACTGACTTGGGGGTTCATAAGATGAGACTAAAACTTTGTGAAAAATTAATTTTGTTTTATCTTAAACTTTAAATGTACTTCTGATTTTAGACTCAAAGAAACATAAAAATTTAAAATCACGTTAGAAAAAAATAGATGGACTTTTTATTTTTATATGCATGGATAATTAACACCAGCTATAGTGCATATAGAAATTCTCAACTTGCTTAATGCAGCCAAATGTTTTGAGAGTATAAGTTCTGTATTCAATTTTTAAAAAGCTGAATTTGGCTTTTTACTTGAAAGTCATTCTATATTCCTCTGCAGGGTCTCAGATGGAGCTTCATTAGATATAAGAATGAAAACAAGGAAAATCATATCTTTTACTCTTCATGCTGTAGTAAGTCTGGTCTTTTTCTTACCAGGGCAATACATAATAAGGCAATAATCTTTAGGGGATATTCCACTATATCAAGAAAAGAGATCCACTCAGTGAAAGAGCTAGAAGAGCAACTTCCAACAAGAACTTCCAAACTTCCTTTGGTATCATCAAAGATACCTAGGAAATTGTTATGCATAGAGAAAGCAGTTGACAAAAAACACATGGCCTTTTCAGTAGGCATGACTAGTACTTGAAAATCATATATATCATGGGCATCAATGGAATCAAAGCTCATTAGTAGACAGGCATGTGATATATGGGGTGGGTGAGTTGAGAATGATAGCCCCAGTGCTATGTGGAATCAACATTTGTCAGAGAAATTGCTTAGAGGAGGAGGGAAGTATGTGTAACCACAGCAAACTTTTGACTGAATTAAAGGAAACTTGGGAGCTTCAAATTAACTCTTGTGTTGTCCCTTTTACTGACATGAGACATTTGGTATTATGGCTTATTAATTATTGTTACACTTTCCTTTGTGTTATCTTAGTGCTTGGATTCTTCTGGATAGAATGGAATGGGTTGGATGGACTTAAAAAAATTTTTTTGAACTAATTCTTTGAGAGTTTCCACAAGGATGTTTTGATCATATTTGACTCCCTCCCCAAATCCTCCCAGATCCACCCTTCTCTACACAGGCAACATTGTATCCTCATTTACTTCTTAAACCTAGTGAGTCCAAATTGCTCTTGGGTGTGTGACCTTTCAAGGGAGCATGGTAAACCTATCAGAGGCTGTACTACTAATAAAAACTGACTCTTCCTCTATTTGACTTTTTAAAGATGAGGCTAACATGACCACCTCCTTCCAGATCAGTGGTTCCTTGCTCACAGATTTATCATGGATTTCACAATGAACTCCCCAATTAGCATAAGTAGTATTATAGTAAATTCAGCTAATGAAGTTTAACATTTAAAGCTGTTTTTAAGTAATTACATCTTGTTGTCATTCAGGAAAGATGAAAACAAATCTTTGAAATTCTTGTTGAAACAAACTATCTTAGAGTTGTTAAAAATAAAATGAACTACAAAAGGGTCAGTTTCTGTCCCATTTAGGATATTTCAAGTTCCCAGGGAACTAGAACATAGAGAAATTAAAAGCAGATGCTATTTAATTGATGGTCTGGACAGGCCTGATGATGTTTAGTCCTCTGATAGGTAATGCTGTTGCCCTAGAGTTTTATATGCCAATGTTTTTTTTTTTTCACCATGAGTTTTGATAACTACGTTGTTCCCAGAATAAATTCACATAAGTTATCACAGTACCCTAATACTTTGATTATTACTGTATCTTACAATGTTGAACAAACTGTCTTCCACTTTCTCATTGCCTGTGAATGTAAAAAAAAAAAAAAAAAAAACTCATTTGCTTTTCCACAAGCATCTGTGGTAACCTAGTGATTAAAGATATAGATCTTAACCCAGTTTGCTACTAAATTCATGTTGGCAAAGGTAAAATTAAAGAAGGCAGGTTAATACTCTTATCTACAATGCATTTCATTTTTGTTTAAAAATCATCTCAACAGAAATAAGGGTTGGTGATTATCATCTTAATAAATCCTTGGGATTCTGAATTCTATGTTAAATTTTGGATCATACAGACTGATAGGTAAATAAGTCTTGAAGCTTTCCTGGTACAATTATGTATAATGTGATATGGGGTCTGAGCTGTACTTTGGAGGGACATAGAGATCACTTTCTCCTATGTTGAAACAAAGACACTGTTTCATATTCAGTACACATGTTTAAGCCAGACATGTCTGCATCAAAGGCATTGCCATGAGATGCTACCTTATAGGTGAAGGCAGCAGATATCTTCCCACCGACTGTATGAAATCTCCTTTTCTGGCCTGTGCATGATCTGGGCTTACTTGTGGCACTGCCTCCCAGAATGCATGAAATTATATAAAGTTTGAAGCTACTGCAGCTGCTCTGTGTTTTACAGCCAAGCAGATGTGCAGCTGGTCAGCTTTTAGCAGCCTTATATTCCACAGTAAATCACACACATATAGGCTGATAGGAACATTCATCTATTGTACCGTTTCTCAACCTTGCCACACTTGACATGATGAACCTGAAAATTCTTTGCTGTTGGAAAAGTGGCTATCCTGTGAATTGTGGGATGTTTTGCAGAATCATTGATCTCTGTCCAATAAATGTGGTAAAATGGCCAGATCCCAGCTATGACAAGAAGTGGCCTCTGCAAGCAATTCCAGGTGTGTGCTCCTGAGAAAATAAAGATCACAGCCTAGTCATGTTGTTCGGAAAGATATATCTGTGTACAGCCAATAACATATGATTAGAAAGAAGATGAACCATTTAAAAAATATCTTGTCTAAAAGACTCCATTGCAATGATCAACTGGGAAATTCAGGGGAATGCTTAGGATTTTATATCTGAAAAACACTTAATAGGATATTGCTAAATGGTAAACATGTTGTCTATTACTGTCAATACAGAGAACAGTAACACATATATGTTAGTTGAAATCTAGTAGAGGAATTAGAAAAATGAAACACAATTGCAATCATGTTTGAATAGCTGAAGTGGACATTATCCTCCTTTATTGAAAGACTGGGCAGAAGTGACTAGGGTGACTTCCCTAATGATCTGAAGGTCAAAATGGTTAATCAAGGAGGGTACTGGAAAAGGGTTGTCTTTCTCTCTGTGCATGAAGAGAAAGAAAGAGTGAGTGAGAGAGAGAGAAAGTGATAGTGAGGGTCATATTATGATTAGTTTAACTTTGTTGGAGTGAAGATATTTAATGGAAGAAGCATAAACAGATGGAGCTGGAAAAGAGGTCAAAGAGAGAATTATGGTAGGTTTTTGGGAAATCATTTGTATTTCACCACAAGAACATAAGTGTAACTGTGATCTAAGCAATAATAAAATTGTTGCAGGATATTGTAGGTATCCATTCACAGCTTATAAATTTTTAAAAATTAAATGAAAACACATGTCTAAAGTTAAAACTGAGAAGCAGGATAGAGGGAATGACTATAGAATCCATCCAGTATACTCTTCAATCCTAAAACAAAAATCCTTAATATTGGATGTTAAGGATGAAGAAGGGGTGAAACATACCCTAATAATACAGACAGAATCTAGGGGAAAAAATCTGTGGTAAACAATAAAGAACAAACAACTTTGTTGACATCATGCCTTCTGAGTGCTGTTAGTTATATGGGAGACTCATTTAAAAAGTGTGAACTAGGAAAGGGAGGAAAGAAAGACAAGGATGCTTATGGAGCATAATGAGAAACTCAGCTCTGGATACTTCAAATGAAGCTGCTTATGGATATGTGAGAGGACATGCAGAGCTCAGAGTCCCATATTGCACTGTGAAGTTCAAAGCAAGATCTTATTTGGAAATGTAGATTGGCAAACTGTTTGTGAGTGTGGTCACTAAATCTATGGTTGTATAGAAGTTTAGTGTTAAAGAGGTATTCAATAAGAGAAAAGATGGAAAGACATCACGTGACATACGAAGTTGAGTGGAGCTGAAAGGTGATTCAGGAGTTACCAATATGGACTGTGAACCTCTCCGCAGTCTAGACTCTTTTTAGACCTACAATCAGCTCATCAGTTGAAAGTACAGCTTGTTATGTAGTGTCATTTCACTCCAGAGGAGTGGGATGGAAGGGATAGGGGGTAGCGGGAGGGAGGGCAGCACTGGGAGGGGTGGAAAGAGAACACTATGATGGAGATGTAACCTGAAGTAATACATAAATAAATTTTTAAAAAATAAAATAAATAAATAAAAAAGAAAAAAAAAGAAAGAAAAGAAAGTACAGCCGATATGGACTGTGAACCTCTCCTCAGTCTAGACTCTTATTAGTACTACAATCAGCTCATCAGTTGAAAGTACAGCTCAAAAAAAACCTCACTATTTTTGTATTTTTTTAATGAGAACGGCTTAGAAGGTATTTTGTGTAAGCAGTAGTTCTATATTAATCAGGAAATGATTACTTCATTAGATGTGCATGCCCTGGAGAACGTTCTCTTAAGTGGGTCGGTGATCATCGAGTAGACAAAGCACAGTCCAGCAGTGTTCTATGCCCATCAGGAACTGATGTGCCATCGTGGAAAGGTGAGTGGCTGGTTTTATGGGTTCCGAGGAGATTTAAGAGCTACATGAGCCTGGATTTGTTTCTTAACATAAAATAAAATGTATGGACATCATCATTCTCAAGGTCTGTGCCTCATGATCCATGGACAGCTTAGGCTGCGGTTGTCCCTGGATTTATCTTTAGTATAGAACTCAGGTCAGGGTTGTGCTGCATGGAATACTGCAGCTTATAGAAGGGAAAGGGCTTATCATGATCAGAACAATCAAACGCAGTGCAATCTTAGTGAGGATTTGCTATAATAAATGCAAATGATGAGAGCAGGTCATGCAGGAAATAAATTGAAGTATCCTGATATACTTTAATGAGCCCATGCTTTTTCTCATAACTTCAAAGCAATTATTCTCAAAATGTACTATGTTTATGTTTATCTAAAAGTAATATTGTATATTGTCGCGTCCCCCTCGACCAGCAAGGACGACGCAACTCGCAAAAGCTCTTCTCCAGCAGTTTATTCAGGTCCCTTGAAAACAGTCTTCCGAATGCCCGGGCAGACCCAACCCACAGGCTAAATA
>CAJQZJ010032332.1:1831918-1852415 GCA_907164525.1 Lophiomys imhausi
AGAAAGAAAGAAAGAAAGAAAGAAAGAAAGAAAGAAAGAAAGAAAGAGAGAAAGAAAGAAAGAAAGCTCTTAAGGGAACACCCAAGGGACAGGGATAAATTGGTTGCCTCCATTAAGTGATTTTTAAGCATCAAATTTTAGTAGAAATGTTCGGGAGTAAATGAACACTTTGAAGAAGGGGTTGTCTGAGGTCTAAGAGTACAAGTTGGCCTATATCTAATAACTGCAAGGCCATTGCATGAAGTCACTAAGAGGAAGGAGAGTGAAATGGGTATCCTATTTCCATTCTCTGCTCTGATAGCTTGTGATGTCAGCAGACCTTCCAAATGGAACTGCTGTTTTAAAATTATCATATCATGTGCTAATGACAAAGAGAATCAAAGAATTTACTTCAACAGCCAGCCATGACTCTGTAACCTGAAAACACTTACCAATAATTCCTGCCCTAAGAGCTCGAAATTCTTTTTATTGATTTCATTCATTGAGTTGCTCTTTTTTTAATGGCTCTTTTACAAAGAAGTCATGTTACATCAGTGAATTTTCAATTACACACACTAATAATGGAGGAAATCAGGAGCGAAGACTATTATGAATGGTGGAAAATCCCCAAGTCCTCTCTATATTTGCCTTTGAAGATATGATATTACTTGTTGATGATTTGTTGTTGTTGCTTTTGTCTGATACACTGAATAGAACAGTAACAAATTGGATCATGATGCTAAAATACCCAGGTAATGAGGGATATGTCTCAGGGATATTCTGAACTACACACCAAAGAAGAATTGATATATACTGTATGACTTAAGTGAGAAATATAATACACAAACACAATTAAAATCTTAAATTTATAGAGTCAACCAGTTATTTTCATACTTTATACACTATATTAATAATTTGGCTACAATCTATTTTATATTAAATTCAAAGGAAATTGAAATAAATTTGAACACTCATTGAAAAACTGAAAGGCTAAATTTTTAGAAATATAAAAGAAATACTTCTGTTCCAGGAAATGTCACCAAGATTATTAAACAGGTGATTCCTATTGTTATTTTCACATAACGTGAGCAGCTAGTTAATGAACAAGACACTATAGTGTATGAGAATTAAAATACATGATAAGGGTTTGGTTCAAAATATCCTGGGTTGTCCCAGAAACACATATTCATTTTTATTCTCAACATAACACATTGTTATCTTGGCCATGTAAGCCCTAAATTATTACCTCATATTTACATCATTAAAAAATGAATTAAGCAACAAATACGCACTAAGTATATTCTATGTGTACATAACAGATATGTCAAAGGTAAAGAACAAGAACTCTCATTCATTTTTTTCTTTCATTCATCCTTCTAGACACTCATCCATTCACTTTCTGTATACAAAACACAATACAAAATAGGTAAAGATACTGGGTATGTATACAGAACAGATTATCTTTGAGAACTCAACCTACCTTGTAACAGAGAAGATTTACAAGATAATCAGTTAACCATTTCTTATAAATGACTGACATCTCATGTATGTTCTGTACATCAGTGTGAGGAGGCATATTTTTGTCATCTGTCTCTTCTATCACTAAGATATTACTTATTATAACTCCTTTCCACTCTCCAATGTGTGATTAAACAATTTCTGTGTCTAAAGACTTGAAAGTGGTAATTTATGAAGATTATAAATTTATTTGCTAATAGCTATGAAGGCTTGGAAGTCCCAGAACAATATTCTGAAAGGTTTCTATACAGCCAGGACTGTTCTCTGTTTCCAAGATAGCACATATCACCACATCCTTGAATGCTATAATAGCAAAATCTAGCAAGAGTCCTCACTGCTATTATTTTTAGGAATATTAATCCATTCACAGGCCACAGCAACCAGAACCTACTCACTTTGTAAGACACATGTCTCTAAATATAATAACTAACTCTGAAGTTCAATTTTCAAAATATGGATTCTGAAGAGACTTGGGGTTGAAGCAGTAGCAGAATTATTTAATGAAGCTCCAAAATACAGGTGGGAAGGCTGTTTGGTGGGCTATGATCTAACTAGGGCTGCGAGAACATATCACAGATATGATTTCTGAAGACCAAAATTTGGGATGTGAAGGAAGTAGGAACTGACAAACATACAAAAGAAAGAATTTGTCTCACTTAGGTAAAGAGTATAGCATTTTTATACATAGGTAAGTAATGAGAAAGAAAAATCACTTATACACCTCTGAGGAGAAAAAAAGAAAAGAAAAGCAACCAATACTGTATGGAAATGAAGAATGAATGTTATCTCTTTCTATGTTTACACCCTTATAACTCTCAGAAGTTACATTTTCTCTTCCATTGCCCAGGTTACTTCATGGTTTGTTGAAAAGTTCACAGTATGCATGGTAACTAAATGTTTTAAAGCTAGCACAGTAAATTCAACATTTTCAATAATTCAGCAAGTACTCCTGTTGAACATATTTTTACAGCCATTTTTGAGTTCACTAATTTAGATATGTCTAAATTAGAATAAGCTACAATAATTTTATGATAACTACTGACCTGCCACTTAAAACCTCCAGCACTTCAATCACACCACTCATATTTCTCCTGTTAAGTCATTTGATACATACTGTATGATACAGCTCTAAGGGATGTGACTTTGTATTCAGACTGTGTCATAAACCTGAGGGTAAAATTCTCTGCTAGTCCATAGGCAATGGCTTTGAGCTTATTGAATTTCACTGACAAAGGAAGCCAGAATAGGTAAGCTATTACTGTGCTGGAAACATTAGTCATAAAGACTAAAGTCCTTTGTAAAAAAAAAAAAAAAAAAAAAAAATTCAAGTGAGAGTTTGTAAAAAGTTATTTTGTTATTTTCTAGAGTTTAGCATTGAATTGTCTTTTCCAGGTATAAGATGTTAAGAACCTTCTTCATGCTTTTGAAATTTCTACCCATCCTTCACACAATGCAACATCAAAGAAATTCCTAGGGGAAAGCTAGATAATCAGGTTTGCAAGGGAAGAACTTTCATATGCCGTCATCCTTGCTCATGGAATTGTAGTGGAGTATAATTTTGCAAGCAAGGAAGGATCAAAAAGGATGACAGAAATCCTCTTTAGCCAGGTTTTTAAAACTGATCCAAACAATGTTAGATTTTTATCTTCCATGACAAATCAGGTGTCAAGGTGAATTTGGTTACCACTTCCACCGAATAAACTTCTCAATGGATGACAACTGAACGATATGCCCAAGCTGCTCTAATTGAACAATGTAGAAATAAAGGGCTTTAATCTTTCTGATTCCCCTCAACAATCCTTCTGTTCATTTCAGCATCGGGGAAAGGTGGAAAAATGCTGTGGGTTCTCTGGAGTACAAATAGTCAGTCCTTTTATTAGAGACTAGGAGTTTCACATCTTTATGTGTGCTCCAGTCTCAGGTGAACCAATATCTCACTTGTTTTCCTTCATTCCTGTAAAACTTTGATGCTTACAAAGAATGTCACCATCAGGCTTGAGGATTTTCATGGGTGACAAACTGCTGGCAATGCAATTTGATCTCTGCTGGGTAGGGATGGTTATTGGGGAGGAGGATATATTTTGGTTTTTCAGACTTTGCAGCAACTATCTTGGATTTTTTAAGTATCAAACATTCATAAATACAAAACTTTACTAACTTAACTATAAATAATTGTCTGAAAGTGTTTGGTGGGATGGATAAATATTAGCTTCAGAATAAAACAACAAAAATATGCTACTCTAAATTTAGACTTTTCCATAATTTTATGTGCAGCTAATATGTTAATAGAATCCATTATGCCTGGTACTCTGTGCAAAATTTTGTCACCATCTACATCTTACCAGTGAATGACAATAATTTATTCATTATAAAGTACACATAAATGCAAATAGATTTTAGAATAGTTTACATTTAGTAATCATTTTCTGTTCAATAGTCATCTTCTAAATCGTCATCTTGTCATCAAGGGAATGGGGATAAAACAATAAAGTTTCCTTCACTTTTCCCTGCAATAATTATCATCAGAAGACCATTTGAATTCCTGTTTACTTGATAAACCTTCAGTTAGAAACTGACATGCAATTACAAAAAAATTATGAATACTGAGAAAGCCTCAGAGATAATGCCATACATAATGCCATGAACATAGTTAAAATAAAAACAATAAAAGCTCTTTTGGGGGGGGGGGCAAGGCTATGAAGTTGACTGGGTAGGAGGGAAAGTGGGAAGGCCTGGGAGGGGATGTAGTAGGGGAAAGAATATGATGAAAATATTTTGCATGGATTTTATTTTTAATTCACGAAAAAATGGGCATGCACAAGCTGTCCCTGAAGTGATATCTGAAAAATAGGTCATGTTATTGTTCACCACAAGGCTCTCATTTTGCATTTATACTATAATCACATTTCTTTTCTTTTTTTTTATAAATACTTTATTTTTTTTCTTCAAGTAACATCTCAGTCACAAACCCTTCCCTATTCCCCCTTCCTATCCTGCCCTTCCACCCTCTTCCCCCCAGCAGTTTCCCCTTTCAGTCCAACAGATGGTTCCTTCTCTTATAACAGTAAATACTATACAAAACAACAGATATAAATATGCCACATATATGAGAGTTAAATGGCCCAGTATACCTTCCCAATGTCCAGTTTATACATATTTGGCCCCTGACTTTAACATTCTACTATCTAACCATCTCCATGAGTTTAAAGGTCTATATGTGACTCAACATTCATACTAACTTGCAACACACTTTTAAGAGTATCTTCTTAGCTCTATAACACCCTCTTGATTCCTAAACAACTCAAAATTTAACTATGAGACTCTAGCTGTCTATTCTTCAACCACCTCAGAGACCTGAGAGGGATAAATATATCTGCTTATATAGGAAGTGCAGGGCCTGCAGCTTCCAAAACTAAGAAAAGACATACCAGTGACTGCCTGGACAGTTCCCATTTTCTCTCCATACATTCCTGCATCAGTCTTCAGCCTTTGGGTCCTGTTTCTCTGACAGACATTTGTTGTAGAGCAGGGATTATGAAGGACTTACCTACCCTGTCTTGGCAGAGCTAGGCTGTCGACTTCCCTGCTACCAAGTTTTGTCCTTTTCGGACAGCAGTCTGTCTGCAGTTGGAGCAAGGGGTTTTTTCATGCCAAGAGATAGGCTTGCCACTAATTCAACCATCTTACAGTGGAGGTTCTTCGATGCTTATCTTCTACTTGGAGTAGAATAGGGGGTGCTGTCAGGAGCTGATATGTCTAGATATCAAAAAAAAAGAAAATCTTAATTTAAGATAACATCTTTGAATGCCATATTCTGCAGATCTCTTGGGGTTTTTGAAGATGCCCTATCCATCTCTTGTATTTAGATAAGCAAATGTTGCTTGTCTCTTAAGAACTTGATTACTGGGTAGTTTAGAGAATATCTGTGATAGACTGTCATAGTAACTAACAAAGTGACATGTTTGCATGACTAGGAGTTTGTTTTACATAACTATCCTTACAGTTTTAGACGGTTGGTATCAAGAGGCCAGAGCTTCACATTTTATTTTTAAGTAACTCTAGGTATGATACCAGTAGGAAGCGTTACCTTTAATTTTGTATCAATATACAAAGATCTATTCAATTGTGGTTAAATATACTCTTAATTATGTATCAGTATACAAAGATCAATGCCTATGTAGCCCAATACAATCTTAATATTGCATCCATATACAAGGGTCAATACCATTGTGGCCAACTATAATCCTAATTTTGTATCAATATACAAAGATCAATACCGATGTAATCCAATACAATCTTATTTTTGCACAATAAACAATGGTCAATACCACGTTAGCCAAATATACTACTAATTTTGTATCAATATACAAAGGTATAAGGGCATATTCAATAATCTGCCCCTTCTTCTTGGACCTTCCTATACTATGTCTATGTCTCATTTTTCTCAAGCCTATGCACTCCTACATAGGAGAGGAAGAAGGATACAGAAAAGGAAAAGTAGGAAGTCCCTGGGGCTAACCTCCGAAACCAATTAAACAGGACCATTTATCAACTTGTAATCTCTTCCCCTAAATATCAGAGTTTTTAGTTATCCTTCAAATAACCAAAACGAAGGGTGGAGAAACACCTTCCCCACCCTCTGGGCATGGGACGTTGCTCTCTTAAAGTGACTTCCTGCTGATTTGGGTCGTAGTAAACCTGTTTGGGGCCGGAACCCAAATGGAAAAAATGGTTAAACATGTTAGTACAATCCTTTTATGTTCAGTCTTTCTGTTCTCAGCTGTTTAGATGACCTAAGGGGTTTGTAGGCAGAAGCTGATCTTGCAGGCTTCACTGAGGTTCCGGCCAGGGCATCGTGTAGAGCTGAATGGTCCCAGCGACATTGGATTGCAGTGGTTGCAGGCCCCCGATGGAGACAGCTATTGAGGAAGTCTGCCAGGCTGAATCAACTGGGTCACTCGTCCTCCTTGGTGCCAATCCACTTCACAACAGCCACAAACAACATAAAATACCTGGGGGTAACTCTAACCAAGCATGTAAAGGACCTATACAACAAGAACTTCAAGCCCCTGAAGAAAGAAATGGAAGAGGCATTTAGAAGATGGAAAGATCTACCATGCTCATCGATAGGTAGGATCAACATAATAAAAATGGCTATCCTACCAAAAGCAATATATAGATTCAATGCAATTTCTATCAAAATACCAACACAATTCTTTATAGACCTGGAAAAAGCTAGTCTCAACTTCATATGGAACAACAAAAAGCCCAGAATAGCTAAATCAATCCTGTACAATGAAAAAACATCTGGAGGTATCACCATCCCAGATTTCAAGCTGTACTACAGAGCAACAGTAATAAAAACAGCATGGTACTGGTATAGAAACAGACCAGTGGATCAATGGAATCGAATTGAAGACCCAAACATGGACCCACACATCTATGGCCAACTATAATCACATTTCTTACGATAGACAGCAAAGTCTGTCGTCTGGCTTCTACTCTTGTTTCTCCTGATTGCCAATCATATGGATTTCTCTCAGTTTCTCAAGCACATTAATCATGTTTTTGTTTTAGGTAGATCTTCTGTCCTGGTCTTCAAGCAGGGAGCTCAAGGTTGACTGTTTTCACATAGATTTTTGCTTAATAAGAGTTTCTCAGCCTCTGCATCATTAACATTTGGCACTGGGTAGCTTTTTGTTTTTGTGGGTGGGGATGGTGGGAGTGCCTGTACTTCACTGTGTTTAGCACTTTCCCTGGACTCTATTCATGTGATGACAGTAGCACCTTTCTCCATCCCACTCTTCCAAATTGTAACAAGGAAAATGGTTCCTGACATTTTTAGATGTCCCCAAGGGGACACAATCACTCCCAGTCTGCACTCCCCACACACAACATTGAGATTTCTCAGAAAAAGGTAGCCACTGTGTCAGTAATGGTCACCTCATTATGTATCACACCAGTATCTTTTAAAGACACTTTGATTATTTAATATTTTCCTCCCTAATGACTTACAGATGTTTCTCAGCTTACAACCAGATGATATCCTGATAAGCCCAGTGCAATTTGAAGATAATGTAAGTGAAAAGTACACAATATATGGAACCTCCTCCACATCATGGCTAAAATAATTATACTCAGAACATTTGCAATTGCCTTTGGTTAGGCGAAGTAATCTAACACAAGCCCTATTTTGTAATCAACTGTCAAATATCTCATGCAAATTTTTAAATACCATAAGTTCTGAAAGTAAAAACCAGAATAAGTATATGGCTATGCTTTTTACAACTATAAAAAAACTAAGGTGTTGGGGATGGTAGGAGACACCTTTAATCCTAGTACTCAGGATACAGAGATAGACACTGTGAGTTCAAGGCCAGTCTAGTGTACATAGTAAATTGCAGGCCAGCCAGGGATGCATAGTGAGACCATGCTAAAAAAAAAAAAAAATAAAGAAAGAAAGAAAGAAAGAAAGAAAGAAAGAAAGAAAGAAAGAAAGGAAAGAACACTGTAATTTAAACCACAATAAACCATCATAAGTCTGTGAAAGTCTGTGAGTATTTGTACTATTGTTATCCCTAACACATTTTAAAGTCAGAAATCATTACTGGCTTATGAATAATAAGGTTGTGATAAATAAAATAGTTAAAGTAGTTGAACAAATAAGTGGCTGAAGAATTTGCCCTGTCTTTGAACTTTCATTTTAACAAACTTTGCATCTGAACATGTTATTTGTGGAAGCAACATCATATTGTAAATAATGTTCTATGACATTATTTGGCTGTATGATGGTATAATCCAATTAATTTCTACATTAATCTCTGCATACCTGCAGTGTTCTTTTGAACTTTTAAATGGAATTTGGCTTTAGAAATGTGTTCATTCTATTCAATTACTGGATATTTATTTTATTTATAGTGTTTTAATGACACAAGGTTGTAGGCCCTACATTGTGTAGCAAATACTCATCTGTGCTATATAACATAAAGCAATTGATAAATGATAGAGAAACAAATGTGTGTGATAATACTCAGAATTTTATTTAGTAAAACAGTTAATTGGCTCATGGGACATAGCTTGGTTAATCCTGTTATAGAACTATTAAAAGTGATTTAACAGAAGAACAGTGCCTTAGGGAACAAGTTATGTTAGATAATGAACAAGAGAGCAGAAATTTATTGATTCTATTATGACTACAGTTATGAAGATTAGGAAGAGAAGAATTGATGGAGGACTATTAACAAGGTAAAGCTCTCATAAGGTAATTAAATTTATTAACTATCTTATTTAATTCTTTAGTTTCTAGATTAAACAATACCATTCAATAAAAACCCATGAACATTAGTTTTATAACATTTATTACTATGTCTCTATACTCTGATCTTTATTGTCTATTGAATCACTTAAAAATGTTCTGGTTTTGGATCTCACAAGCCTTGGATTTAATGACATATATGTCTTCTACTTGTTTCTTTTCCCCTATATGTTTATACTATTAACCTTGACACATGACTTTGGAAATAAAGATTTCAAGGTGTTTCTTGAATGTATATTTGTGTACATATTATATATTAATATTAATCATTTACAATATGATTGTTATCAATATATTACTATTAATATATTATACATGACTATATTATTTATATGTTATATGATATATTTATATGCTCATGGATATAATATATTAATATATATTTCTATATGTGTCATATGTTAATATTAGTATATTAATATATATTCATGTATATCATACCTTTATATAAATTAAGATATATATCAAACTTTCTATGAAGTTTTGATATTTTACTTTTACCCAAGTGATTTTTTTTATGGTTCTGGTATCATTTAAGAATGATCAATTCTGGTGTAATTCTGATTTGTGATTGCCAAAATAAACATAAAATATTTTATAATCCAGGAAAGAAAAGAAGACACATTATTGATCAAAAGCTCAAATGACAACACATGCTGGCGAGGGTGTGGAGAAAGGGGAACCCTCCTCCATTGCTGGTGGGAGTACAGGCTTGTGCAACCACTATGGAGTTCAGTCTGGCGATATCTTAGAAAACTTGGAATAGCTCTGCCTCGGGACCCAGCCATACCACTTCTGGGTATACATCCAATGACTCCTCATCGAATCACAAGGAAGTTTCCTCATCTATGTTCATAGCAGCCTTATTTGTAATAGCAAGAAACTGGAAACAACCCAGATGTCCCTCAACCGAGGAATGGATTAAAAATCTGTGGTACATCTACACAATGGAATATTACTCAGCTATCAGAACAATGAAATTATGAAATTTGCAGCCAAATGGATGGAACTAGAGAAGCTCATCCTGAGTGAGCTAACCCAGACTCAGAAAGATGCACATGGCATCTATTCACTTATAGTCGGATTTTAGCTATATAGTACAGGATAACTATACTACAGCCAACGTACCAAAGGGAACATGTACATAGACTTTTTGTTTTTCTCCCTGTCAATGAGACACTTTTCCCAAGTGGTGCTGCCTTGTAGGCCCCCAGTGTATGAGGAGGTTCTTGGCCCTCATATGACTGCTGAACTGGGGCAGGGGAATGTTATGTACGGACACTCCACTCCAGAGGACTGGGATGGTTAGGGGGTAGAGGGTGCGAGAGTGGGACTGGGAGTGGTAGAAAGAGGACAGTATGATGGAGATATAACCTGAAGCAATAAATAAATAAATTTTAAAAATAAAATTTGTAAAATAAATCTGAGAAATTCCAGAAAAGATTAAAACATATGAATACTCATGTATCACCTAGATTAGCAAAATGTAATACTTTTTAAGTTAACCTGAGAGGATAAGATTGTTTAACACCTCTTTAATGTACATGAGACATCAGCGCAGGAAAGTATATAAATGTTTGCATGCATTATGAACAGTACTGCTGGCAACACTCTTTCCTCAAGTAAATCTAAACTGAACTTTAAGCTGATGGACTGTAAGCATCAGTGTCTATTGTAAACCAAAAAGAGGGATAACTAATTTTGATGGGATAGACACTAAGATCATTAATTAATATACTAGTCATACCAAAAGTGTGTTCTTGTCATAATTAGTCACTTGATCCAGCCTATGCAATGATGATCTGATACAATCACTGGAGAGTTTTATATATACAAGAACATTTTAACAATAAAATGATTGATATATCTGAGGTTGGTTTAAGCATATACTTCTTTATATGTTGTGCAAATATATCAAAAACAACTGAAAAGATCTGAGTAGCTATAATCTGTCCCTCTAAGAAAGATCTGCAAATTCTGGCAGGAAACAAAGTGGCAGCAGCAACTTCAGTGTGAATGGTGCCTTAAGAAGCAGTTGTTGAAACAATCAGAACATCTGGAAATATGTAAGTCCCAAGGCCCTGAGACTGGCCAAAACTATTCTATCACTAATAGGTTTGAGATGTAGAAGGAGATGATTTCATCCAGTGAAGAACAAGAAACAAACAGGCATATGAGAGTCATATTTCATGCCATTGCTTCATCTCTCAGGTGCAGAACACTTGGGCTACTCTCTTCAACACCCATAGTAGTTCTGTAAATCTGGGGTACTGACTATGAATAGATATACCTTTCTTATAAAAAAAAAATCAAGTACAATATGGAAAAAAAAAACTTTCACTGTGATCAATGTTTTATCACAACATCAGAGAAGTGAGCGTGAACAGTATTTCCTGCTTTTTATGAAACTATGTTTACAGAAAGACAGTTGTTATGGTTTGAATAACAATCCCCCCCCCCCCCGCCATAGGCTCATATATATGCATTCTTAGTTAGCAGTTGTTTGGAAGGATTAGGAGGTGTGATCTTTTAAAATAATTTTAAAATAATTCCCTTGGTCATGGTATCTCTTTTTTTACACATTACATGCTTTTTTATTTATTTATTTTCATGTGTACTCTTTCTGATATTTAAAATTTATTTATTTATTCAAGTTACATCTTGATTGCAGCCCTCTCCCTCCTCCCTACCTGGTCCCAACCTTCCACCCTCTTCTCCCTCTGCCCCCTCCCTTCTCCTCAGATGAGGGAAACAGCACCCAATATCAACACACCTGGTTCATCAAGTCACATCAGGGCTAAGAGTATCCTCTTCCAGTGAGGCTAGACAAGGCAGCTCAGATAGGTTAAAGTATTCCATGAACAGGGAACAGAGTTCATGTCAGAGACAGAGCCCTGATCCACTTTCTAAGGGATCTGCATGAAGACCAAGGTGCCTATAAGCTACATATGTGTAGTGGACCTGGATCCAGATCTATATATGCTTTTTGGTTGGTGCTTCAGTCTCTGTAAGCCTCAGGGACCTAGGTTTGTTGGACCTGTTGATCTTCATGTGGAGTTCTTGTCCCCTCTGGATCCATCTATTTTCTTCCTTCTCTCCTACAAGATCCCCAGAGCTAGAAAAGATCATCCTGAGTGAGGCAACCCAGATACAGAAGGATATACATGGTATGCACTCAGTTAAAAGTGGATATTAGCCATATGGTACAGGATAACCATCCTATAACCCACAGACCCAAAGAGGACAGGAACCTAGCATAACTATCCTCTGATCGACCCCACCTAGCAGCAGATCAAAATAGATGCTGAGACACACAGACAAACATTAGGCCATGGTATCTCTTCACAGCACTAGAACAATGAGTAAGACAGCAATCAACAGGAAATCAAAAAACAAAAACAAAACAAAAATAAAAATGTTTAGGGTGGTTAATTTACAGGACTGGAAAAATAGCTAAGTGGTTAAGTGCAGCATGCTGCTCTTCCATAGGAACCAAGCTTGGTTCCCAGCACTTGGATCTGGCAGATCAAAACCACTCAGAACTCCAGATTCAGGGAATTTTCAACTTCCTGTTCTGGTCTCTGAGGACACATGCTCATGCCCACTTCCACAAATAGGCACACACATAAACATTTAATTTAAGAAAACCAAAGTTAATTTGTGACAAATATGTTAAAATTTGCAAACAATTTATAATTTGAATAACACTAATACAAATCATTAAAATTTTAAAACACAGAAGACTTTCTTCAAAGAAACAGCTGTTGTATGTCTTCAAACAGGGTATATAACACAATCAGTGCTTGAAATGAGTTTTTTTATATTTATTTATTACTTCAGGATACATCTTCATCACAGTGCCCTCCTTCCACCCCTCTGAGCCCCAGCCTCACACCCTCTACCCCTTCTCCCTTCCATCCCACTCCTCCACAGTGGAGTGTCCCTACATAACAGTCCCCCACCCCAGTTCAGCAGTCATATGAGGGCCAAGAGCCTCCTCATACACTGAGGGGCCTACAAGGCAGCACCACTAGGGAAAAGTGTCTCATTGACAGGTAACAACGTCTATGTTCCTGTTCTCTTTGGTGCATTGGTTGTAGTATAGTTATCCTGTACTATATGCCTAAAATCCAATTATAAGTGAATAGATGCCATGTGCATCCTTCTGAGTCTGGTTTAGCTCACTCAGGATGAGCTTCTCTGGTTCCATCCATTTGACTGCAAATTGCATGATTTAGTTGTTTGTGATGGCTAAGTAGTATTCCATTGTGTAGATGTACCACAGTTTTTTTTTTTTAATCCATTCCTCGGTTGAGGGACATCTGGGTTTTTTTTTTCTAGTTTCTAACTACCCCACATCTGATAGAGGGCTAATATCCAAAATTTTCAAAGAACTCAAGAAATTAAGTGCCAACAATAATTCAATAAAAAAATGGGGATCAGAGCTAAACAGAATTCACAAAGGAGGAATCCCTAATGGCCGAGAGACACTTGAAGATATGCTCAGCATCCTTAGTCATCAGAGAAATGCAACTCAAGATGACTCTGAGATTCCATCTCACACCTTTCAGAATAGCTAAGATCAAAAATCAAATGACAGCACATGCTGGCAAGGTTGTGGAGAAAGGGGAATACTCCTCCATTGCTGGTGAGAGTGCAAGATTGTACAACCACTATGGAAATCAGTCAGGCTATACCTTAGAAAACTTGGAATAGCTCTACCTGAAGACCCAGCCAGAGCACTTCTGTATATACATCCAAATGATTCCTCACCAAACCACAAGGACGTTTCCTCATCTATGTTTATAGCAGCCTTATTTGTAATAGCTTGAAATGAGATTTTTTAAAAAATATATAAAACGTGCATGTTAAATATTATCTAGTTGTTTCAGAGTAAGGAACTTAATAATCACATAAAGTTAACTATCAACACTTTGTTAGTAATAAATCTAATACAAATTAGATATAGTGGATATTTTCTATTTATAATCAGAATCAATCTCATAATTGTAATTTGGTGTTTCTATCAACATACTGCATGTTAGATTGGTTTTACACACATTTGAAAAAAGATTAATTCACTTTTAAAATTTCTTGTGTATAGTCCTGCGAACTCCTGTATATCCAATAGCATAATTCTGGTATGGTCATTTCATTACTACACACATGGATCATATATTTCTTTTGAAGGTTTTCTTTTATAAGACCCATGTTAAGGTTCTCTAGAGAAAGGGAACCAATGGAATATGTATGTAATAATAAAAAGAGATTGTGTAGAGTAGATTACCTGATTGGTACTTAGTTACTGTAAACTGGAAAGCCATAAAAACTAGTATCTGGTTAGTCTAAGTATGAGAAACCAATCACGTGACCCAGCCCAAAGCTGCCTCTGAGTTTCCTGGAGAGTCACTGTTCAAAACTGAATATTCAGGGGGGTATGATTCCCATACCAACAGCAAAGCAAAGAGAGAAGTAAACCACTAGAGAAGAATACACCTTGCTTATCTAGGTACGTCTTCCACTTACATTTGCCCTCTAGTACATGTGTCATTCGTGTTCAAGGTTGGCAACCATTCCTCAGTTTGCTGAACCAACATGTAACTTCAATCTGAAAACTCCCTTAAATCACATCCAGAATCTGTACTACACCCCTGGCAATGGGCCAAGAGACACCTTGTTGGTGGTGGTGTTCTCATATTCAGGGGCAAGCGGATGGCAGTCCTTTGTTCATCCTAGCTTGATGCCTGGCTTGGTGATCAAAGTTATTTTATGCCTAGGACACATAAAAATCAAATCAAATCCAGGTAGTACAGTGATGGAGGAGGAAGACAGACAAAGACCTGTGAACTACAGTCCTGCCCTCCTGCACATGACACCCACTTGCTGCCAAGCCACACAGCTCAGAAAAGAGGATATCATGCAGGAGCATGTCAGACACATGGCCACCAAAACGTATGTGGAGGTCTGATCTGAGAGAAAGAGAAGTGGAACCGCATGAGCATTATGAAGAGAGATGAAGCTGGAGATTTGAGGATGGAGGACAGTAGCCTGTACTGAGTGGCCTGCCCTGCCACCTGGGGCCATGGTGAGGTCCTAGCCTAAGCTGCCACAGCTGAACACGTGGCTACCCAGCACCAGAGATTGCTGTTCATGTGTCATATTACCACTAGAGAACATAGATGTCCAGCACTTCAGAGAGTGGGCCCTGTGCCTTACCCAAAAAGCTAGTGAAGCTGGCCCTGGTGATGGAGGCCCTGGTGAGCTAGCCCAGAGGGCATGACTGTTGGAGAGCTGACCCCGCTACTCTTCTGCCACAGGGTGGCATTGGCCTAGAAGTGATGCCACCTCAACCTGCCTCTCCCCATCTTTGGCAGTAAGGAAAACTGCCCACAGGGTCATGAGCTCCAGAGAGCTAGCCAGGCTCCTTACCAGAAGCAGCACTTGAGAGTACCGGCCTTGCACCACGCCTGGACAGCAAGCACAGAAGACCTGACCCCAGTATGTGTGTGTGTGTGTGGGGGGGTTGTTCAGGGTGAACCAGTTGCAAGGGAGAGCTGGCCCCGCCACTAATCTGTGGTGAGGTGGTATAAGTGCAGGGGTTATGTCGTCCCACCATATCTCTCACCACATATGGCAGTGGAGCACTTACCCCATGGTCATGAGATCTGAAAGTGCTGATTCTGACCCTTGCTGGCTGCAGAACGTAGGAAAGAGGGCTCCAATCTCATCTGGGCAGCACAGCCGAGATAGATCTGGAGGTATGAGTGTGGGTGAGCCAGCCAGAGGGCATGAAAGCAGAACTGACTCTGCCTCCTGCCAGAGTCAGTTGTCACTGGATGGCCTAGCTGGACCAGTGCTGGAGAGCTCACCCTGGTGGTGTGGATAAGAGAGAACCAGTGGACAGGCATCAGCTACCACTCAGACCCAGATACAGGGCTCTGAGTTCCCCCACCCTAAAATCTATATCATTACTGCAAATGGTTGGGATGAGTGAAAGGGCCAGTCCTGATGATCCAAAAGCTGCAGGATCTCCAGGACACAGGGCCACAACCGGATAACCAGGAGGGGGCCTGGTGAAGATCCATTATTCATGGTGTCACAGAGCCAGAGCCAGAGCTCTTGAACCAGACCAATGACTCATTGCAATGGACATTTGCAAGTGAAGGTGTGTGGACAGAGGGATGTACTGTGGGACACACTGTGACACACTACAACTTCATGATGAGATGTTTTCTGTGCTTTTTCTTCTTTCTGTTTGTGTAGTTTTTTTTTTTTATTTGGAGGGAGTTTCAAGGGCAAAGGGAAGATATAAGGGGGACAGGTAATGAGTGGGACAGAGATGTATGATGTGAAACTCACTAAGAATCAATAAAAAGTTTTTAAAAAACAAGGAAAAAAGTTTGAAGCCACTTGTTAGAAGGATTTTGACTATAAACTAATGTCTGTAAGTTTTATAAGTGTAAGTAATTTTACTTTTAAAATTGTATCACATGAAAAATATATGTAAAAATATAAAACAATAAAGAATATGTACGATTATATTCTAGATATCACTCAATTCAATCAAGTTAGCAAGCAATAGTGGCCATTAAAATGCCCATTTTAAAGTATAAGGTGTGTCAAATGGGCTATATTATTTTGCTAACCAGAAATATCTGTGAATATCCACCTATATCTAGAAAAACACATAATATTATGGATATATAAGAGAATCAAGAAAATTAGGAAAAGTTGAAAGTGGACTGGAGAGATAGCTCAGTGGCCACACCATTCTTGTAGAGGACATTGGTTTGGTTTTCAGCATTCATGTAGAGGCTCACAACTGACTTACTCCAGTGAATCACACTCCCTTTTCTGATGTCTAGGAGCACCAGACAATGCATGTAGTACACATATAAAACAGCCACAGATATAAAATAAATTTTTAAGTAAAAGGAGAAATCATACATAATACTAGAAGCTTAGAACAGGTATAAAAATACATAGCCATAAAATCCTATGTCTTTTCTGTTTGTTATTGTTTCTGGTCCAATAGGATAGAGTTCACAGGAGAACTAAGAAGTCAATTCAACAGGGGCTTGCTTCATGTTGGCATGGGACTTTAGTGATTTTGCACAGCTCCATGGTAGTATTTTGTTTTTGTTTTATTGTCTTTTCAGGGAAGGATCTGAAATTCAAGAAAACCATGGAGCATTGGGAGATTGTATACATTGTGATATTTATGTTGAAAAAAAAAACCCATCATCAAATAATAGTTTCTAGAGTTAATTGATTAAAAATTGGCTTCTAATCAATTTATTCTATAAGAACTTTGTCACAACATAAATTAGAATCATATAGATAGGACCCATAGTCTGCTTTAACACCTTTTAGCTTACCTTCCAGAGTGTTTGAGCGAAATAAAAAATGTGATTTCCATGCCAGTCTAAATCATTGAACCTACCATGGATATGATACCTTTAGTATGTGATAACTGGATTCTAGGAGCCAGTCCATTTGAGACTGATTTCTCATATATTTCCTTGGATTATACTTTTATTTTCCATGGCAGGGTATGATTGCCTTCATGGACTGTTTATAATTATAACCCATATGTTAGTTCAGGAGATTGAAAATATTTTTAGTTCAAATATCATTTTGGAATATCCCCATTCCAACATAATGGATTACACTCATTGGGGAAGTGCTTCATCTCACAGAACATGCTATAAGAAGGTCACCTAGGGATTCTTTTAAAGGGTATCAGATGATCAGACTACGCCTAGATGGCATAGTCTCAACCTTCTCAGCCATGTTAGGAGGTGTCCCATAACTACTACTACAATGAGGATGTGTGCCATTTCATGCCATGTAATTTTAAATATGCTATCACACCTATCAAGGGCCATGAAAGTACTGTCTCTAAACTTATTTTTTTATTCTGTTGTGTCCTTGTTAAAGTTAAAAGTATTGCATAACTCTTCTGCTGTAGTTTATTTCTATTCTCCCTGATAGTGAGGATAAAAAAATATCAAAGAAAAGATACTGACTAAACTTACCTTTGTGAACAAAGGGGTTTGCAGGCACATGACTGACTTGGACAGCTGTATCATTGATTGCAAAACCTTCCTCTGGTTACAACTCATAATGGTTCCTGTACTACTGCCACAGGAGCAATTTTCAGGCAGGTACAACACCAAAGGCTCTCACTCTCTCAGCAGTTGTCACCACTTCTATCAAGGAGTGGCTTTGTGTGCCTTATGAGTTTCATGAGCCTCTGAGTCTTATAAGTTTTACAAGACTCTTATTTCTTTCAAAAGGGAATGTTCAAACCCAGTGAAAACAGCTACACAAGATGTGCCAATGTAGGTCTATGAAAGAAAAAGCCAATAGAAACATACTCTGAGTTGTCTTCAAGAGACGTACCATTGAAGTAAAATTTCCATCAGTGTTGGATGGACCTGGAAGTCCAAGAAGTAAACTCTTTCCTCCTCAATTTGCTTTTGTTCATGACAGCATATAACATCAGTAGAAATACTAAGACTAAGATTGTGTACCACACTCATGCAGATACCACAGCAGAGTCTGTTAAAGATGTGGTAAGGAAGATGTGTGTCCATAAGACTTGACTTACTATTTTCTTTTTTTTTTTAAATACTTTATTTTTTTTTCTTCAAGTTACATCTCAGTAACAAACCCCTCCCTATTCCCCCTTCCTATCCTGCCCTTCCACCCTCTTCCCCCAGAGGTTTCCCCTTTCAGTCCAACAGATGGTTCCTTCTCTTATAACAGTAAGTATTATACAAAACAATAGATATAAATATGCCACATTTATGAGAGTTAAATGGCCCAGTATACCTTCCCAATGTCCAGTTTATACATATTTGGCCCCTGACTTTAACATTCTACTATCTAACCAACTCCATGAGTTTAAAGGTCTATATGTGACTCAACATTCATACTATCTTGCAACACACTTTTAAGAGTATCTTCTTAGATCTATAACACCCTCTTGATTCCTAAACACTTCAAAATTTAACTATGAGACTCTAGCTGTCTATTCTTCAACCACCTCAGAGACCTGAGAGGGATAAATATATTTGCTTATATAGGAAGTGCAGGGCCTGCAGCTTCCAAAACTAAGAAAGAACATACCAGTGACTGCCTGGACAGTTCCCATTTTCTCTCCATACATTCCAGCATCAGTCTTCAGCCTTTGGGTCCTGTTTCTCTGACAGACATTTGTTGTAGAGCAGGGATTATGAAGGACTTACCTACCCTGTCTTGGCAGAGTTAGGCTGTCGACTTCCCTGCTACCAAGTTTTGTCCTTTTTGGACAGCAGTCTGTCTGCAGTTGGTGCAAGGGGTTTTTTCATGCCAAGAGATAGGCTTGCCACTAATTCAACCATCTTACAGTGGAGGTTCTTCGATGCTTATCTTCTACTTGGAGTAGAATAGGGGGTGCTGTCAGGAGCTGATATGTCTCGATATCAAAAAAAATCTTGATTTAAGATAACATCTTTGAATGCCATATTCTGCAGATCTCTTGGGGTTTTTGAAGATGCCCTACCCATCTCTTGTATTTAGATAAGCAAATGTTGCTTGTCTCTTAGCAACTTGATTACTGGGTAGTTTAGAGAATATCTGTGATAGACTGTCATAGTAGCTAACAAAGTGACATGTTTGCATGACTAGGAGTTTGTTTTAACTATCCTAGACCGTTTTAGACGGTTGGTATCAAGAGGTCAGAGCTTCACATTTTATTTTTAAGTATCTCTAGGTATGATACCATTAGGAAGCGTTACCTTTAAATTTGTATCAATATACAAAGAAGTACTACCTAGCCCCCCCACCCCACCCCCCCAAAAAAAAGAGGGCAATTGTCCTAGGGTTGGGATTGGGGCAGGGCTCTGTTCTTATCGTTCCAGGAGAATCGAAGCGTCCATTAGGGGAGCCTGGGGACGGCTGGACAGCGGAATCCTCAGCAGAGAGCAGAATCAGGCACCAAGGAGGACGAGTGACCCAGTTGATTCTGCCTGGCAGACTTCCTCAATAGCTGTCTCCATCGGGGGCCTGCAACCACCACAGCAATCCAATGTCACTGGGACCGCTCAGCTCTACACAATGCCCCAGCTGGAACCTCAGTGAAGCCTGCAAGATCAGCTTCTGCCTACAAACCCCTTAGGTCATCTAAACAGCTGAGAACAGAAGGACTGAACATAAAAGAAGTGTACTAACATTTTTAATCATTTTTCCCATTTGGGTTCGAGCCCCAAACAGGTCTACTACGACCCAAATCAGCAGGAAGTCACTTTAAGAGAGCGAGGTCCCATGCCCAGTGGATGGGGAAGGTGTTTCTCTGCCCTTCTTTTAGGTTATTTGAAGGATAACTGAAAACTCTGATATGTAGGGGAAGAGACTACAAGCTGATAAATGGTCCTGTCTTAATGGGTTTTGGAGGTTAGCCCCAGGGACTTCCTACTTTTCCTTTTCTGTATCCTTCTTCCTCTCCTATGTAGGAGTGCATGGGCTTGAGAAAAATGAGATATAGACATAACACAGGAAGGTCCAAGAAGAAGGGGCAGATTATTGAATATGCCCTTATACCTTTGTATATTGATACAAAATTAGTAGTTTATTTGGCTAAAGTGGTATTGACCATTGTTTATTGTGCAAAAATAAGATTGTATTGGATTACATCGGTAT
>CAJQZJ010032332.1:1867415-1939126 GCA_907164525.1 Lophiomys imhausi
TCAATACTGAACATCTATGCCCCAAATACAAAGGCACCTACTTTCATAAAAGAAACACTTCTAAAACTTAAAGCGCACGTCGATCACAACACATTAGTAGTGGGAGACTTCAACACCCCACTCACAACAAAGGACAGATCATCAAGACAGAAGACAAACAGAGAAATATTGAGTCTAACAGAGATCATGAAACAAATGGACCTAACAGATATCTACAGAATGTTTCATCCAAATACAAAGGAATACACCTTTTTCTCAGCACCCCACGGAACCTTCTCCAAAATGGACCACATAATTGGTCACAAAGATAGTCTCAGTAGATACAAGAAAATTGAAATAACACCTTGTATCTTATCAGACCACCACGGAATAAAGCTGGTCTTCAACAGTAAAAGAATCAACAGAAAGCCTACACACACATGGAAATTGAACAGCTCCTTACTGGATGACGACTGGGTCAGGGAAGAAATAAGGAAGGAAATCAAAGACTTCTTAAAATCCAATGACAATGAAGACACAACATACCCAAACCTATGGGATACATTGAAAGCTGTGCTACGAGGAAAGTTCATAGCACTAAGTGCTTTCAAAAAGAAAATTGTGACAGCTCATATTAGTGAACTAACAGCTAAGCTGGGTGAATTGGAAAAAAAAGAAACAAACACTCCCAAGAAGAGCAGAAGACAGGAAATCATCAAACTTAGAGCTGAAATCAACAACTTAGAATCAAAAAGAACTATACAAAGAATCAATGAAACCAAGAGTTGGTTCTTTGAGAAAATCAACAAAATAGACAGACCCCTAGCCAAATTAACTAAAAGGCAAAGGGAAAGAACACAAATCAACAAAATCAGAAATGAAAAGGGAGAAATAACAACAGACATTGAGGAGATCCAGAAAATATTCGGGCATTACTTTAAAAATCTATATTCCATTAAATTTGAAAACCTAAGCGAAATGGACAATTTCCTCGATAAATTCCACCTACCAAAACTAAATCAAAATCAGATTAACAGCTTAAACAGCCCAATAACACCTAAGGAAATAGAAACAGTCATTAATAATCTCCCATCCAAAAAAAGCCCAGGGCCAGATGGCTTTAGCACGGAATTCTACCGGACCTTCAAAGAGGAACTAACACCATTACTTTTCAAACTCTTCCACCACATAGAAACAGAAAGATCACTGCCAAACTCATTCTATGAGGCCACTGTCATTCTGATTCCTAAACCACACAAAGACCCAACAAAGAAAGAGAACTTCAGACCAATCTCCCTCATGAACATAGATGCAAAAATACTTAATAAAATATTAGCAAACCGAATTCAAGAACACATCAAAAGTATCATACACCATGATCAAGTAGGCTTCATCCCTGGAATGCAGGGATGGTTCAATATACGAAAGTCTATCAATGTAATTCACCACATAAACAAGATGAAAGAAAAAACCACATGATAATCTCGCTAGATGCAGAAAAAGCATTTGACAAAATCCAACACCCCTTCATGCTAAAAGTTCTGGAGAGAACGGGCATACAAGGACCATACCTAGAAATAATAAAGGCAATATACAGCAAGCCAGTAGCCAACATCAAATTAAATGGAGAGAAGCTTGAAGCATTTCCTCTCAACTCAGGGACAAGACAAGGATGTCCACTTTCACCATATCTCTTCAATATTGTACTTGAAGTCCTTGCTAGAGCAATAAGACAACTAAAGGAGATCAAAGGGATAAAAATTGGAAATGAAGAAGTCAAATTATCCCTATTCGCAGATGATATGTTAGTATACATAAGCAACCCCAAAAACTCCACCAAAGAACTCTTACAGCTGATAAACAACTTCAGCAAGGTGGCTGGATACAAAATTAACTCAAAAACATCAGAAGCTCTTCTTTATACAACAAACAAATATACCGAAAAAGAAATAAGGGAAACAACCCCCTTCACAATAGCCACAAACAACATAAAATACCTGGGAGTAACTCTAACCAAGCATGTAAAGGACCTATATAACAAGAACTTCAAGCCCCTGAAGAAAGAAATGGAAGAGGCCTTTAGAAGATGGAAAGATCTCCCATGCTCATGGATAGGTAAGATCAACATAATAAAAATGGCTATCCTACCAAAAGCAATATATAGATTTAATGCAATTCCTATTAAAATACCAACACAATTCTTTATAGACCTGGAAAAAGCTAGTCTCAACTTCATATGGAACAACAAAAAGCACAGAATAGCTAAATCAATCTTGTCCAATGAAAAAACATCCGGAGGTATCACCATCCCAGATTTCAAGATGTACTACAGAGCAACAGTAATAAAAACAGCATGGTACTGGTATAGAAACAGACCAATGGATCAATGGAATCGAATTGAAGACCCAAACATGGATCCACACACCTATGGCCAACTAATCTTTGACAAAGAAGCCAAAAACGCACAATGGAAGGACAGCATCTTCAACAAATGGTGCTGGTCCAACTGGATGTCCACTTGTAAAAGAATGAAATTAGACCCATACCTATCACCTTGTACAAAACTTAATTCCAAGTGGATCAAAGACCTTAACATAAGGCCAGCCACACTAAAGATACTAGAAGAAAAAGTAGGAGAAACCCTCCAACTCATTGGCACAGGTGACAACTTCCTGAACAGAACACCAACAGCTCAGGACCTGAGATCAACAATCAATAAATGGGACCTCATGAAACTGAAAAGTTTCTGTAAAGCAAAGGATACTGTCATTCGAACAAAACGGCAGCCTACAGACTGGGAGAAAACTTTCACCAACCCCACATCTGATAGAGGGCTATTATCTAAAATCTACAAAGAACTCAAGAAACTAAATGCCAAGAAACCAAATAATCCAATCAAAAAATGGGAGATGGAGCTAAATAGAGAATTCACAAAGGAGGAATCCCTAAGGGCTGAGAGACACCTGAAGAAATGTTCAACATCCTTAATCATCAGAGAAATGCAACTCAAGACGACCCTGAGATTCCACCTAACACCTGTTAGAATGGCTAAAATAAAGAGCTCAAATGATAGCGCATGCTGGCGAGGGTGTGGAGAAAGGGGTACCCTACTCCATTGCTGGTGGGAGTGCAGGCTTGTGCAACCACTATGGAGGTCTGTCTGGCGATATCTTAGAAATCTAGGAATAACCTTGCCTCAAGACCCAGCCATACCACTTCTGGGTATACACCCAAAGGACCTCTCACGGAGACATAGGGAAGTCTCCTCATCTATGTTCATAGCAGCCTTATTTGTAATAGCTAGAAATTGGAAACAATCCAGATGTCCCTCAACTGAAGAATGGATTAAAAAATTGTGGTACATCTATACAATGGAATATTACTCAGCTATCAGAAACAATGAAATCATGCAATTTACAACCAAATGGATGGATCTAGAGGAGCTCATCCTGAGTGAGCTAACTCAGTCTCAGAAGGATGCACATGGCATCTATTCACTTATAGTAGGATTTTAACTATATCGTACAGGATATCTGTACTACAACCAACACATCAAAAGGAACAAGGACATAATTTTTTTTTTATCTTTTTCTTTTTCCTTCTTTTTTTCATTTTTTCTCTTTCCTTTTCCCTTCTCTTTTTCCTCTCTTTTTTGTTGATATTCTTTGTTTTTGTGGGTTTGTGTGTTTGTTGGTCTTTTTTTTTAGTATTCCCCCAGTAGCAATGAGACACCATTCACTGGCAGTACTGCCTCGTAGGCCCCCGGTGAATGAAGAGGCTCTTGGCCCTCATATGACTCCTGATCTGTGGTGAGAGACTGTTAGGCAGGGACACTCCACCCCAGAGGAACAAGACGGAAGGGTCAGGGGGTAGAGCATGGGAGGGTGGGGCTAGGAAGTGGGAAAAGAGGACAATATGATAAGGATGTAACCTGAAGCAACAAACAAATAAATTTATCAACTAAAAAAAAAAAAAAAAAAAGAAAAGAAAAGAAAAAAAAAAGGGCAGGGGGCAGGGCTGAAACACTGTGAATGGAACAGAGGATACAGCCATTCGGCCTGGATTTGCAGACCTCCAGGTGTAGAGAAGACGTGGAGCTAAGGTAAAATACAAGAGAATTGTGGTATTGGCCCATGCCTTTGACTTCAGCGGAGTCGGGGGAGGGCCGTAGAGTTGGTGGGGCGAGGGGTGGTGGGGGGGGTGGGGGGGAGGGGCACCTTAGAGTTGGTGGTCTTATGTACTCTGGAGTCATACGGAGCGGGGTGGTGAGGGTGCATACTCTTGGTCCCACCATTCAAGAAGACTACACCCTTGATCCCAGCTCCCAACATACTGGAGACAGAAACAGGCAGATCCCGGAGCTCAGGGTCAGCCTGATGCAGGGCAAACTCTAAATAGAGAAAGACTTCGATCCAGGAGTGGTGGAACACATCTTTGATCCCTTCAGATGAGAAACACAGGTCTCTGATCCCAATAATTAGAGTTCAGAGACACACACATGGGATTTGGAGGGACCTAGGTTTGGAGGCTACTTACAAAAAGCCTTCTCGATGCAGGCAGATTGTCCTTTGGATCTCAAAATATATACACTAGAGCTGGTTTAGCTCCAAGATGACAGAATGATTTCTTCTTTAACCCGGATTGAAAGATAACTCTTTGTATGTTGTCAGAAGGCCAAATTTGCTTCAGGAGAAGTACTACCTAGCCCCCCCCATCCCCCCCCAGAAAAAAAAAAAGAGGGCAATTGTCCTAGGGTTGGGATTGGGGCAGGGCTCTGTTCTTATCGTTCCAGGAGAATCGAAGTGTCCATTAGGGGAGCCTGGGGATGGCGGACAGCGGAATCCTCAGCAGAGAGCAGAATCAGGCACCAAGGAGGATGAGTGACCCAGTTGATTCTGCCTGGCAGACTTCCTCAATAGCTGTCTCCATGGGGGCCTGCAACCACCACTGCAATCCAGTGTCGCTGGGACCGTTCAGCTCTACACAATGCCCCGGCCGGAACCTCAGTGAAGCCTGCAAGATCAGCTTCTGCCTACAAACCCCTTAGGTCATCTAAACAGCTGAGAACAGAAGGACTGAACATAAAAGGATTGTACTAACATTTTTAATCATTTTTCCCATTTGGGTTGGGGCCCCAAACAGGTCTACTACGACCCAAATCAGCAGGAAGTCACTTTAAGAGAGCGACATCCCATGACCAGAGGGTGGGGAGGGTGTTTCTCCACCCTTCTTTTTGGTTATTTGAAAGTTAACTGAAAACTCTGTTATGTAGGGGAAGAGACTACAAGCTGATAAATGATCCTGTCTTAATGGGTTTTGGAGGTTAGCCCCAGGGAATTCCTACTTTTCCTTTTCTGTATCCTTCTTCCTCTCCTATGTAGGAGTGCATGGGCTTGAGAAAAATGAGATATAGTCATAGCACAGGAAGGTCCAAGAAGAAGGGGCAGATTATTGAATATGCCCTTATACCTTTGTATATTGATACAAAATTAGTAGGTTATTTGGCTAAAGTGGTATTGACATTGTTTATTGTGCAAAAATAAGATTGTATTGGATTACATCGGTATTGATCTTTGTATATTGATACAAAATTAAGATTATAGTTGGCCACAATGGTATTGACCCTTGCATATGGACGTAATATTAAGATTATATTGGGCTACATAGGCATTGATCTTGGTATACTGATACATAATTAAGAGTATATTTAACCACAATTGACTTACTATTTTCATGGGTGCCAACTCCTTTACTTTATCATCATCATCTCTCCAAAACATCCTGTAGCAATTGCTAGAAATAGTACTCCTAAATTGCTAAAAATTTAAACAAAATGCAAATTTCAATTCATTTTGTGATATCTGAAAAATAAATTCCTTAGTATAATGTATGTCTGAAAAATATAAAAGATTAAATAAGAGAATATTAATGTGAAAAGCCTACGTGAACACAAAATCTTCAGCAACAACCACAATGTAAAAATTCACTCCCATAATTCAACAAATGAAGTTTCCATTTAATGAATATATTAAGATTATATGGAGATTTTCCATAGCTCATAGAATACCTGAAGTATAGCCACAAGCATTTTCTTTCATCCATAGCTCAGTTAATTCGTAATGTTTTAAGTTTCCAAATTAAAATCACCTTTAATTAAAGAATTTCAACCAACCATGGAAACAAAAAATGCTATATTTCCAAATGTTAGTGAATATGATGTTTATCAAAACTACTTCTATATTAAATGGGAAAGGATAAAAAGTCATATTCTATAAGCCAGACAGCAACTATTTTCAGGTGTTTCCTGTTAATAAATTAGAATAAACTTAGGGCCAGACTTGTGAAATTATTCCCCTTAATCAAAAATTCAATGATATTATGTTTATTCCCTTTTTATGGGAACTCACTGGAAAGGTAAATTAATAATTTTAAAAGAGATGGTATATCTTTTATCCTTCAGTTCTGAAGCACACTATACTTTTTCAAATGATCAAGTAGGGCACTGAAATAATGTGGCTAGTTAAGAATCTGAGAGAGGAATCTGTTCTATCAACTATTAGTTATCAACCACATATTTTGTGCACATTACTCTAAAATCCAGAGTTCAACATTCTATTATATATGTGTCCTGTTTCAAGAGACTTTCATCTACCTCTTATTAAATAGTTAAAAATGTCAGCGGTCATATTTATAAAGCTCCCTTACTATTTGGAAATTATATATTTGGAAGGCAAGCCTGAGATTCACAAGTAAAGAATGAAAGAAAATTCCAGGTGTTAAGATGATAAGATGTAACCATGGCCATTACGTCATAAAGCTTTTTACTAGAAACTAGGATAAGAATCTCTCTAAGGCAATGGGAACGTTCTCTTATATAGTAGAATTCAAATGTACTGAGAGTGATTTATAATCGTAATAAATGAACTGTAGATCCAGTTGCAATTTTTATTCTCTTAAATGTAAATGGTTTAAGAACCTTTCTAACCAATCAGTATCATTTTCATTCCAGTACATATTCTAAGTGGGATATAAAATAATAAAATACAGCTGTATTTTTGTTTAAAAGATAGATAGATAGATAGATAGATAGACAGACAGACAGACAGACAGACAGACAGATAGATAGATTACCGCCTCCTCCACGCCTTCGCCAGCGTCGTGCTCTGAGACTTGGCTGCAGCCGGGCTCCCGTGACCAACTGCCAACGAAGCGATCGGATCCCCTCCAGCCCTGCTTAACTACCCAGGTGCAGAGACAGCGCCACAGCTTCTTCAGAGGAGACTCTCAAGAAAAAACGAGGAAATGGCCACCAAGGAGAAGCTGCAATGTCTGAAAGACTTCACAGAGACATCCCTAAGCTTTCTCTGGGGAAGAGCCCAGGCGTATGGCCTGAAGATGAAGCTGAGGGAAAGCCTCCTCAGAGGGAGAAGTGTGGTCCAGCAAGATCGATTTTGTGCTGTCTGTAGCCAGAGGCTTCATGGGTTTGGGCAACGTCTGGGTACACCTTAGAACGGGGCATCACCTGCTGGAAGAAGAACTGCCCCTTGTTCTCTGGTATTGGCTATGCGTGTCCCTCCTGAATGTGTACTACATTGTCATCCTGGCCTGGGCCACATACTACCTATTCCAGTCCTTCCAGAAGGAGCTTCCCTGGTCCCACTGCAACTACAGCTGGAACACACCCCATTGCGTGGAGGACACCCTGGTAGGAATGAGAGTCAATGGGTCACCCTTAGCACCTCAAACTTCACCTCACCCGTCATCATCGAGCTCTGGGAGCGCAATGTGCTCAGCCTGTCCTCTGGAATCGACCAACCAGGGGCTCTGAAATGGGACCTCGCACTCTGCCTCCTCTTGGTCTGGCTCCTCTGCTTTTTCTGCATCTGGAAGGGTGTTCGATCCACAGGCAAGGTTGTCTACTTCACTGCCACTTTCCCGTTTGCCATGCTTCTGGTGCTGCTGGTCCGTGGGCTGACCCTACCAGGTGCTGGTGAAGACATCAAATTCTACCTGTACCCTGACAGCAACTGCCTCGAGGACCCACAGGTGTGGATCGACACTGGAACTCAGATACTCTTTTCCTATGCCATCTGCCTCACTGGGAAGCTATAACAAGTTCAAGTATAACTCTTACAGGCACTGTGTGCTGCTGGGATGCCTGAACAGTGGTACCAGTTTTGTGGCTGGCTTCACAATTGTTTCCATCCTGGGCTTCATGGCACAAGAGCAAGGGGTGGACGTTACTGATGTGGCTGAGTCAGGTCCTGGCTTGGCCTTCATTGCCTACCCAAAAGCTGTGACCATGATGTTACTGCCCACCTTTTGGTCCATTCTGTTTTTTATTATGCTCATCTTACTCGGACTGGACAGCCAGTTTGTTGACATCGAAGGACAGATCACATCCTTGGTTGATCCTTCCTAAGTAAGGGTCATCGTTGGAAAATCTTCATCGCCATCATATGCAGCATCAGCTACCTGCTGGGACTGATGATGGTGACAGAGGGTGGCATGTATGTGTTTCAACTCTTTGCATTCTTTGAATGTTTTGTTATTGCCTGGATATATGGCGGTGATAACTTTTATGACAGTATTGAGGACATGATTGGCTATCGGCCTTGGGCCCTGGATGAAGTACAGCTGGGCTACCATCACTCCAGCTCTCTGTGTTGGATGTTTCATCTTCTCTCTCGTCAATTATGTACCGCTGACCTAAAACAAAATCTATGTATACCCTGATTGGGCAATCGGGTTGGGCTGGGGCCTGGCCCTCTCCGCCATGGTGTGCATTCCCTTGGTCAGACTGAGGGACTGCTTCGCATGAGAATCAAATACCTAATTACCCCCAGGGAGCCCAACCCATGGGCTGTGGAGCAGGAGGGAGCCACAATTTCAACTCCCAGGTCCTCTTCAACAGCACTCCCATGAAACCCACTCACGTTACTGTGGAGATGTGAGGTGATGTGAGGTCCTGGTCAAGTAACAGGCACAGCTTTCCTGCTGTTTACTAACATTAGATTCTCATAGGACCAGTTTTACAGAATTTATATTTGTACTAGGATTTTTTTAAATTGTCACAGAAAATGTTACTCTATGCGTGTGTATGTATATTTTGTTTTGATTTGGGGTATATTTTGTACAAAAAGAAAACCCATGAGTTCTGGGGAGAGGATGGACTTTCATATTGAGTTTGAAGTATTTTATGGAAACTTGGTAGAATTTAACTTGTATTTTTAACATATAACTATATATACTTAGAGTCTGTCAAACACTTTACCACTGGAATTGGTCTTGCCAGCAACGGATCTCATTTTCTTTCTCTTTTTTTAAAATTTATTTATTTATTGGTTCAGGTTACATTTCCATCATAGTGTCCTCTTTCTACCCCTCCCAGTCCTGCCCTCCCACCCTCTATCCCGTAACCCTTCCATCGCACTCCTCTGGAGTTGAAAGTCCCTATATAACAGTCCTCTGCCGCATTTCAGCAGTCATATGAGGGCCAAGAGTCTCCTCATACAAGGCAGCACCACTAGGGCAAAGTGTCTCATTAACAGGGAGAAAAAGAAAATGTCTATGTCCATGTTCCCTTTGGTGCATTGGTTGTAGTACAGATATCAACTTCTATATAGCTAAAACCCAAATATAAGTGAATAGATGCTAAATGCATCTTTCTAACTCTGGGTTAGCTCACTCAGGATGGGCTTCTCTAGTTCCATCCATTTGGCTGCAAATTGCATAATTTCATTGTTTCTTGTAGCTGAGTAGTATTCCACTGTGTAGATGTACCACAGATTTTTAATCCATTCTTCGGTTGAGGGACATCTGGGTTGTTTCCAGTTTCTAGCTATTACAAATAAGGCTGCTATGAACATAGATGAGGAAACTTTCTTGTGGTTGGGTGAGGAGTCATTGGATGTATACCCAGAAGTGGTATGGCTGGGTCCCGAGGCAGAGCTATTCCAAGGTTTCTAAGATATAGCCATACTGACCTCCATAGTGGTTGCACAAGCCTGCACTCCCACCAGCAATGGAGGAGGGTTCCCCTTTCTCCACACCCTCGCCAGCATGTGCTGTCATTTGAGCTTTTGATCTTAGCCATTCTGACATGTGTGAGATGGAATCTCAGAGTCATCTTGAGGTGCATTTCTCTGATGGTTAAGGATGCTGAGCATTTCTTCAAGTGTCGCTCAGCCTTTAAGAATTCCTCCTTTGTGAATTCTCTGTTTAGCTCTGACTCCCATTTTTTGATTGGATTATTTGGTTTCTTGGTATTTAATTTCTTCAGTTCTTTGTAAATTTTGGATATTAGCCCTCTGTCAGATGCAGGGTTGGTGAAGATTTTTTTTCCCAATCTGTAGGCAGCCATTTTGTTCGAATGACAGTGTCTTTTGCCTTACAGAAGCTTTTCAGTTTCATGAGGTCCCATTTATTGATTGTTGGTTGTAGGTCCTGAGCTGTTGGTATTCTGTTCAGGAAGTTGTCACCTGTACCAATGAGTTCAAGGGTTTCTCCGACTTTCTCTTCTAGTAGATTTAATGTGTCAGGCCTTATGTTAAGGTCCTTGACCCACTGGAACTTAAATTTTTTACAAGGTGATAAGTATGGGTCTAATTACATTCTTTTACATGTGGACATCCAGTTGGATCAGCACCATTTGTTGAAGATGCTGTCCTTTTTCAATTGTGTGCTTTTGGCTTCTTTGTCAAAAATTAGGTGCCCATAGGTGTGTGGGCTCATTTTTGGGTCTTCAGTTCGATTCCATTGGTCCACTGGTCTGTTTCTATACCAGTACTGTGCTGTTTTATTACTATTGCTCTGTAGTACAGCTTGAAATCTGGGATGGTGATACCCTCAGATTTTTTTTTATTGTACAGGATTAATTTAGCTATTCTGGTTTTTTTTTTTTTTTTTTTTTTTGTTCCATATGAACTTAAGAATAGCTTTTTCCAGGTCTAAAAAGAATTGTGTTGGTATTTTGATAGAAATTGCATTGAATCTGTATATTGCTTTTAGTAGGATGTCCATTTTTATTATGTTGATCCTACCTATCCATGAGCATGGGACATCTTTCCATCTTCTAAAGGTCTCTTCAATTTCTTTCTTCAAGGGCTTGACGTTCTTGTTGTACAGGTCCTTTACTTGCTTGGTTATTGTTACCCCAGGTATTTATATTGTTTGTGGCTATTGTTAAGGGAATTGTTTCCCTGATGTCTTTCTCAGCCCATTTATTTGTTGTATAAAGAAGGGCTTCTGATTTTTTTGAATTAATTTTGTATCCAGCCACATTGCTGAAGGTATTTATCAGCTGTAAGAGGTCTCTGGTGAAATTTTTGGGGTCATTTATGTATACTATCATATCATCTACAAATAGGGATAATTTGACTTCTTCGTTTCCAATGTTTATCCACTTGATCTCCTTTAGTTGTCTTATTGCTGTAGCAAGAACTTTAAGTACTATATTGAAGATATATGGTAAAAGTGTACATCCTTGTCTTATCCTTGAGTTTAGAGGAAATGCTTCAAGTTTATCTCCACTTAATTTGATATTGGCTACTGGCTTGCTGTATATTACCTTTATTATTTCTAGGTATGGCCCTTGTATGCCCATTCTCTCCAGAACTTTCAGCATGAAGGGGTGTTGGATTTTGTCAAATGCTCTTTCAGCATCTAGCGAGATTATCATGTTTTTTTCTTTCATCTTGTTTATGTGGTGAATTACGTTGATGGATTTTAGTATGTTGAACCATCCCAATATTCCTAAGATGAAGCCTACTTGATCATGGTGTATGATACATTTGATGTGTTCTTGAATTCGGTTTGCTAGTATTTTATTAAGTATTTTTGCATCTATGTTCATGAGGGAGATTGGTCTGAAGTTCTCTTTCTTTGTTGGGTCTTTGTGTGGTTTAGGAATCAGAATGACAGTGGCCTCATAGAATGAGTTTGGCAGTGTTCTTTCTAATTCTATTTTGTGACAGAGTTTGAAGAGTATTGGTGTTAGGTCTTCTTTGAAGGTCTGTTAGAATTCTGTGCTAAAACCATCTGGCCCTGAGCTTTTTTTTTTTTTTTTTTGGTTGGGAGATTTTTTTTTAATAATTTATTTTTAATTTCTTCAAGTTACATCTCAGTCAAAATCCCTTCCCTTCTCCCCCCTCCTGTCCCACCCTTCCACTCTTTTCCCACCAATAGCTTCCCCTTTCATTCCAACAAATGGTTCTTTCTCTTATAACAGTAAATACAATACCAAACAACAGAAATAAATACACAACGATTATGAGAGTTATATGGCTTAGCATACATTCCCAATGTCCAGTCCATATGTATTTGGCCCCTGACTTTAACATTCTATTATCTAACCATCTCCATGAGTTTAAAGTTCTATATCTGACTCCACTTTCATACTAACTTGCATCACAATTTTAAAAACATCTTCTTAGATCCAGAACACCCTCTTGATTCCTAAATAACTCTAAATTTAACTATGAGACTCTAGCAATCTAGTCTTCAACCACCTCAGAGACCTGAGAGGGATAAATATATCTGATTATATAGGAAGTGCAGAGCCCGCAACTTCCAAAACTAAGAAATGACATACCAGTGGCTGCCTGGACAGTTCCCATTTTCTCTCCATACATTATAGCATCAATCTTCTGCCGTTTGGTCCCGTTTCTCTGACAGATATTGATTGTAGAGCAGGAATTATGAAGGACTTACCTGTCCTGTCTTGGCAGAGCAAGGCTGTCGGCTTACCTGCTTCCAAGTTTTGTAATTTTAGAACAGCATTCTGTCTACAGTTGAAGGATGAGGAGACTTCCCTATGATTCCGTGAGCAGTCATTTGGATGTATACCCAAAAGTGGTATGTCTGGGTCCTGAAGCACAGCTATTCGTGGTTTTTTCTTGCCACGGGATAGGCTTGCCACTAATTCAACCATCTCACACTGGCGATTCTTCGATGCTCATCTTCTACTTGGAGTAGAATAGTGGGTGCTGTCAGGAGCTGACATGTCTCAATATAAAAAAAATCCTAATTTAAGAAAACATCTTTGAATGCCATATTCTGCAGATCTCTTGTGGGTTTTGAAGACGACCTATCTATCTCTTGTATTTAGATAAGCAAGTGTTGCTTGTCTCTTAACAACTTGATTTCTGAGTAGCTTAGAGAATATCTGTGATAGACTGTCATAGTAGCTAAGAAAATGTCACGCTTGCATCACTATGAGTTTGCATTTCTTAATTATCCTAAACAATTTAAGACGGTTGGTATCAAGAGCCCAAAGCTTCACATTTCATTTTTAAGCATTACTAGGTACAATACCTTTAAGAAGTATTACCCTTAATTTTGTATCAATATACAAAAATCAATACCAATCTGGCCAAATATACTCTTAATTTTGTATCAATATACAAAGATCAATGCCTATGTAGCCCAATACATTCTTAATTTTGCATCAATATACAAAGATCAATGCCTATGTAGCCCAATACATTCTTAATTTTGCATCAATATACAATGGTCAATACCATTGTGGCCAAATATAATCTTAACTTTGTATCAATATACAAAGATCAATACGTATGTAGCCCAATACAATCTTAATTTTGCATTAATATACAATGATCAATACCATTTTAGCCAAATATAGTATTATTTTGCATCAATATACAAAGGTATAAGGGCATATTCAATAATCTGTCCTTTTTTTCTTGATTTTTCCTATACTATGTCTATGTCCCATTTTTTTTCTCAAGTCTGTTCACTCCTACATAGGAGAGAAAGAAGGATACAGAAAAGAAAAAGAGAGAAGTCCCTGGGTCTAACCTCCAAAACCCATTTAACAAGACCATTGAACAGCTTGTAATCTCTTCCCCTAAATAACAAAATTTTCTGTTGTCCATCAAATAACCAAAAAAAGGGGGGAGAACACCCCTCCCACCTTCTGGGCATGGGACGTCGCTCTCTTAAAATGACTTCCTCCTGATTTGGGATGTAGTAAAACGTAAACCTGTTTGGGACCCAAATAAAAATGGAAAAATGGTTAAAAATGTTAATAGAATCATTTGATGTTCAGTCCTTTTGTGCTCAGCTGTTTAGATGTCCTAACAGGTTTGTAGACAGAAGCTGATCTTTAGGGCTTTTCTGAATGAAGTTCTGGCTGGGGCAGTCTGTGGAGCTGAACCATCTTAGTGATTTTGATTTGGTTGTAGACTTTTGAGGGAAAGCTTTTGAGGAAGTCCTGTAAGGCTGGATCATCTGGGCCACTCATCTACTTTGGTGTCTGATTTGTTTTCTGCTGAGGTTTCTGTTGTCCAGTTGTCCCTGGATTCCTTGAGTAGATGCTTTCAATGTCCTGGAAAGATAAGAACAAAGCCCTGCCCTAATCCTAACTCTGGGACAATTACTATTTTTGTGGGGGGGGGTCAGGTAATATTTCTCCTGAAGCAAATTTGTTTTTTTGACAATATATAAAGTATTATCTTTCATTCTGGATTAAAGAAGAGATTATTTTTTATTTTGGAGCTAAACAAACCTTTAGTATATATATATATATATATATATATATATATATATATATATTTTGAGATATCAAACGACAATTTGTTTGCATTGAGCATGCCTTTTGTAAGTAGCTTTTAAACTTAAGTCCTTCCAAATCCTATGTGTCTGTCTCTGCATTCTAAGTATTGGGATCAAAGACCTGTGGTTCCCATCTGAAGGGATTAAAGATGTGATCCACCACCCCTGGATCAAAGTTTTTCTCTATTTAGAGCTTGTTTTGTATCAGGCGACCTTGACCTCTGAGATCTGCCTGTTTCTGTCTCTAGTGTGTTGGGATTAAGGGTGTATTCTTCTTGAATGATGGGATTAAGGGTGTGCACTCTCATCATCCTGTTCCTTGTAACTCTAGAATTTATAAGACAACTAACTCTATTGTGATCTTCCCATCTCTGCTGAAGTTAAAGGCATGGGCCAACACCACGCATTTCATGCATTTTACCTTAGCTCTAAGTTTTTTCGACTCTTGGAGTTTTATAAAACCAGGTTGAACCACTGTAACCTTTAATTTATTTACAGTGTTTTAAACGTGTTACCTGCTTTTTAAAAAATTAATAAATTTATTTATTTGTTGCTTCAGGTTACATCTCCATCATATTGTCCTCTTTCCTCCATTCCCAGACCCGCCCTCCCATCCTCTACCCCTTAATCCTTCCCTCTTGCTCCTCTGAAGTGGAGTGTCCCTCGCCCCAGTTCAGAAGTCATATGAAGGCCAAGAGCCTCTTCATACACTTGGGGCCTACAAGCAGTACCACCAGTGAAAGATGTCTCCTTGCTGGGAAGGGAAAACTAAAAAACAAAGCAACAAACACACAAACCAACAAAAGCAAACAACAACAAAAAAAAAAAGAAAAAAGGAAAAAGAAAAAGGAATAAGAAAAGAAAAAAAAATGTCTATGTCCATGTTCCCTTTGGTGTGTTGGTTGTAGTACACATATCCTGTATTATATAGCTAAAATCCTACTATAAGTGAATAGATGCCATGTGCATCCTTCTGAGTCAGGATTAGCTCACTCAGGATGAGCTTCTCTAGTTCCATCCATTTGGCTGCAAATTGCATAATTTCATTGTTTCTTATATCTGAGTAATATTCCATTGTATAGATGTACCACAGTTTTTTAATCCATTCTTCGGTTGAGGGACATCTGGGTTGTTTCCAGTTTCTAGCTATTACAAATAAGGCTGCTATGAACATAGATGAGGAGACTTCCCTATGATTCCGTGAGGAGTCATTTGGATGTATACCCAAAAGTGGTATGTCTGGGTCCTGAAGCACAGCTATTCGCAGATTTCTAAGATATCGCCATACTGACCTCCATAGTGGTTGCACGAGCCTGTAGTCCCACCAGCAATGGAGGAGGGTTCCCTTTTCTCCACACCCTCACTAGCATGTGCTGTCATTTGAGTTCTTGATCTTAGCCATTCTGACAGGTGTGGGATGGAATCTCAGAGTTGTCTTGAGTTGCATTTCTCTGATGACTAAGGATGTTGAGCATTTCTTCGGGTGTCTCTCAGCCATTAGGGATTCCTCCTTTGTTAATTCTCTACTTAGCTCCGTCCGCCATTTTTTGATTGGATTATTTGGTTTCTTGGCATTTAATTTCTTGAGTTGTTTGTAGATTTTATATATTAGCCCTCTGTCAGATGTGGGGTTGGTGAAGATTTTCTCCCAGTCTTTAGGCCGCTGTTTTGTACGAATGACAGTGTCTTTTGCCTTACAGAAGCTTTTCAGTTTCATGAGATCATATTTATTGATTGTTGGTCTCAGGGCCTGAGCTGTTGGTGTTCTGTTCAAGAAGTTGTCACCTGTGCCAATGAGTTCGAGGGTTTTTCCCACTTTTTCTTGTAGTAGATTTAGTGAGACCAGCCTTAAGTTAAGGTCTTTGATCCACTTGGATTCAAATTTTGTACAAGGTGATAAGTATGGGTCTAATTTCATTCTTTTGCAAGTGGACATCCAGTTGGACCAGCACCATTTGTTGAAGATGCTGTCCTTCTTCCATTGTGCGGTTTTGACTTCTTTGTCAAAAATTAGTTGGCCATAGGTGTGTGGGTCCATTTCTGGGTCTTCAATTCGATTCCATTGAACTACTGGTCTGTTTCTATACCAATACCATGCTGTTTTTACTATTATTGCTCTGTAGTGCAGCTTGAAATCTGGGATGGTGATACCTCCAGATGCTTTTCCATTGTACAGGATTGATTTAGCTATTCTGGGCTTTTTGTTGTTCCATATGTAATTGAGAATAGCTCTTTCCAGGTCTATAAAGAATTGTGTTGGTATTTTGATAGGAATTGCATTGAATCTATATATTGCTTTTGGTAGAATAGCCATTTTTATTATGTTGATCCTACCTATTCATGAGCATGGGAGGTCTTACCATCTTCTAAAGGCCTCTTCCATTTCTTTCTTCAGGGGCTTGAAGTTCTTGTTGTATAGGTCCTTTACTTGTTTGGTTAGAGTTACCCCCAAGTATTTTATATTGTTTGTGGCTATTGTGAAGGGGGTTGTTTCACTTATTTATTTCTCGTTCCACTTGTTTGTTGTATATAGAAGGGCTTCTGTTTTTTTTTTTTTTTTCAGTTAACTTTGTATGTAGCCACCTTGCTGAAGGTGTTTATCAGCTGTAAGAGTTCTCTGGTGGAGTTTTTGGGGTTGCTTATATATACTATCATATCATCTGCAAATAGGGAAATTTGACTTCATTTCTAATTTCCATCCCCTTGATCTCTTTTAGTTGTCTTGTTGCTCTAGCAAGAACTTCAAGTACTATATTGAAGAGATATGGTGAAAGTGGGCATCCTTGTCTTGTCCCTGAGTTTAAAGGAAATGCTTCAAGTTTCTCTCCATTTAACTTGATACTGGCCACTGGCCTGCTGTATGTTGCCTTTATTATTTCTAAGTATGGTCCTTGTATGCCCATTCTCTCCAGAACTTTTAGAATGAAGGAGTGTTGGGTTTTGTCAAATGTTTTTTCTGCATCTAGCAAGACGATCATGTGTTTTTTTTCTTTCATCTTCTTTATATGGTGAATTATGTTGATAGACTTTCGTATGTTGAACCATCCCTGCATTCCTGGGGTGAAGCCTACTTGATCATGGTGTATGATACTTTTGATGTGTTCTTGAATTCGGTTTGCTAGTATTTTATTACGTATTTTTGCATCTATTTTCATGAGGGAGATTGTTCTGAAGTTCTCTTTCTTTGTTGGGTCTTTGTGTGGTTTAGGAATCAGAGTGACTGTAGCCTCATAGAATGAGTTTGGCAGTATTCCTTCTGATTCTATTTGGTGGAACAGTTTGAAGAGTATTGGTGTTAGCTTTTCTTTGAAGATCTGGTAGAATTCCGTGCTAAAGCCATCTGGCCCTGGGCTCTTTTTCGTTGAGAGATTTTTAATGACTGTTTTTATTTCCTTAGGGGTTATTGGGCTGTTTAATCTGTTAATCTGATATTCATTTAGTTTTGGTAGGTGGAATCTATCGAGAAAATTTTCCATTTCACTTAGGCTTTCAAATTTGGTGGAGTATAGATTTTTAAAGTAGGACTCAGATATTCTCTGGATCTCCTCAATGTCTGTTGTTATTTCTCCCTTTCCATTTCTGATTTTGTTGATTTGGGTTTTTTCCCTCTGCCTTTTAGTTAATTTGGCTAGGGGTCTGTCTATTTTGTTGATTTTCTCGAAGAACCAACTGTTGGTTTCATTGATTCTTTGTATAGTTCTTTTTGTTTCTAAGTTGTTGATTTCAGCCCTAAGTTTGATGATCTCCGGCCTTCTGCTCCTCTTGGGAGTGTTTCCTTCTTTTTTTCCCCAATTCACCCAGTTTAGCTGTTAGTTCGCTAATATGAGCTGTCACAATTTTCTTTTTGAAGGCACTTGGTGCTGTGAACTTTCCTGGTAGCACATCTTTCATTGTGTCCCATAGGTTTGGGTATGTTGTACCTTCATTGTCTTTTGATTTTAAGAAATCCTTTATTTCCTTCTGTATTTTTTCCCTGACCCAATAGTCATCCAGTAAAGAGTTGTTCAATTTCCATGTGTGTGTAGGCTTTCTGTTGAATCTGTTGCTGTTGAATACCAGCTTTATACCATGGTGGTCAGATAAGATAAAAGGGGTTATTTCAATTTTCTTGTATCTGTTGCGACTATCTTTGTTTCCAACTATATGGTTGATTTTGAAGAAGGTTCCGTGAGGTGCTGAGAAGAATGTGTATTCCTTTGTGTTTGGGTGAAACGTTCTGCAGATATGTGTTAGGTCCATTTGGTTCATGATCTCTGTTAGACTCAATATTTCTCTGTTTGGCTTCAGTCTTGATGATCTGTCCATTGTTGTGAGTGGGGTGTTGAAGTCTCCCACTACTAATGTGTTGTGATCGACATGTGATTTAAGTTTTAGAAGCATTTCTTTTACAAATGTAGGTACCTTTGTATTTGGGGCATATGTGTTCAATATTGAGATGTCCTCTTGATGACTATTCCCTTTAACGAGTATATAATGCCCTTCTCTGTCTTTTTTTTATTAACTTCAGTTGGAAGTCTATTTTGTTTGATATTAGGATGGTTACTCCAGCTTGCTTCCTGGGTCCATTTGCTTGGAAAACCTTTTTCCAGGTCTTTACTCTGAGATAGTGTGTATCTTTGGTAGTGAAATGTGTTTCTTGTATGGAGCAAAAAGACCGGTCTTGATACGGATTTGTGACATTTTATTGGGGAGTTGAGTCCATTGATGTTGGTGGATATTAATGACCAGGGGTTGCTATTTCCCATTGGTTTGGTATAGGTGATTGTCCTGTGTCTCTTTTGGTTTAGTTGCTGTGGAGTTTTCTATTTCCTCTGTTTTCTTGGGTGTAGTTTTCTTCTCTGGGTTGGAATTTTCCTTCTAGGATCTTCTGTAGGGCTGGGTTTGTGGGTAGATATTGTTTAAATTTGATTTTGTCATGGAATATCTTGTTTTCTCCATCTATGTTGATAGAGAGTTTTGCTGGGTATAGTAGTCTGGCTGCTCACCTATGTTCTCTCAGGACTTGTAGGACATCTGTCCAGGCCCTTCTATCTTTTAAAGTTTCTGAGGAAAAGTCAGGTGTAATTCTGATGGGTCTGCCATTGTATGTGACTTGACCTTTTTCTCTTACAGTTTTTAATATTCTTTCTTTGTTCTGTACATTTAGCGTTTTAATTATTATGTGGCGAGATAAGTTTCTTTTCTGATCTAATCTGTTTGGTGTTCTTTAAACCTCTTGGATTTTTATTGGCATCTCTTTTTTCAGGTTTGGGAAGTTTTCTTCTATGATTTTGTTGAAGATATTTCCTGGACCATGGAGTCGGGAGTCTTCCTGTTCCTCTATGCCTATAATTCTTAGGTTCCATCTTTTCAATGAGTCCTTGATTTCTTGGATGTTGTGGGTGAGAGATTTTTTAGCTTCATCATTTCCTCTGGATGTTGTACTGATTTCTTCTGAGTCTTCTATGCCTGAGATCCTGTCTTCCATCTCTTGCATCCTATTTTTGATACTCACATCCGTAGTTCCTGTTCTTTTCCCTTGATTCTCCATTTCCTCTTTTAACTCTGACTGTGTTTTCTTTATTGTTTCCATTTTCATGACTTGAATGGTTTTATTCGTTTTGTACATTTCCTGCTCCAGTTTGCTTGTCTTTGCCTGGAAATCTTTCATTGCCCTGTTCTTTTCCTGTTCAAGTTGTGTCACCTTGGCTTGGAGCTCTTTAATGGTGTTATTCGTTGTTTTCACTTGTGAAACTGTGGCTTCTTTGAATTTCTTCATAGATTTAAGTTCTTCTTGAAGGGACTCTATCACTTTCCATAATGTAGAATTGTCATCGTTTTCATGTGTTTCTGCTGTTGTGAGGTCATCAGAATTGGATGAACTAGGATAGGTCTGCGTTTTGGAGTCATATTTCCTTGATTTCTGTTTTTTCTTGGACCTTTGGCCATTTGGATGTATTAAGCTGTCTGCTGTCTATGTCTTCTGGGCTTGGATCCACAGGGGGCACTTTTGTGTTGGTGATCTGTCGTTGCTTACAGGGGGATCTCAGTGTCACTGTGTTTCTAATAGCCTGAAGCACCGTGAGCTGGTGTTGCCTATTCCCAGGTAATAAGGAATGGCCAGGGATTGTTTTACTGCTCCCAAGTCAGACTTCTGTATGTTGCACACTGGGTGCTCAGCCTGTAGTGGTTCCGATGGTATGTACCTGTTTGCCCAGGTACAGATTCTGTGGACTCTGGTTGTCCCCAAGGAGTCTGAGAGGGCCCAACTCCATGCCTAATATGTCTGGGTTTTCCAGAATACAGCTATGGTCCCCTGGCTTCTGGCTTCCACGTTTTGGAGCCCTCAGCCTCTGCGTGCCTCAGCAGTGAGCCCCACCTCTGTGTGCACCTCTGTGCGTGCCCTGCCCTGCCACTTCACTGTGTGTGCTTCCACCTGGCTCCTTCACTGCAGGCACATGCCTCTGCCATGTCCCCCTGTGCACGCATCTGCCCAGTTCCTTCCCTGCAGGAGCGTGCCTCTGCTCCATCCCCCATGGCGTAGCTGTAGCCGGCCCCCAAGGCTCACACGTGTCCGCAACCTTTTCTAGACAGGTGGAGGGCTTGTGTGGGGTGTGTGGGACCCAGTAGATTAGCGAGTGATCCTGTGTGGGGTCCGAATCCGCTGCCGCAGGCCTCCCACTGCGCGCCCTGCTGCTGCCCTTGCAAGGACTCACATGGGTCAGGTCCTCAACGTTTTCTAAATAGCTATAAGGTCGGCATGAGGTGTGGGGTGCCCAGTAGGCTGGTGAGTGATCCCATGTGGGGTCTGAATCTGCCTGCTGGGTACTAGAGTCGATCTTACCAGGCATCTCTCCCAATGGGAGTTCCGGATTCCCGGATTCAGCGGCTTCTGTGTCCGTGAGAGGTGTGGGGGGGAGGCCTTGCCCAGGGACTCCCAACGGTCCCTTGGGAGCTGAGCTAGTACCTCCAATTTTTGTACAGTGTCCAATAACTCTGTGTTTTTTATGGCTGTCTTACCCAAGCTCAGAATGCGTCCCTGTGGGCCGCCGCCATCTTGTAACCCATTGGGAGATTTTTAATGACTGTTTCTATTTCCTTACAGGTTATAGGGCTGTTTAATCTGTTAACCTGATCTTGATTTAGCTTCGGTGGGTGGAATCTATCAAGAAAACTGTCCATTTCACTTAAGTTTTCAAATTTGGTAGAGTATAGATTTTTAAAGTAGGACCCAAATATTCTCTGGATTTCCTCAATGTCTGTTGTTATTTTTCCCTTATCATTTCTGATTTTGTTGATTTGTGTTTTTTTCCTCTGCCTTTTAGTTAATTTGGCTAAGGGTCGGTCAATTTTGTTGATTTTCTCAAAGAACCAACTGTTGGTTTCATTGATTCTTTGCATCGTTCTTTTTGTTTCTAAGTTGTTGATTTCAGCTCTAATTTTGATGATTTCCTGCCTGCTGCTCCACTTGGGAGTGTTGGATTCTTTTTTTCCAATTCATGCAGTTTAGCTCTTAATTTGCTAATGTGAGCTGTCACAATTTTCTTTTTGAAGGCACTTAGTGTTATAAACTTTCCCCGTAGCACAGCTTTCATTGTGTCCCATAGGTTTGGGTATGTTGTGCCTTCATTTTCATTGGATTTGAAGTCCTTGATTTCTTTATTTTTTCCCTGACCCAGTAGTCATCCAGTAAAGAGTTGTTCAATTTCCATGTGTGTGTGTGTGTAGGCTTTCTGTTGTTTCTGTTGTTGTTGAAGTCCAGCTTTATTCCATGGTGGTCGGATAAGATGCAAGGGGTTATTTCAGCTTTTCTTGTATCTGTTGAGGCTATCTTTGTGTCTAACTATATGGTTGATTTTGGAGAATATTCTCTGTGGTGCTGAGAAGAAGGTGAATTCTTTTGTGTTTGGGTGTAACGTTCTGTAGATATCTGTTAGGTCCATTTGGTTCATGAGCTCTGTTAGGCTCATTATTTCTCTGTTTGGTTTCTCTCTTGATGATCTGTCTATTGTTGTGAGTGGGATGTTGAAGTCACCCACTACTAATGTGTGGGGATTGATGTGTGATTTAAGTTTTAGAAGAGTATCTTTTACAAATGTAGGTGCCTTTGTATTTGGGGCATAGATGTTCAATATTGAGATGTCCTCTTGATGCATATTTCCTTTAATGAATATGTAATGCCCTTCTCTATCTTTTTTGATTAACTTCAGTTGGTAGTCTATTTTGTTTTATATTAAGATGGCTACTCCAGCTTTCTTCCTGGGTCTATTTAGTTTGATAACCTTTTCCCACCCCTTTACTCCAAGATAGTATCTATTTTTGTTAGTGAAATGTGTTTCTTGTATGCAGCAAAATGATGGGTCTTGTTTACGGATCCAATCGGTTAGCCTGTGTCTTTTTTTGGTGAGTTGAGTCCATTGATGTTGATGGATATTAGTGACCAGAGGTTGTTATTTCCCATTATTTTGGTGTAGGTAGTGGTTCTGTGTTTCTTTTGGTTTAGTTTCTGTGGAATTTTCTGTTTCCTCTGTTTTCTTGGTGTAGTTATCTTCTCTGGGTTGGATTTATTCTTCTGGGATCTTCTGTAGGGCTGGATTTGTGTGTAGATATTGTTTAAATTTGATTTTGTCGTGGAATATCTTGTTTTCTCCATCTATGTTGATAGAGAGTTTTGTTGGGAATAGTAGTCTGGCTGGGCACCTATGTTCTCTCAGAGCTTGTAGGACATCTGTCCATGCCCTTCTGGCTTTTAAATTTTCTGAGGATAAGTCAGGTGTAATTCTTATGGGTCTGCCATTATATGATACTTGACCTTTTTCTCTTACAGCTTTTAGTATTCTTTCTTTGTTCTGTACATTTGGAGTTTCAATTATTATGTGAGGAGAGGAGTTTGTTTTCTGATATAATCTGTTTGGTGTTCTGTAAGCCTCTTGGAATTTTATTGGCATCTCTTTCTTTAGGTTTTGGAAGTTTTCTTCTATGATTTTGTTGAAGATATTTCCTGGACCTTGGAGTCGAGAGTCTTCTCTTTCTTCTCTCCCTATAATTCTTAGGTGCCGTCTTTTCATTGAGTCATTGATTTCTTGGATGTTGTGGGTGAGAACTATTTTAGCTTTTTCATTTTCTTTGGTTGTTGTCCTGATTTCTTCCATTGAATCTTCCATGCCTGAGATCCTGTCTTCCATCTCTTGTATCCTATTTTTGATACTTATGTCTGTAGTTCCTGTTCTCTTCCCTTGCTTCTCCACTTCCACTCTTATCTCTGACTGTGTTTTCTTTATTGCTTCCATTTCTATTTTCATGTCTTGAAAGATTTTATTCATTTTATACATTTCCTGCTCCAATTTGCTTGTCTTTGCCTGGAAATCTTTCATGTCTTTTAAATCCTTCATTTCCTTGTCTCTTTCCTTTTCAAGTTGAGTCACTTTGGCTTGGAGCTCTCTACAGGTATTCTCCGTTGCTTTCGCTTGTAAAATTGTGGACTCTTTGAATTCCTTCATAGATTTAAATTCTTCTTGAAAGGATTCTCTCATTTTCCAGAATGTAGAATTGTCATCGTTTTCATGTGTTTCAGCTGTGGTGAACTGGTCAGAGCTTGCTGTACTATCATAGTTGTATTTTGTTGGAGTCATATCTCCCTGACTTTTGTTGTTTCTGTTTTTCGCTGACCATTTGGTTGTTCTTAGCTGTTTGTTCCTGGTGCCTTCTGGGCTTGGTGCCAAAGGAGGAGCTTTGGTGTAGCAGTAGTATAGCTTGGTTATCTGTAGCTTTCCACAGGGTGGATGGGGCCTTGTGTGGAGGTTCTCAGTGTCTCCCAGAGCTCACCCCTTCCTGTTTTGTCCCAATTGGGGACTCAGTTGAAGGGTTGTGGTGGGATGTGTTCCTGTAGGTTCCTGGGATCCAATTGGTCTTTGTATAGATGACATTTCAGGTTGGCAGCCCTCAGCCTGTTGGGTGGGGTTGTAGCTTCCCTGTAGCATACCTGTTGGGACCGTGTTTGTGGTCCTCCCCAGCTGCTCTCAGGGGTTCTCAGGGTCAATGTGGATCTAATAGCCAGAAGCACTGTGAACTGGTGCAGCCTACTCCTAGGCAATGAGGAATGGCCCAGCCAGGATTGTTTAACTGCTCACATGTCAGACCTCTCTGTGTTGCACACTAGGTATTCAGCATGTATCAGCTCTGCTGGTATGGTCCTGTGTGTCCAGGCACAGATGCTGTGGACTCTGGAAATCCCAAGTTTGGGGATTGGGTCTGCCAGCTGGATTCATGAAGGCATCCAATTCCAACAGGGAGGGAGTACAAACCTCACTGTTTCAGGGATGCAACTATATATGCTGAAGATCTGGCTTCCTGCCAGAAGGACCAGCACTAGCAAAAGAGTGTGATATTAACCCCACAATCTGCCCAGGGCTTGGACCCTGTGATGAACAAATCTGCCTTCCACCCTGGCCACCAACCTTTCTGCCACTCTTCTTGCTCCACTTATGTCTGTCTGGAGCTGACTGGGGCTATTGGGGCCTCTGTCTTCCAGGTTCTGGTCCACTGCAGTGGAGCTGCAGGGTAACCTGCTGCTCTGTCCAGCTGCAGAGTTCTTCCCAGTGACAACACACACGAAAAAAAGCATTTTCTATAGTGCTAAGTGTTTAAAAGCTTTATTTCAAACCCAATTGGTGTAATAGGTGTAGGTAGTGAAACAAAAGAATTGATCTTAAATAGAGAAAAGCAGTTAAGTAATATGTCTATTAAGTCTTCTTTCTTAATAAAGTTTGTCAATGGGAAATTAAAATATATGAACCAAGAGAAGTATATCTAACTACAAACTTTCTAGAGGTCCCTGCTTGCTGTCAGGAAGCACAGGCAGGATGGACACCACTGCAATCAGCAAGTATGTGGTGGAGAAATGGAAGAGAAAAAGAAGCGGACCAGCTTCTGCATATGAAGAGAGGAGGAACAGGAAACTCGAGGGTGGTGAGGAACAGCCTGATGTGAATAGCCTGTGCTGCCACCCGAGACCATGGTGATGTTCCAGCATATACTACCATCGAGGGCCATGTCTGGGTTCATGGCACTGCAGCAGCAGATTTCTGTGTTGATGATCATGACCCATGTTACTACCAAATGTCATGTGGATGTCCCTGATCTTGGCTGCTGTCCAGTGCCTTATTGATATTCAAAGGTGGCACAGGGTTGGCCTGCGCCTTACTTGGGGCATGTGGTAGAGTTGGCCCCAAGGGCATAGAGGAGAATTGATCTTCTCCCTTACCAGGGCAATGTTGGGGAGCTGACTCTGGTGGCTTAGATGCAGGAGAGCTGGCCCCAAAGGCATGAACACAGGAGAACACAGAACACTGATTCTGCCCCCTTGACATCTGCTGCAGGTAGAAGAACTGGCCCCACCCCTCTGCTGGGCAAAGAGGGAGAGCTGGCTCGCTTACCAACTCAGCTACTACCCAGGCACAGATCCTCCTCCTCCTTTACCCTCTTCCTCCTTTCTTCTTCTTCTTCTTCTTCTTCTTCTTCTTCTTCTTCTTCTTCTTCTTCTTTTTCTTCTTCTTCTTTTTCTTCTTCTTCTCCTCCTCCTCCTCCTCCTCCTCCTCCTCTTCCTCTCTCTCCCCCTCCTTCTGCTGCCACTTCTGATTCTGCTTCTCCTTCTCTCTTTTCTTTCCCTTCATCTTTAATGTGAGTTCTGATGATCAAACTTAGGTCCCCAGGCTTGTGTGACAAGCACTTTGCTACCTGAGCTGTCCCTGAATTATTCTTATTAAAAGTATCTCTATTTATAAAACAAAGCCTTCATGTCTACATAAGAAATTTTCATAGATTGTTCCTCAGAGATGCATTACTGAAAGTCTGTGCTTGCTTCAAGGCTGAATAGATTTTTGAAAATAAGTCTACCTATATACCGTAAGATAATAATCCTTTCCATGGACTTGGGGAGAATGTGTGTGTGGTTCATGGGCCTGCTGATTATCATATCTGTAGGTACCACCATACTGGATGTGGTTTATACTGTAACTTTAGTTACAATTATTACTCTTCTGGTTATTACCAATGAATATAATATGGAATATGCCAGACCAATCTTTGAGACATGTGAAAGCATCAACTAAATAAAACCTTCTTCAATCTTTAGTTCTTGAAATATTAATTAATGACTAATTGAGTGAGTTTGTATTTATTTAGAAACAACATCTGAGGGTTTTATCATGAATAAAATCTTACATTTTTTAAAAAACAAGGTTTCCTATATAGTCCTGGTTATCATGAAACTTTCTAAGTATACTAGGCTTGCCTCAATACTCATATAAATCCACCTCCCTCTGACTCCCAAGTATTCCATATGTCACCAGGCCTGACCCAAATCTTCCAATATCTAAAGTGATTTAACCTATGAGAATTATTGGAAGTATTTTCCCATATTTTGGCGATAGATGATCATTTGGCTATATGAAAAGGAGCAATATCTTTTATTTATCTAATTTCTAAATAATTTAGAGATAGGTTTTGACTCATAAAATAGATAACCTTGCATAAAGAAAGGTCTGCCTAAATTTTCTGATAATTTTATACAATGTTATTCAGGGCTTGGAAGATTAATATTTACATGAAATTATTTTCTAGAATCCAAAGAATTGCAGATGCCAGAAAATAACTTGTTTACTGACTACATACTATTTTGAGACATTATGTAGCCATATACATACCCTTCCTAGGACAAACAACAAGAAGTAAAACTCAGCTAATGAAATGGTGACTTTAATCATGATCATCAACACTTATCCACACAAAAAAGTGGAAAAAACAAATCTACAACAGAGTTTAAATAGGAAAGTAAATAATTTTACTTTCATGACTCAAGCGTCCATTACCTCCATTCTTTTCTCAACACATGGAAGTATACTTGATAGTAAAAAGATAAAATCCACTGTGAAGCTCCACAGCTTCAGAATGACTGTTCAAACTGTATGGAAGTTTATTGAGGTTTGTAGACTTTGGATCTAGTTGATTTTACTATGAGGCTTTTTGTAATTTGCAAGTTCTTTATAATAAATTTTTCACAAATTAAAAACTGAGATAAGAAGTGGAATTTTAAGATACTATAAAATTCAATGTGTAGAAAATGGAAAATGTTCCAATATGACACATTTTTAATCTAGTTATTATATAAAACCTAAATGTTGAAACAGGACTCAATAATTATATTTCCAATTTTGAGCTATTTGAAATTAAAATCAAGGTAAGCATTCCTTTCCAGAAGACTACAGTAGAAAAAACTAGTAAGGAAAGTATCAAAAGCAGAGCAAAAGATTTAAATTTCACAAAAACATATACATTTCTGCAACAAAAAGGAACATATAAGAAAGAAATGGAAAGGAAGCTTGAAAAGGAAAGAAAGAATGGCAAAATGAGGCTGGAATTCATTGAACATCAATCACGACTAAGTAAAAGAAGAGAGTTGTGATGCATATAAGTAAAAATTATCACATTTAACTAGCCTTTGTTAAGTACTCATGCATCTGGCATTGATTTTTTTTTTTAACCAAAAGAAAATTACAGAAACAACAAAGAAACAATGGACACATATTGATATGGTTAATGCCTCTGGGATTTCTTCTGTTGCTTTATGTTTGCCACACTACCAATTAAGAAGCCATATGCTCAGCAAAGCTTTGAAAATGTTCTTATATTATGCATGAATTCTCTAAAGCAATTTAGAGAAGTGTGGATAAGTATTTTCTGGACAGCACATTTCCTCTGACAGCTCCTAGTAGCCATATATCACCCAGGCTTGGGAACACCCCTTTCACTTCTTATGCTTTTTTATAAACTCCTCAATCCCTCCCTCCCAATTAACAGAACAAAATGTCCAAATAAACAAGAAAGAGAAGACCTTTAAAAGCCCATAAAAAGACTTCATTTTGAATTATTAAGCCTCCAAGGTGACACTCGCCTATGACTGACAGTATATATACTCCCTCCCCCACTTAGGACTTCCCAGAAATGTCACCCACTTCACCAAGCTTTGAAAATTCTCATACATTGGCATTTAAAGTCATTTGGCCTTTGGCCCTGTGCCTTCAGAGGTCAGAAGCATTGACTTTGGAGGAAAGATTAAATTAACCATCCCTAGACTCAAGAGTAGCTGAAGGAAATACAAATGCAAAGGAAGAAAGGAGAAAGGAAGCATATTAGGTGGTCAGATGAGGAAGTCATTAAACAAATGAAACCTTAGACTGAATAATTGGTAAAAATTTCCTGAAACAAGACAGCTTTTAGACTCTTTTAGCACTGCTGTCTCCTGGGCAAAGTGACTGAGCAGTGAGTGGCTCAGGTAACATTAGCTTGCCACTCCATGGTAAGCGTAGTTGGACTAACAACATAAATCAAATGACAAAAATCCCCTTCTGATAGCATTCAGCTGTGTTTGTGGTGACAGCAAGTCAATATTACTCTTTTCCCCACTCTCAAATGTACAAAAGAACCTAGGTATCTGTGCCAGTGGTTATTCTTCATTACTTTTTGACAGGAGATCTTGTTTTTATATTCCAGACTCACTGAATGCAGGCAGGGCTGCTTCTGTCCTCATCAGCATATTACCTGACACTGTGGAAGTGAAGGGTCAATTCATATTTTTGATAAAAACATGTTAAGAGAAGGTTTGTAAATATCCCCAGCATCAATTTCAGTTTCTCACTCTAGATCTCTCCAGTTTCTCTGAAAGCATGATTCAAAGGAAACTATGGTCATTGAGAAATATTTATTGCTCATTAGATAAGTTTCACTGCATCTCACTACACATAATGTTTTCCATTTTGTGCAAAATTTAATACGATACAGGGTTGTTTGTTTTCATCTCCAAGCACACTGAGGTGCCACTTTCCAGTTCTGTATTGAGCATTAATGTATCCTTAATAAGTGAGTCCAGATGGCGTGTGTATGTGAAGCTGAATTTGGAGAGTTGGTAAGATGTAGACCACAATCTGGGTAATATGCATCACTCCATAAGATGCCACATGGCCCAGGGTAATTTTCCATAGAAAAATCTAAATCTAAATAACATTCATTTGCTAATGGTCTAAATATCATAATTGGAGCCTCTATAGAAGTCTAATTACTGATAAATAGCAACTTTCATCATGACCTTCTCCCATTTAAAGGAAATGATCATTATACCTAACTCAAGCTCTTTCAAACCCTTGATCATTCCAATAAAGCATTTCTGAAAATGCCAAACACATTGCTTTGTTTGGAATGGCTGTTCTAACTGAAAACTAATGATGTGTGTGTGTGTGTGTGTGTGTGTGTGTGTGTGTGTGTGTGTGTGTTTCAATTACCATGCGCTCAGAATCATTACCAGGCAAGAAGCAAAATAGTGAACACTCCTTATCTAGGCAATCATCACACACACATACACACACACATACACACACACACACACACACACACACACACACAGAGAGAGAGAGAGAGAGAGAGAGAGAGAGAGAGAGAGAGAGGGAGAGAGAGAAATTTGCAAATAGGTACTTTTCTATAGCTGCTGATGAGACTTTATACACCTTATACAAGTCATTTGTAAGGGACCAAATGAACATTTAACCCACCCACACTCAAATGCATCCTACACACAACCTGTTGAATCTCTCTACTATATAAACCTCTTGTCTCCACATGTTGTCAAAGATTACTTACAAAAGTAAAGTGAACTGTCCACATTACATTGTATTACAATTGTATTCAATTAATAAAAGTCATTTATCAAAATTTCAATAAATACTGATACTTCTACATTTAAGATTCAAATGTCCCAAAATGAATGCATAATAACCAGTAACCACTAAAGGCAAATTATAAGTAGGTCATCTGAGTGCACAATAGTCATTGGGTCTTGGAACACTGAAGGGCCATTGACTCATTCATTTACAAAGTCAGCACTGACTGGACTCTTGCTTTATTTTAGGCAATAAATACTTGAAGTATGTTAGATGAGTGTGGTTCCTGTTTTTAACAAGCTTAAAGTTCACTGAGGGAGACAGGCAAAGATGTAAAGCAATAAACTCAAAAGCTGAGGCCTGATAGGATAGGATAGAAGACTAGAAATACATAGGCAGCCAGGATGTGGTCATCTCTCACATCTGGCTCTAGACATAGGAGAAATGCTTGCTGTAAGACACCAAACATGAACTCACCTTATGGAATTCATCCTGGAGCATGACTTTGCAGATTCCACATCTTCATACATATTCTATAAATAAAAGAATTCATTTAGCATCCTCGACTCACTGATCAAGAATAATTTTTGTAGTTTATCTTTTTTGTTTAGAATAATGACTTTGTAGACACAACATTATTTTATTGCTATTGTAGCTACAACAGCCATTAACTAGCAATCAACAGGAGCATACCATTCTCTTGGATTGTTAGAACTATGTTTCCTTTTTACATCATAATTGTCTTTTTGTGATAAATGAACTTGGCATCTGCAATCCTCATTTGACTAGGCTATCCTCCATCCCCGGGGTAAGGCAGGGAGCAGAGCTGATACTGTAACCAACATAACTGGGACAACTGATCTGATTCTATCTTCTCCACCTTCAAAGCCATAAATAAATGGCACAAAGATGTCCATAGTAATTTTTACTTACTTCACTATTGTAATTTAGTAGCAGTTAAATATCTATCTTTAGAAAGTAGTTCATCATATTTATCATCACATTTTTAGTACTTTTTCATTGAAACAGCATTTCCTAGAAACCATATAAAGGGACAATATATTTAGTAATAAAACACAATTCAAATAAAATACAATTTTTAAAATAAGAAAGATCAAATATATATAGGTTCTTTAAATTTTCTTTCTTCAGCCTTTCATTACTGTAACCCACGTTTTAAAGCAAGCCCTGTCCCTCAAAATGCACTATTTTCATATATGTGTATGCACATATAGTTTTGACAGTTTCAAAATTAGAAGCAAAATGTTCTGTTGTTTTCCTTTATAGTTGCCTTTTGCTAAATTACAAACCTTAATGGAACAAGCTTAATCAACTTTGCATTAATAAATGGTTACCCTCAGAAAAGTATTCTTTATATGAATTGTTAGGCTAAGGCAATCATTAAAACCCAAAAGCAGCATTGAGAGCTGGCTCTGGGTGGGGAACTATAACTAAGAACAGGACATCAAAGAGTTGTTAAGTAATAATGGAAAAAGAAAATTACTCCCCAGGAAAAATGCATCAAGTTGAAGCAACAAACTTACTTACCCTGTCCACTTGAAATAGACAAGAGGCCATACTCTTGTAAGACAATTACTCGCCTTTCACATATTATCAATACGTTTGATGCATAAATGTAGCAGGCACCCTGTTGTAATCAGTGGGTAAAAAACTGTGCCCATCTGAAAGTTTCAGTATTGTCCCAGTATTAAAGGACAGAAATAGAGATTTATGTTGTTTCTTAAGTGCTGTGGTTTGTCAGAGTCAGCGGTGAAGACAGCATCCTCCGTACAGTCAGGACAATTACTCTAGGAACTCATCTTCAGAGGGCAACAGATGATCTCAGCTGTTGCAACAAAAAATGAATAAACAATGCATTTCCACTAATGGTCTGTCCTTTTCAAGGGTGGCCGCACCTTCTTTTAGGGATACAATGCTATCATATTTTCTTTGGAGTTAGCTTTTCATTAGCTGGAAGTGGCTTATACTGTGCACAGAATAGTAAATCCTCTATGGTTGTTTATGATCATAGAGCTGTCCTTGATTTAGAATCTCACATCAGATACCAAAAGGAACATGTAAACAAATGAAGAGTAGGTAATAAAATGAATTAAGAAGGGAAAGTTAACACTGATTGTCTTCATTAATTGTTTTAAAACTTAATATGGTATGTAAAATGATTCATCCCAAGGTAGGAAGGTTCTATCACTCCATGTGAAGATGAGCACATGGGTCACAGAATGATGACTGCCAAGATTAGTACAGTAACTTCTCCAGTGTGTTGAACTTAAAGATTATATATACTCCAATAAAGAACTTTCCTACCATCTGACAGTGTATAATGGTCTCTGTTGTATCTCTGAGACTAAGACTTAGAATAGACTGAATATATGTTATGGCTATGTAGCTTGGTGTTGTTGTGGGATTCCTAGCAGTGGGAGTGAGGCTGCCTCTGACTCTTTTGCTTGCTCTTGGAACCTTTTTCCTCCTACTGTGTTGCCGTATCCATCTTTAATATGAGGGTTTGTGCCTAGTCTTATTGTAACTTGTTATGCAAAGTTGAGTTGAAATCCCTGGGAGGCCTGTTCTTTTCTGAAGGGAAATGGAAGAGAAGTGGACCTGAAGAAGAGGAAGGGTGGAGGGAGGAGGATAGAGGGAGGAGGGGTGAAGAAAGGAGGGTGGAGGGAAGGGAAACTGCTGTTGGGATGCAATGTATAAAGAAGAATACATTTTTTAATTGAAATGTTTTATTATGTGAAATTCACATCATGCACCCTGTTCCCTCTCATCTCCCACCTTCCCTCAGACCCACCCTCCACCCTTGCAATCTCTCCCACCATAAAAAATAAAATCTCATTATGAAAGCTGCAGTATGTCTCAGAGTGTCCCACAATATTCCCTTTGTCCATACATTTTGCTTGCAAATGACTCCTTGGTGTGGTATGAGGCCTCTGGTTTCTGCTACTTTGTCAATACTGGAACCTTACTGGAATTCCTCTCAGATATGCTGTAATTGTCTTGTGTCATGGAGATCCTGTAGTTTTGGGTTGTAGAACTGGCCTCTTTTATTCCAGCAGTTCATCCATGGAGTAGATGTTGGGGGTGGGCCAACTCAAAGCCCTGGTTCTGGACCTACAACCCCTACTTGCAGGGCCAGTTCTACTATGGAAAGGTGCAGAGCCTTCTCTCCCAAATGCTGCAGCATGTGAGGGGCTGGGACAGATCTCCTGTTCTTGTGACCCCATCTGGGTCAGATCACATCCCAGGGTTGGGTCTCCACAACCCCCACATCCAGGGCCAGGCAGAGTTCTTCTAGTTTCTGACTTGTTTCCTGTCCTGGGAACCCTTCTGGTGCTTGCCTGGTACTGGTCTGGTAGTCATCACAGGCTGCCCCATGGTGCCAGCATTGTGTTGGTATCCAGCTTGCTATTTTTCTAGGAATGTTAGGTTACTATTCCTTTAGATGTTCAAAGGTCAGACCACTGAATGTAGATATAGCCTCTCTCCTCTCTGCCACCTAAGAATACGTTTTTTAAAAGCCTTTTTCTTGTGGAGTTATTTTCTGCTTGGGTTAATTTGCTTTCTAGGACAAGCATTACTGTGCTATACATCTAATTTGGGAATTTCCAAAAGTGTCAGGCGACAGGGGAAAGGTGATAGTGAAGGAAAGGAAGTAGATAAGGAATACAATGTCCAGCAGGCACCTGCATTGACCACCCATGACCCATTCAGCTAAGGAATTGTGAGAAACCACTGAACAATTTCCAGTGTTACCTGAAGTGAAGCTTTGACCACCTGTGACCCAGCTAGGGAATTGTGAGAAACCACTGAAAAATTTGCAGTGTTATCTGAAGTGAAGGAATAGATGGGATATTTGATTCAACTTTGTCCCATCAAACAAACGATGGGACCTGAAAATGGAACGGTAACCAGAGAAGGCCCAAACCAATAAAGAAATCAAAAAGTATTTTAAATGACTACATAAACTTACTTTTATAAAACTATATTTAAAAATGAGAAACAATATGACAAGTGAATATAAAATCTGAACAGTATCAGAATTGAAAGAATGTTCAAGTATTCACATGCAAAAATCACAAGGCCTGAGGGGAATAACAGGTGAAATCAATTAAATCTTTAAGGAATGGAAATTTCCAAAATGTTGTAAACTTTTCCAGAATATAGACTAATGAAATGTTCCACATTGAAAATCCATACAAATGCACAATGTATATATGTTAATGTAAAATACTAAACCAATCATATAAAACATAATCCCACAGAGCAATTAAAATGTTATATAAGGCCAAGGATGTGGCTCAGTTGCTGGAGTTCTTGGTAACCTGTTGGAAAGATATGATCCCTATATTCACATAGGTCTGATCCCTATCATTATGTAAACCAGATTGTCTCTGCACAGCTGTAATCCCAGTATTTGGGAGAATGGAACAAGCATATCAGAAGCCTAAGGTCATCCTTGGCTATAAAACAAGTTTCAGACTATGCAAGGATACATGACACTCTGTTCCCCCCAAGATAGATAAAAATAAATGATAAATAATAAATATTCATGCAAATTAATAATTATAATGTAATTAATATAAATTCAGCTACTTTCCAGAGGTATGTGGATATTTCAATATTAGCAAAAGTTCTTAATGTAATTTGGACTATTAAGAATGAACAAAATTAAAGTCATTTGATAAAGCTTACAATCTATTTGAATAAATGGTAAGTGATTACACACCAGAAATAGTTGTAAAAGTTAGTATAGATGCTGTGGGTATGTAAACCAGAAAGACTTCTCAGCACAAAAAGTTATATGTGGGTCTTAAACTTTGTGTGGTTAAGAAAAAAGGAAGCAGTTTATCTAGGCACTTCTGAATTAAAAGTCCTTACAGAGCTGCAGCTGAAGACTCCTCACTGAGGATCTTACGACAGAAGATCTACCTCCCCACAGTGAACCAAAATTCCAATGACTTAAACACACACACAAAATGCAAGTATGATTTGTTTTCAATCTTTTATTTTTTAAAAATCTATTTACATACATCTCAAAGCTAGGATTTGTGAAAGTAGACATATATAGTTCATAAACACATTAAAGTTTCTTGGGAATAAGAATATCCCAACCAAAACAAAACATATAGCAAAAAAGCTTGAAGAATATTTGTTGGCCTTCCTGCTCTGATGGGATACTGTCCAGGAAACTCAAAACTCTGAATTCCAAGAACCACACAGCTCTGAGGTGGGAAGTATCACAGAGGAAGGGTATCCTGAGACACAGGAGCCCAAGGGCCACACAGCCATCAGAGGAAGGCTCCTCAGCAGAGGCATTGCAACACCCAAGGGAGGGTAACCTCAGCTGAGCTCAGGAGCTCAGGAGCCTCAGCCCCACTCCTTCCTCAATTTCTTCTCTTTTGGGCTTCTTGTCTTCTTTCAATAAGAGAGTCACACCAGGCAGTAAATATCTTAAAGGCGATTTAATGAAGGGAAAAATCCAGAAGTGTCTGTCCCTACTCCCAGGAGAAGTCAGTAGGGAACTGAGAACACATAGCCTTTATATGAGATTTCTTAGAGGGTAGAACTTTCTAAGACAAAGATTTCCAGGGTGAGCATTGGTGAGATTTCAAGTCCTGAACTTGTGGTAGTTTAGGAACTGGTGGGTTCCCTGTTCAGGGATTGGTGGGTTTCTTGCTCTGGGATTGTGGGTTTTCGTGTTCTGGGATTAGTAGGTTTTAGTACTCTGGGATTGTTGGCTTTTTGTTTAGACTTTTCACCTGAAATTGGCATAATCTGGGAAGGGTCCTACTGAGCGACTGGAGATGGCCTTTGTGACAGTTACAGAGACTGGGAACTGCCTATGACAGAGAGGTATCTGGGAGGGCCCTATTGACTCCTGCCTCAAGGGTTTGTGCAGACTGGAACTCTGAGAGATGAAAAATAACTTTCCTCAACCAAAGTGTAAACTTATACTGAGGGGTCAGATTCGTAGTCCTGGTCTCTGGGTGACAGTTCCAAACCACATAAAGCTTTGGGGAAATGGCTAATTTGTACATTGTTGCCACAGAGATGGCACTGGAGCTCACAGACTAGCTCCAGTTGGACATCCCTCCACCCCCACAGTTCCCTGTCAGCAGCCACCACAACTGAGGACTCAGGTGCAGCTGGTTTCTCCATGGCTTCAGTTTATCAGGTTTTCCAGCCATCTGATCTCAAGTCCCAGGGCTGTGGAGATTTGGCTTCAACCACTCTGGGGTCCTGAGATGTTGCTGTCTGGAGATGTAGATGGGGCAATGCACAGCCTGAAGATTAGAGCAACCTTCTCAGGGACCACAGGGGTGGGAGTGGGACTCAGGGAAGCTGAAGAAGGGGAACCTGGGGAAAGATGTAGAAGGAGCTCAGAGGTAAAACTTGAAGCCGCCAAGCCTGGTAGCTGAAACGCCTCAGGTTGGGGCCTGTACACTTTCCTGCAAAGTATACAAACTTCACAAAGCATACAAAGTTTACAAAGGAAGTCAATAACAGGGAAGGCTTTCCCTGCCACTTGAGTCAGTGTGAATAACCAACACTATTTGTAATAAAAAAAAATCAGAATAAAAGAGAGCTGCATTCTTCAAAAGACAAAATATTATGCAAATGAATTGCATTTGAATAAGATGAAGTAAATAGAGCTCATGAAGAAATGAATTGTTTATTTTTTTCCTGACACACAGATTCATAAATTATTTGCACAATCTCAGTATTTTTACATACTTTAAGATATTTTAAAAATGTGAAAGTTGTATGGAAAAGTTGTAAAGCTAAAGAAAAAATTCATAAAATGTTGGTGGAAATATAGTAAACACATCTGCCTTTGAATATAATTTCTGTTTTTCTTAATTTTGAACATGATTTCTAATTAAAAATTATACTCTCCAGAGTTGTCTTGAGTTGCATTTCTCTGATGATTAAGGATGTTGAGTGTTTCTTCAAGTGTCTCTCAGTCATTAGAGATTCCTCTTTTGTGAAATCTTGTTTTAGCTCTGTACCCCATTTTTTGATTAGGTTATTTTGCTTCTTGGTGTTTAATTTCTTTATATAATTTGTATATTAGCCCTCTGTTGGATGTTTGGTTGGTAAAGACCTTTTCCCAATCTGTAGGCTGCCTTTTTGTTCTATGTCGCGTCGACCTCGACCAGCAAGAACAATGCAACTCGCAAAAGCTCTTCTCAAGCAGTTTATTCAGGTCCCTTGAAAACAGTCTTCCGAATCCCTGCTTGTGTCTCTGCTTCTCTGCTTGTGTCTCCCTGCTTCTCCTCCCCCAAGCCCTTATATGCCTACTCAAACCCAATCAGATCATGCCACCTAGCGATCCAAGATAGGCTCACAAAAGGAGGAAGCACACCGGGCTAGGCAGCTGCTACCAACTAAGGCTTGTTTACAGCTAAGCTTGAGCTTTCTGGCATCAAGCCAGGCACCATCTTAGGGTTGCGGCTTACCACAGATCCCCCTTTTTGTTTTAAAACGCAAGAGGCAAGGGTAGAGGTCTGATCTCTGATATGCATGTAAAGGACATTGTAATGACCCCACGCCCAGTAGCCAACCAGGCTGGTGCCATACCCGTCCGGTATCTTTTTCTCAGAGATGGGAAACTAGGATACCAACCCATATGCAATCAAACATGCCCTTCTTGAAGTCGCTAGAAGCTGACCCCAAGTGCAGTGCTTAGCCTCGCATCCTGAGCGTGATGATAGCTTAGTCCTTTAGGACAGTCAACCAAGCTTGCAGCTGTCCAGCCTCCAAGGCAGCAAAGGCTTGCACCAGCATGGCATTACTTCTCCTCTGTGAAATCCTCATCTTACAGATACACCATAGGGCAATGAAACTGACTAGGAAGAGCATGCCTCCTAGGGCACCCATTCCCACCCATTCCTTCAGATGATTCATGGCTCAGAGGATCCATGTTGACAGTCCTCAGCAACAGAGACATCAACCCAGGTGGAATTCACATGCACGATGGCAATTGTCAGATTCTGCATCAGCTTATCAGACTCGCCAGACCAATTTCCTGTAAGATACTGACAGAGTTGCTTAGACAAATTTGCAGCTACAGAATAATTTTGATATGGCACAGAGGTCACACACAAACCAGTCATTTTCCACTCACAGCCAATCTGGGCAACCTGCCACAATACATCCAAGGCCGTGGCTACATTGGCTGACAAATTATTCAAGGCACCTGCAGTCTGCACCGTAAAATGCATAGCAATGGCAGCTGTGGTAGCCCCCACAGCAGCAAGACTAACGGCCTTTTTCCATTCACTACCAATTCTAACAGAGGACGCTGTTCCAAATCAAGGGCCACATAAGCCCTGGCGGTGGAACAGAGGTCCAATCCTGCTGAGCCCTGAGTGGCACTCCTCGTTGTGTTGGAGATCTCAGAGTTGGCCACCTCTCTTCCTGAGGGTCTTCCATTGCCCCATATATTTGAGGGCCCTGAAGGCGGAGGTCCCTCTGCCCGTTTTTTAGACGAGTTCCTCCATAACCTTGTGTTAAAGGCTGACCATTAATATCCTTAACAGATCTACATTCATTTGCCCAATGATTTCCCTTCTTGCACTTGGGGCAAAGACCAGGCTGCTTAGGGTGGTTCCCACTTCCTGTTTCATTCTGTCTTCCTTTCTTGGGGCATTGCCTTTTAAGGTGCCCCATCTTTCCACAACGGTAACAGGTGCCATTACTTCCTCTTTTGTTTTGTGTAATATGCAAAACAGCAGCTGCAAGACCTGCATTAGTCAAAGGACCCCCCACCTCTCTACACACTTTCATCCAGGCTTCCAACCCCTTGTTCTTATAAAGGGTGATAGCTGCTTTACATTCCTTTGTCCATTGCTCATACACAAGTTGTTTAATTAAGGGCATTGCCAAATCAGGGTCTCCAAATACCCTTCCAGTGACCTCAACCATTCTAGCCACGAAGTCTGAGAAAGGCTCCAGGGGATCCTGAATAATCTTGGTTAGATTGCCATTCACTTTCCCTTTGTTAGGCAATGATTTCCAAGCTCTGGTTGCGATTAAATTGATTTGCTCAAACACCTGAGCCGGATACCCAGTTTGTTGTTGAGCATATCGACCTTGCCCAAGAAGCATGTCCACATCCCAGGCTGTGTTTCCTGCTGCATGATTAGCAGCAGCTTGTTCATTAGCAAACTCAATCAAGAAAGCCTTCCAATCTAAATACTGCCCAGAGGACAGGCAGGCACGTGCCAAGCTCATCCAGTCACTAGGAGTCATGCAATAATGATGAAGAGCTTCCACCTGAGCTACATTTAAAGCAGCATTAATCCCATAAGTGCGGACAGACTCAGCAAGTGCTTTAATTACCTTAAAATCGAGAGGTTCATGATAACGATTTCCCTCTCCATCCTGAAAGACAGGGTAGTACAGCTCATGTCTCACTTCCCTCCAGACATTTGGACAGAATGACCGCCCACTAGGATCACTCGGAGGGGAAGTCACATTATATGAAGGCGGCGCCAACACAGGCGGCCCCAGACCTGAGGGCTTTATCCGGGTGCAGTCAGAACTCTTTCTCAAAGATGACTTCTCCATTTCCTTTGTTAACATTTCAAGTTCCTCTTCAGACTCTGAGCTATCCTCTTCCGAAGTATCTTTCCCAGATTTGACCAAGCACTCCTCTTTTAACTGCTCTAATGTCTCTTGTCCCTTTTCCACAGCCTTGTAATATCTCTGATCTCCTAAACAACTCCGAACAAGTCTCCAAATAGGCCATGCTCCTCCCTGCAATGTACCTTGCTCCCAGGCAAAATCTAGATCTCTCCCAAGCTTATCCCAGCAACTGATAAAGGCCAGCAAGGCCAGCATTCGCTCTATTTCTGTGAGGCACTCTCTGCTTTCCTCACTTTGCTCTGCCAGTTGTGTCTTCTACTCGTCCGAATCCCGGAACTTTATTGCTCCCTCCCAGAGACCTTATTGCCTCTTTACCAAGGTCCTTATTGCTCCCTCTGGAGACCTTATAGTTTGCAATTTCCGCGAAACTTTACCTTTAGTTCGCAACTTCCCGCAAAACTTTACCTTTAGTTCGCAATTTCCGCGAAACTTTACCTTTAGTTCGCAATTTCCGCGAAACTTTATTGTCCCAATTTATCCCGGGAACTTACCAGTGCACTGCCCCTGACTGCAGGAGTTCTGAGTCTTTTCTGGTTCCCCATACAGGCCACCACTTGTCGGGTCGACCTCGACCAGCAAGAAAACGCAACTCGCAAAAGCTCTTCTCAAGCAGTTTATTCAGGTCCCTTCAAAACAGTCTTCCGAATCCCTGCTTTTGTCTCTGCTTCTCTGCTTGTGTCTCCCTGCTTCTCCTCCCCCAAGCCCTTATATGCCTACTCAAACCCAATCAGATCATGCCACCTAGCGATCCAAGATAGGCTCACAAAAGGAGGAAGCACACCGGGCTAGGCAGCTGCTACCAACTAAGGCTTGTTTACAGCTAAGCTTGAGCTTTCTGGCATCAAGCCAGGCGCCATCTTAGGGTTGCGGCTCACCACAGTTCTAATGACAGTGTTCTTTTGCCTATTCCATCTCACATCTTTCTGAATGGCTAAGATCAAAAACTCAAATGACAGCACATGCTGGTGAGGTGGTGGAGAAAGGGGAACACTCCTCCATTGCTGGTGGGAATGCAAACTTGTACAACCACTTTGGAAATCAGTCTGGCAATATCTTAGAAAACTTGAAATAGCTCTACCTTAAGATCCAGCCATATCAATCCTGGGCATCTATCCAAAAGATTCCTCCCCAAATCATCTCCTCAACTATGTTCATAGCAGCTTTATTTGTAATAGGCAGAAACTAGAAACAACCAAGATGTTTTTCAACTGAAGAATGGATAATAAAAAAACAAAACAAAACTGTGGTACATTTACACAATGGATATATACTACTCAACTATCAGAAACAAGGAAATCATGTAATTTGCAGCCAAATGGATGGAACTAGAAAAGCTAATCATGAGTGAGCTAACCAGACTCAGAAAGATACACATGCATTTATTCACTTATATGTGGATTTTAGCCATATAGTATAGGACTATCCTACAATCAACAGACTCAAAATAACAGGAACATGGACTTCGTTACCTGTTAATGGGACACTCCACCCTAATGGAAGTGCCATGTATGCCCCCTGTGCAGGAGGTAACTCTTATCCCTTTTGTGACTGATGAACTGAGGGGATCTGATAAATGAAGGCACCCCACACTGGAGGAGTGGAATAGGTGGGAGGGAGGGAGGTGGGGATGGGGAGAGGGTGGAACTGGGTTGGGGTAAAGAGAGGTGGCTGTGATGGAGACGTAGCTTAAATTAATAAATAAATGTTTAAAGAAAAAAAGAAATAAAGACCTACAATGTTAAAAATTACACACACACACACACACACACACACACACACACACACACACATATTCTCTCCAAAATCTTACAGTCAAGAAATGCTTTTGATTCACCAAGCATTAAATAAATTATCCAGATATTTTCCTTATCAGTTATTAGTATCTTACAAGGCGTATTTGTTGCATCTACTTAGAACTGTACCAGAAGTGGTGAATGCTATCATTCAACTCTATTTAAGAATGTTACTGAAACAATCAACAAAGAAATTAAGATCTGGGGAATGGCATGTCCGCCACATCCCTGGATACCATGGTCTTTGCCCATGTATAAGAAACGACAGAATTTTGAGTGAGGTGTGCAAATTAGTTTGGGATTCTGTAACCTGTGGTTGGGAGCAGCTATGTGACTTGGTACTGTTAGATACAAAAAAAAAAAAAAGCCAAGATGCTGATGGTAGAAAAGGATTAGTTTTCTCTAATGCTCGGTAAAACTGACTTGGATATTTCAAGTGGCAGAATGCTTTCAGATCATTTGGAGAAGAACTAGCCTATGAACTCGCTTTTCATGGCACAGTTTATCTGAGTTGTCTCCAGCGCCTGATACTGAGAGAGAGATACAGCAGGGTTGCATGAAGAGTACTTGGAGGACAGAAATTCTTCATAGGGTAGAAGTCTGACAGTACCTCTTTTTCTTTTTTACTGAAAACAAAAAACAAAACAAAAAAACAGCAACAGGAAAACCAAAATGAAACAAAAACCCAACTGCATATTTTAAAGGCACTCTAGCACATCTAGGAAACAAAAATCAAAAGCAGCATATTGTAAATGAAGAATTTATGAGGAAAGTATCAATTAAATATAAGGCAGAAATTTAATTCACTGTGAAATACATTATATGGCTAGTAGATAATTTATAACCTATATACATAAATTATTTCAGACTCATGGAGATAAAATTAATTATAACAACATTAACTGAATAGAAGACAAATGTATATGGGGATTTTGTTCTACAAAACAGACTCTCATAAATGATGATTACTATTTGAGCTTATACAGACTAAAGTTTTGTAGCATGATCTAGGCATGTTACAAGCAACTCGTGGTCTTGTTGTGAAAGAGAAACATAATGCCTTCAGAGGCAGCCCTCAAAGGAATTTGGAATACTTCTCAAGCTTACCAAACAGAATTGACTAAAGAAATTTATAAGAAAATTAATGCTGATTTATTAAACATCTCTGAGAAAAATATGCTTATTTTTAAAAAATGTTCATAGTAAATGTATAGTGATAACACTTTACATGTCATCAAAAATTCCTATTTGGAAAAAATAAGAAAATTATAATATGTTGTACAGAGGTAAGTCAGCTAATTGAACTCCAGTGTCAGTTGTGAATTGAAATCATACTGTGTCTGTACTTTAATTGCTTAGTCACTGAGAAGATTGTGTGCCTTGTGAAACAGTACCCAGTGACTCCTGAAGGGTAACTAGAGACAAAATATGTAGAGATACAGTTATGTTCACAGGCATATAAAGAGCTCAGATAAAACTGAAAATGCAGGATAGGGAAAACGTAACATTCATAAATAATTTCATGTTTTAATTTTCTGATGAAATATCACACTTGAACTTGTGGTGATTCCCATTCCAGACTAACTATGGCATATTGTCAGAGCAGAAATTATTATTAACAAACCAAAATAACACTGAACTTCAGTCAACTAAATAATAGGTTAATGGTTTCTAGTCCTGACAGATTACGATGAAAAAAATAAACAGTACAGTAGTCTCTCTCTAGCTTAGAATTGACCATCTAAAGTTTTCATCACCCATGACTTCAGATAACTATGTACAACCACAGTATAGAACTATTAAATGAAAATTTCCAAAAATAAACAACTTATAAGTTTTATATTATCTATTGTATCAATAAGCCATTTTATAATATCATATCATTAATTAAATTATTAATTTTACTAGTCCAAATTTGTAAGTCAAACTTTATCAAAGATATTTGTGTGTATACAACTATATGAAGACGTGCATTAGGACTGTATACAGAATATGCTACAATCCCTATTTTTGGGTATTCACTAGGAATCTTGGAATATATTCATCATAATTAAGGAGATCCTGCAATGACATACCCAGGCAAAAATACCAAAAATGGAAATTAAAATTGTTTATGTAAGAACTAAACTACCCACAAAGGATGAATTAACAAGGTATGGATTAATGGGTTAGAATATCAGAAATAATTGCAGTTAATTTCTGAGGTCCATCAAAAAGTATTGAAATGTTGGAAATTAGGCAATATAAGGAAGTAAAGATGCATCAATATTTTCATAACAGAGTTTCTAAAAATAGATACAAATGAGGGAAATTACTACTTTAATAATCATAAAAAATTTATAAAGTCTGGAAAGTCAAAGAATGTTCAGTGTCATGAAATGTATCAACATTGCTCATTTTTGTAGCAGATCCAGGGTAAAGTAGTGCTAGCCAATAGAAATCAGGTGAACTATTTTACTGTCCATTCATGTTCTAAAGGCATCACAGAACTAAAAATGGAAAACTATCAGCTAGAATAAAACATAGTCATAAACGTCTGCAACTGTCCTTCATTATCAGTTTAACTACACACAGAGACCTCTGCAAACATCCTTTCTAATCAATAAAAGTAATGAAATGTAATAGTATTAGGACAAGGACGTTAGCATCATCAGTATGATTTAATGTTGTGTTATTATATGCTTAGAGTAATGCATAAGAAAAGAACATGTGGAAGAGCTCAAGGGTAAGAAATCAAACTGTTATGTTCTCATTCTGTAAATGGCATAGAAACTCACAAAATGAAACAATAGAATTTGCCAAATTAATACGTGCATTTAAAAATCATCAAAGCTATGTAATAAGAAAACCTAAAATGCTGAGATCTTTCTATATAAAATTTATAAATATTCCTTAAACAGTCATGACTCATAGTTTGCTTTTCAGGTAGATAGTTAGCAGTATGATTCCTTATGGTTTTTTTCAGACACTACTATTATTTTATCTTCTTCTGTGTTCCTGTCACCTCACTAATTAAGCTCCCTCTTTTTTCCATTTTCTAGATCACATCACTTGTGTCCTGCTGCTCACCTGTCCATTGCTTCCCAAGTTCCCCACCCTAGCAATGGTTTCTTTTTACATTTCTGGATTCTGCAGTTACCGCAGGATATGTACACCCATCTGAAGATTTGGAGCCTCTTATGGAAAGAAAAATAATAATAAATATACGTTTCTATTTAAAATATACATATATTTTACTTACATTTAGTTTTTCTCATATGGGCTGACAATGCTTTCTAAAAAAATTAAAGATATGTAACATAAATGCAAACAAAATTTAAAAGAGAAGCTCTCTTTTAAATTGTTAGGACTGTGCCAGAGACTCTTTTTTTTTGAAATATTTATTTATTACTTCAGGTTACATCTCCATCACAGTGTACTCTTTCCACCTCTCCCAGTCCTTCCCTCCCACCCTCTACTCCCTATCCCTTCCATCCCACTCCTCTGGAGTGGAGTGTCCCTACATGTCAGTCCCCCACCCCATTTCAGCAGTCAGATGAGGGTCAAGAGCCTCCTCATACACTGGGTTCCTACAAGGCAGTACCACTAGGGCAAAGTGTCTCATTGACAGGTAACAAAGTCTATGTTCATGTTCCCTTTGGGGCATTGGTCGTAGTATAGTTATCCTGTACTATATGATTGAAATCTGATTATAAGTGAATAGATGCCATGTGCATCCTTCTGAGTCTGGGTTAGCTCACTCAGGATGAGCTTCTCTAGTTCCATCCATTTGGATTCTTAAACATAACATGGTTGCTTCTCAGAGGTGGAAGGAAGTTCCTGTTGCTGGAGACTCCATGCATTTTAGACTCAGGCCATACAGGTCTCTGAGCTAGAACTGATCTGAATTCTTCCTCTGTGAAGACTAACTTTTCTATTCCCAGAAAGCAACATGAAAGCTTCCAAAGGAGGGAAGCAACCACAGTCCTACCCTGCTATGACACAGATAAATCACAAGCACCAGCATGGTGCAGTCATATACTAGTGACGCCTACATGACTATTAGATGATGCAGTACTGGTACGAATACCAGCTGCTCTCTAATGCCACCGAAGGACCACTCAACAAGAAGGAAATCATGCCGTGGTCCTGGAAACCTAGACCTCTTCAGGACTAGTGAAGTCATAGATTTTGGAGGAGAACCTCCAATTACCACTTAAGAAACCTCTGTAATTCCTCACTTTATTCTGAATATTTATCCATATGCTCACAGATACATGTAGTCTCACTCCTCATCAAGGAAGCTTCTCCTTGTAACAGACAAGGACAATTTCAGAAAGCTACAACTAGACAAAATCCAGTTCCAACGGATACATCTACAAAACATCTCCCATACCTAGGGCTCAGGAAATACTGCAGAAGAGTGGGAAAAAGTGTTTGAGCCAGAGAATGAGGGACTTTGCTGAGACATTTCCTACTGATGTCAGAAGCTACACCCATAAAGTATCACCAACATGACTGTCTAAACATCAGCTGAATTAAGAGCAACAGCAAACATGCTAAAGTGAATGGAGAGAGGGCCACAAGTCATCAATTACTAGTCACTAGTATAAAGAACCAAGGTCACTAAGGGAGGCTGAGAGCGGGAGAAACACTCTTCCTGTGGGAAGAGAACAACGATCAGTTATTTCATGCCAAATGGTCAGCCCTGAAATCATAAATTCAAGTTTTTTGGACGTATATAGACTTAGCAGGTTATAATTTAGTGGTGTGTGTGTGTATGTATGTGTGTGTGTGTGTGTGTGTGTGTGTGTAAAAAAATTAATGTAAAAAGAGATCATCAATATGAAAGAAAGCAAGGAGGAGTATATGGAATGGATCAGATGGAAGAAAGGGAAGAGGATATGGTGTAATTATATTATAATTTCAAAAATACAAGAAGTAATTAAAAAGTCGTGAATTGAGATTTATAGTAAATGAAGGCAAAATAGATTTAAAAAGGACAAAAGATTTCTCTTCCATTTGGTTAAAAATTATAAATCTTTCTCACAATGAAGTGAAATTAAGAAAAAGTACAAATAACAATACAAAAATATTATGATGGAAAAATTAATCACTATATATACATCTTTCATATAAAGTATGCTTATGTCACAGATATTTAATATTCATATGTATTTTATAAAAATATTTATATGTATATATCTGAAACTGTAAGTGACTTATAAAAATATATCTTTTCAAGCAGGAAATAAGATTATTAATATGGATATTAACTCATCCCATTCAGACAATTAATCTCTAAATAATACACTTCTGTGAAGAAATTTTAGGTTCTTTCTGATAGTTACAATGGAAATAATCTATTAAATATTTAAAGAAGCATGAACTCTTTTGGAAAGCAGAGTAATGGCTAACAGTCAGAGCATGTAGTTACCAAGTTTTACTAAGAACACAGATATCCTGAGGGTGGAGAGAAAGCTCAGTGACTAAGAAGGCGTGGTGCTCTTGTTAGAGGTCTGGGGAGTGTGATTTCCAACATTCACATCTGGCAGCATAGAGCTACTTTCTACTTGAACTCCAGGGGATCTGATGCACTCTTGCCTTCCTCAAGCATCTTTACTGACTTGTGAACACACACATAGACATATAAACATATATGAAAATTAATCAATACACCTAAAGAAGGACAAAGTCTTACCAGAATGGACATTGGAAATCTTTTCTTTCACAGAGACCTTAGCTACACAGTTACGAAGTTGACAATAATGTGCCTTGTCATACTTGGAACTATTCCAGAAACATGATATTTGAATGTAGGGGTTGGATGGATTAGATTTGGAAAATATATAGGAGTTTCTGATACTGTCTCTTAATTCGGGGCCTGAAGAGCATTATCAGCATGAAGTCAGCAAAAACAGGAAAGACTCAATAGACTGAAAAACAAGTTTGAAGTCAGGAAAACAGGAAAGACTCAATAGAATTGAAGAAACAAAGTATCTGGCCTGACATTGTTTTCAGCTGCTAAGTGGGCGGAGCCCAAATTAAGCTGAAACAGAGTTCCTCCTATTTGAGGACAGTGCGTGGAGCCCAGAAGAGAAGAGGCCCCTGATGCTAGAGAGCTCCAAGAGTCCTGCTGAAAAAAGGGCTGGCCATTGATGGCCAGCTCTCTCCCTGAAGCAGAAAGAAGCTGGTGAGCAAAGAAAGCCTGAGCAAGACACCAAAAGGCCAAGGACTGGACCCTGTGGCTCAGCTTTTGCCTAGAGGGGTTTGATCTGTCCAAACAGTGGCCTAAAGGAAAAGGTGCCTGTCTTTAAGGACTGAGGCAGAGCAGCTGAGTTCCTGATTCAAAAGAAGTAAGTTGGCCTGCAGACGGCTGGGGTCTCCCACAGAGAAGAAAGCATGAAGCCTTATTTAAGGTGAGACTGCAATAACCAACTACCCTGCATCTGAGAGATCCAGAAAAAGGACTGCTAAGTGCGTTAAAGAATCTACAACAAAGACTGTATTCCTGACGACTGAGGACCTGCCCCAGAGACTGTATCATTCTAAAAGGTTATGAAAGTAGTTGTTATAATTATCAGTAGGTTTAGTGGATAGGTTAAAGGGATTGTAGGATTTTATAGGATTAATAGTTAAGAAATTGTTGGTGTTTGTTATAAGTGAATTTAGTAATAAATAAATAAGTGTTAAATAATAATTTAAAAGTTCGGTTACATTTGAATATTAATATTTATGATTCCTTGCATTATTAGGATAAAATAAAATTATAAAATCTCAACTATCAATTTTTAAATGTATTTGATATAATTCAATATCTATTGAAACAACCTGGGCAAACAAACATACTGTAAAGGCAGTTGCTTAATCAGGCAAGCATCTCATATAAAGAAAATAGAAACTTTTAATTTTAAGTGAAAAATTAGAAAAATATTTCCTTCTACTCAACTTTGACTAGAGAACTTATTATAAAAAATTAAGAAAAAAATTAATCACTTGCTTAGACATAACCGATAGGGTAGTTCAAATGTGAAATGTTTCTCAATCTCACTAATGGTCAGGAAGGTACATATTTAATTTTCCAAATATCAATTATAAGATAATATATATTAAATAACTATATATTATAAACTATGTAGCATAAAGTATATAGTATATACTAAAATAAATAAAGATATTATAATAATTACTAACTATAAAAAAAGACAAACATGATTTTGTAAACTCCTCTTTGAAAATTCACTTCATAGAAATGAAATTTAATGATACTTGAATAAATATGTTTATTTCAACAGTGCTGACTGTTGTAAAGAAAATTCTGGACATCCTAAAGAAATGGATGGGTCAAATAATCTTATTTTAGATTATTATGTAGCTATCAAACAAATATGTTCATTATCAACCATATTGACTTAAATGTTTGCTAAAAACATGTATTTTTTTTTTAGGGTTCTCAAATCTTTTATTGAATGTAGTACAATTTCAAAAAGAAAGTTGTTTAAATGCTTCTAAAACTATTCAACATTTTAAATACATTACTGCCCATATCTTTTTTTACATTACAAAATTCTTAACAGTACTCATGGCATCATGAAAACTATACTATTTCCAGTATACAACGTACATTAACATTTTACACATTATCCTTTTATGATAACTAGTTGATTTTTACTATTTTCTTGATGTAACCTGTGTTAATATTTAAAACCATGTATTTTAAGAGCCAGTTTCAGAATTAGTGTCTACTATTAAAAATTAGAAACTGAATGGGCAATAAGAACAAAAACCAAAAAAATCATATGTGTATATATATATATGTTTGTAAATGTCTTGAGAAAATATGCTTTTTAATTAACTTCTATGACTTATTGGTGTTGTTATGCAAATACAATGCAGACAGTTGGGATTGATCAGTTTTATCATATAGAGGAACACATTCACTATATTTAGTGTATGAGTCTTTCTAGCAGTCGAGTCGTCTTGGTGACAGTTTTACAATATCTGGCATACTGGCTGCTGTGTCTAGTCCATATTTTATGATAATTAAGAGCTCTGAAGTACTCATTTACTTTTTCCCAGTTCTTGCTGACCTAAACAGAAATTAGCCCTTTTGGAGGAAGTGTGAAATCAGACACTTACTCCTGGAGGTGAAATTGGTGATTATTTCTTTGTGTCACAGGAAAGCAGTGCTGGCCAGGGACACACTAACAATGGATGGATGCTTGTCTTGTTTTGAATAAAAGTAACTGCCACAGACAGCAATGGAATCCCCCAGTTTTATAAAGGTGCATTTAGTGCTATTATGTCTGTTTAGTTTAACAAGGCAGAAAACCACACACTAGCTTGGTATCATCTGTGGGATTTTAAAACATTTTGTCATGCTTTGAAATCTAATGGATACTTCTATAAATCAACAAGGATGGGGAGTTGTTCATCTTGCCAATTATTTGTAAAATATATTTCTATGAGACACTATGAATTTGTGGTTTTTGGGCTGCTTTTTAAAAACAAACTATATTTAACATGTGTATAGTAAAAGTTGGTAGCTATTACGGGCTTCAGTGTCCTACCTCTAGTTTGAAATTATGATTCAGAAGGTGCTCTGCGTATGTGAGGATGACTTATTGAGTCACCTGGTTTTGGCTGCTATGGCAAATTTCCATTAACTAGAGACTTTGACTAGTTAATGACTAGTCAACATCGACTGCATTTCAATTTTACTTCTAGTTTTACCATTTCTGTGTTTGTTCTCCTAATGTTAATTTCTCATAAGGCATCTCTACTCTTGTGTGCTCTGGGTATCCCTGTCTTCAAAAGTCAGGAAATGTCCAAATACTGCATCATCGTGATGTCGAAATGTGGCAAAAAAACAGAACAAAAAATTTTAAATTTCTGTAACAGAAATTTCTGGGGCAAAACTATTGAAAATAGAAAAAATAAGAACAATAATCATGCTCATTTATTTATACTACCCATTTCTTCAGTATGCTGTAAGCAGAAGAAAACATTTTAAGATTTGGAAATCGGATTGATGATTTAAATAAAAATAATCCTCATCACCTCATACATTTGAATATTTAGTTCCTAGATGGTGAAATTGGAAGGATTAGGAGGTGCAATCTTGTTGGAGAAGGTGTGTCTCTTTGAGGCTTCAAAAGCCCACACCATTCCTATTAATTAGTTCTCTCTGTATCTCTCTCTGCCTCATGCTTGGGATGTGAGCTCTCAGCTACTGCTCCAGCACTATGCATGACTGCTGCCATCCTCACTGCCATAGTGCTCATAACTATAACTCTCTCAGATTATAAATCCTCTATAAACTCTTTCCTCTGTAAGTTGTCTTGGTCATGATGTCTCTTACAAGCAACTGAAAGTATCTAACAGAGTCTGATGAGATAAAGGAAAATTAAGGCACAGAAGACAAGGACTTTGGATTCAAACACTCAGTATCTGAAAGCATTGTTATCTCATATTTCAGAACCAGTTGGTTATCTCTCAGAAATAAATAACTGAGAAACAAAAGGAAAAGATTCAGGGGTTTTAATCCACTGTCACTTGGCCCCACCACTGTGAGCCTATAGTGAGGTACAACATTATAAAAGAAAGACCAAGATGCAAGAGAGCTCTTCCGCTCAAGCCATGACTGAAGCAGAAAGGGGCAGAAATGAACCATCTGCTCAGGTTCCCACTAACTCCAATGAAGATCATTACTTCATAATGATCCATGGATGAAGTTAGTGTCCCATGATCAATCACTTCTCAGTATGCCTCCAGATGTGAGTTGAGCCTTCAGAACACAAGCCTTCTGGGTTTACATTTTATATCCAAGAGAGAATACATAACGCTGCTGTTTAAAGATAAAATCATGAAAATGCTTATTCTTTCACACAGGAAAAAAACATAAGAAAATAATAAATTAAATATGTCATTTGCTTATTTTTATCTATTTTTATCTTATTAATACCAGAAACATTCTGAAATAATGTGAAAACATTCATGAAATTCCATAGAAATGTCTAAATGTCAGGTGTTCTAACTGTGTAACAATACAAGCTTAAGGAGCTGGAAAGACAGGAAGAGATAGAAAAGTAAAATATTAGTATAAAGTTTATCTCAGTGGTACTTAAGCTATGGGTCATTAGATGACCTTCAGATTTTTGTTCAAGATCTTAGGTCTCTCAGTCATCTTGATATTTTATCCAGCTTTTACCAGTAACATCTAACTCATTACACTCTGTCTTAATAAGTAGATAACTAGATAAATGTCCTTTTGAAAAATATTTAATGGATACGTTTTACTGTGGAGTTGCTTACAATCATTTCAGGGACACGAATGCTTGCTCACTTGTAACCTGCTTCAGTGCCTGGACAACCTCACTAAACACGTTAAGGCTCTCATTTCTTTCCATCTCTGACTTTTAAAGAGCAAGGAAGATGTAACTGATGTAACTCAGTATGGCAGAAGATGTCTTCATCTCCTGAATCGGTTTAGTTTCATTGGATTAGGTTTAGAGTAAAGCATAAAAACTAGAGTTCTTGATCTTAATGCAATTGTCTTTAGTGCCACTGCACTTAAATCTTGTTTCAGTTCTTCATATATAAATATTTGACAAATAATTTGGTTGTATCATTTTTCCAAACATAACATTTTCTAGCAATCTTGACTTCACTAGTTCTCTTGACTAAATAAATGAAATTTTGTATTGGATGCCATGGACAAATGGTCTTATTCAAAAATTGTTAACCATAACATATTAAAAATAATAGTTCAATACACATAAACCAGAAATTCAAGAACATCTGTCTCAAGGATCATGAATGACTATCAGTTTAAAAGTAGTCGTTACTACTCTACACTTAATTGTAATACTTGGGACAAGTTTATCTTCTGCTTATTATTTCAACACAACATTCTAGAATGGGAGCAGGTTGTCAGATATGGATAGATGTTACCAATCCAAAGCAAGGAACAGTTTCCAGAATATCTGGAAGGCTAAGTGCAAAAAATATGGAAGGAGCTGTTCACTAAACCAAAAAGGTGAGAAGCAGAAACTACATTCAGGTGCCAGAAAGCTTGGAAATAAGAAGAAAGCAATTGTAAGCAGATCCAGAGAGGAAATAAAAGTTTCTGGTGTGAAATGGCGTATGGTTTGAATCCCTTGATCTGGTTCATCTCCACTTTCCACAAACATGTCTGGGAAGGCACAGGAAGATCACAAAAGTCTGAATATAAAACTCAGAATTGACAATCAAGCAATATCTTTCAAAAGGACTTTTAGCTGAAAAGCTAAGAGAACATGCTTGTAATTTATTGTTGCTGTTACAAACATGATTTTGACAGATAAAAGTAGATAATTCTTTTTTTCCTCTCTAGATATTTCCCCTGGATCACAAACAGATGTATGATCATGGAACAAAGTAGCATTGCCCTTACTATGTAGAAACTGTATATTGAGACTCTTCTTCATCCACATATCCCAATAATTAGTACTGTCATGATTACTTCTCTTTGTACACCCATTAGATGATACATAAAATAGGAAAAAAACTAATAAGAAACCTGTTTGTTTAGGAATTGCTTGTGCAGTGGTCCTAGCCAGTATAATCCATACAAACAGACTTGTTATGGAAAGATATGAAATGAAAATAATTAAGGACAGTGAGTACTGTTGGTTTGAAAGCATTCCATTTGTTCTGGGTGCTACCAGTGTAGACAGTGTGGTACAGGAGACTTTGAGATCAACAACCAACATCTCATCAGCCAGTAGTAGAAACATTTGCAGTCTCAGTCTCTCTCTCTGTGTGTCTTTAAGTGTCTCTGTCTCTCTGTCTTTTTGTCTCTGTCTCAATTGCTCTCTCTCTCTCTCTCTCTCTCTCTCTCTCTCTCTCTCTCTCTGTGTGTGTGTGTGTGTGTGTGTGTTGTGAAAATTCTGTCAGTGTGCAAATACTCAGAACTTAGGGTCAGTGGCAAGCTAATGGATGGAATTTGAGCTGTTAAGTTTAGTGTGGGGAATAATTTATCCCTGGAGCCTTAACTGTAGTTTACTCAAGTCCCATCATTGATGATGATATACTAGATACAGTTTTGTAACTGTTGATAATATTTTAATGCCCAGTGAGAATGATACACTTCAAGAATGGGATCTTACCATTCTTATCACTATTAAAAAAAAGAAAACCTCCCGATGAATGTGTGACATGTGTGTGTGCATGTGTGCGTGCATGTGTGTGTGTGTGTGTGTGTGTGTGTGTGTGTGTGTGTGTGTAATGTGCATGTGTGTGCAAGTTGAAGGAGGGGTACACTTATTGCTCTGAGGTTGTGGCTGGGAATCTTTTCCCATACTCTCCAGCTTATTCATTGAGGCAATATTTTTGACTAGAATAGAGTCTATAGATATGGTTGGTCTGGCTGGTTTGCTGAGGAATCTGTGCCCTGCCTTCCCATGGCTAGAATTAAAGGCTTGTTGCCATGCCTACATGGTACCTACTTGAGTTTTGAATATCCAATCTCCAGTTTTCATAGCTCAACAGTAGGTGCTTTAGCGACTCAACTGTCTCACTAATCTTGGGTGCTTCTGCTGGCCACTGTTCTAAAGTGTAAACAAAGCAGTTTCACAGTTTTGAAATAAAATGTTTGCCTTGATTGTCAGAAGGATTTAAAGCTAACTATTCTTTTGCTTTCAATTAAAACAATGAAGTAAGTGGGAACTTTTGAAAGAGGGAATAAGAACAACCAAAAATAAGGTCAAAGTTTTTTCATGAGTATGATCTTCCCAGAATTTGGTTTAAAACTAGTGGCTTATGTGTTAAGGGAATAACCAAGAACTTTTTGACTACATTTAAGACTCACTCACTCCATGAGATGAAACATATATCTGACATTGTTAATGATGTCAACTATCTGAGACTTGATAGGTCATGGACCCTAGAGGAAAACCTATCATTATTATTCTGCCAAATGAGCATAGCAATAAAGCAACTCCTAATGATGTAATACTGTACCTATAGATCAGTGCATTATTCAGTCCTCATCAAATGCTAACCACAGACTGCCACACTGGACAATATGCAGACTGCGAGAGACCTTGCATCATTCAGCTGTGAATAAGATATTTTTATACAATATATCACTCCCCCTTCAACACTCAGGGACTTATGTGGAAAAGTAGGCAGAAGGATTCTAAGAGCCATGGTTGATGAGGAATGGTGTCTTCCAGGTACTTACAACACAACTGTGATGAAATCAAAGAAAGAGTGACAACTTTCACAAGATGTGAACAAGCCAGAAAAAAATCATAGCACAGAGAAGGGGAAAGTGGGCACAAAGTCCCAAACTCAACAAAAAAGCTTTTGGCCATTCATAGCTGCTTGGAGAAGAAAAAACAGCTTTCTCTAGTGGGGTGTCACTGAGTGTATCAACCATATTCTAGTGCCAGCCTCACACTCAGGAGTAGTTGAGTGAGCTGTGTCACACAACATGGGCTCAGTTTTTCTGTGTGTGCTTTTTTGGTTATGATTTGGTATGTGTTGTCTTTTGTTTTATTGATTTTGGGGAGGAGGGAGGTTGTTGTTGATTTGAAAGGAAAGAAAGTGAACTTGAAATTAGGATGGTAGGGAGGTAGAGAGGTTCTAGGAGGATTTGCAGGAGGGAAAGAATATGACCAAAATGTATTATATGAAGCACTTGAAAGAATTTTTTAAAAATTAGCTATAAAAGCAATTCCATTTTTCCTATTGATATTTACTTTATTTCTTTTTGTTGTACTTTTAAAGTCTACAGCATAATACTTTGATACACATATTAAAATCCCACGGTTTAAAAAATTATCATGTCACTGGATGGTGGTGGCACATATCTTTAATCCCAGAACTAGGGAGGCAGAAGCAGGTGGATCTCTGTGCATTTGAGGGCAGCCTGGTCTACAAAGTGAGTTCTAAGACAAGGCTACAAGGATAAACACTCTCTGGGATAAAAAGAAATAATCATATCTATTAATCCTACACTTATCTTTTGTTTTGTTGTAACAAGACCTACACTCTAGTATCTTAGAAAATTTGAAGATTTATGCCACACTATTGCATATCCTCATGATTCTCATTCTACATATAAGATTGTACCCCTTCGGTTATTATATGTTTCATCTACCTTGATAACCTCTGTTATAGTTGTTAATATTCAACTTATTTTACAAGAGATTTTTAGATTCTCAATATCGGTGAATCCATACCATTTAAAGCAAATTCATATAAAAATTTCAAACACTGTTCTATAGCAACATTCTCAATGGATTAAATATTAGCTGTAGTATGTTGAAAAAATGGCCCCATCAGTAGTAATTGAAAAAAAATTTATCTTGATGTACATGCTTCAATATGGTGCCTACGACACCAGGTATTCTAAATTGTTCTGTTCTTCTTAATACTTCATAACTATCCCTTGAAAACTTTTTGTGAAACTTACCGAGAATTTTCTCCACATTGGCTTTCTGCATCCCCAAGCATTTTTAGTTCTAAATATGTATTGACTTGGTTTCCTGGTGTTCTTTGCCAGTTACCTGTACTATGTCCTTAGTTATATTTACTCAGTTAGATCACTGACATTATCCTACAATGTACTTCGCATTTCACATTTCAGTTGACTTCTCTGAATAAGACGTTGGCTCATCCATTATCTCTCTTTGTACTCTTTCAACCCTCCTGTCTTAACCTACCCAGTGGCTACACAAGCTCATGTGTTCATTTTTTTCTCTCTCTCTATTCAAATTCCACTATAGTCGAAGGGTTTCAGAAGTTTTGTCAATTATAGGAATTCTATGTAGACAAATGTACAAAAACAAACTAAAGCATCATAACCTTTTCTGGTTTTAATTTCACTTGATTTCCACATGAAGAAATCTGATGTCAGTGTAAATCAGGCAAGACAGTCCTGGCAGTACTGAATCATAATTGCGTACTTGGAGATAGATAAAAATATAGACAGATGTAACTTTAGTACTTACTGAAAATCTGTTAGAAGATGAAGAAGATGACAAAAACCACTGAGAAGGGTCAAAAGAGCAGTTTGACCAAGAGCTTCTGTTACCTTAGGTGTTCAAAGCTAATAGATTTTGAGAATGCTCAAGGTACTTGTTAAGTAAGTGAAATTTTATTATTGTATATTCTATAAAAGTATTGCCAACTGTCAGAAACAAGGAAATCATGCAATTTGCAACCACATGCATGGAACTAGAAAAGCTCATCCTAAGTGAGCTAACTCATACCCAGAAAGATATACATGGTGGATAATAACCATATAGCATAGGACAACCATCCACAACCCATAGACCGAAACATACAGGAACCTATCATAACTCTCCTAGGAAAATCTCCACCCAGAAGTGAGTCATGGACCCTGTTACTTGTTAGTGGAACACCTTACCCTAGATGGACTGCCATATCAGGCCCCAGTACAAGAGAAGCTCTTAGTCCTCATGTGACAGATGAACTGAGGGGGTTTGATATGTGGGGGGCTCTCCTTATCTGAGGAGAAGAGGGAGGGAGGGAAGCACTGAGAGGGGAGGAGGGAGGGAACTTTGAGATGTAACTTGAAAAAAGTTAATTAATTTTTAAAAAGTGTTTCACATTTTATCTTTGTGTATTAATGGGGATTTTGATGGATTTCGCTGTCCAGCTCTAATTCACATCCTCACATCTGGAGAAGTTTAGGTTGAAAAGACTACTATTTTAGCTACTGACCAACCAAACTCACTACAGACTTTAGGTCTTTTTTTTTTTTTTTTTTGTAGGTTTTTGTTGATGTTGTTCTCTCCTCTATAGTGCTTGTGCCTCAAAACAAAGAGTAGGTGTGAAAAAGCGAATGAGGCTGTGCTTCCTGAGTTCAAGGCATCTTAAAATAGCATGTCTCCGCTGAAATTCACACTGGATTTCAGAATATGTGCATGGTTAATTTACTGTTCTGTCTTGATGCTGAACTGATGTTTTTGTTTGTTTAATGTGAGTGGTCTTTCTAATCCCATTAAGTAGAAACAAAGTTTACAAATGTAAATCCATTTTACTTTGATTTAGTACTTTCGCAAGACCAGGCTTTACAAATCAACTCCTAAACTTTGACAGCAGGAGTAGTTTCAAAAGGTGTTTTTCTCTCACCTTCAAGAAGAAAGGATCAAGACCTTTCTGGGGATTCCTTTTTTCTCCTCTAAAGATAAACACTGGCAGTGAAGGGGCTTGAGAGGGTCAGGGACTTGGCAAAGCTCTTTTGTCCAAAAGGAAATGTTGAGCCTAAAAGGCTGAGTTCGTGCATATGGAAAACAACCTGTGGGGTAGTTCCTGTTTCTTTTCTGTATTAAACCAATTCCCATTGGCTAGGTGCAGCTGTGGAGCACTGAAGATGAGATTCTGAACCCAGTGTCAGAAGACCATAAGCAATATCAACCACTTTGACCCCTAATTCTTACTAAAAATAATTACAATTATGGCTGTTACTAATGCCTAGAATGTGTTAGAAATTTCTTGTTTCTATCTGTGGTCTCCATAATATGTAACTTGAACTTTGAAAAGAATTTAGTTATTTTTACATGAAATCACCTACATATTTTCTTTTTTATTCTTTATTTATTCACTTTATACCTTGATCGCAGTCCCCTCTTTCCTCTCCACCCAGTCCGACCCTCCCACCCTTTGAGCCAATTCCTCCCTCCCCTTCTTCTCAGAAAAGGGACCCCCCCCAAGTACCAACCTACCCCAGCAATTCATATTGTAGTCAAAACAAACTGCATCCTCTTCCACTGAAGCCAGACAATACAATACATCCCAGCTAAGGGGAAAGTATCCAACAGTAGGCAACAGATTCCAAGACAGGGAAACCCCCAACTCCAATTGCTATGGGACCCACATAAAGACCAAGCTGCCCCCAAGTTCCTTAAGTGTAGGGGGCCTGGGTCCAGTTAATGCATGCACTTTGGTTGGTGGTTCCATCTCTGTGAACCCCCAAGGGCCTATGTTATTACTTCTTTTGATCTTCTTGTGTAGTTCTTATCCCTTTCTGGTGCCTTTATCCTTCCCCGAGCTCTTCCACAAGACTCCCGAGTTTCTGTCCAAAGTTTGACTGTGGTTCTCAGCATCTGTTTCAATTCTGTGCTGGGTGGAGCCTCTCAGAAGACAGTTAAGCTACACTCCTGTCTGCAAGCACAGCAGAATATCATTAATAGTGTCAGGTGTTGGCTCTCTCCCATTGAGTGGGTCTCAAGTTGGGCCAGTCATTGGTTGGCCGTTCCCTCCATCTCTGCTCCATCTTTATCCCTGAACATCTTGTAGTTAGGGTAGATTTTGGATCAAAGGTGTTATGGGTGGGTTTGTGTCTCCCTCCCTCCACTGGCAGTCTTGCCTGGCTTTAGGGGGTGACCACTTCAGGCTCCATATCCCCCTGCTGCTGCGATTTTCATGTAGTGTCACCCTCGTTTACTCTTAGGAGCCTACCCCATCACTAGTTTCCAGTTTGTTCCAGAGATCCCTCCCCCATAAGTTTCCCTTCTGTCTTCCAGCCTTATGACATCCCACCCCCGTTTTCCTCCACCTGATCTCCACACTTGTTCCCCTCCCCACATCCTCTCCCACCCAGTTCCCCCTCTTTATCTTCATCTCTTCATCAAGTGTAGTTTCTGTGTAATAGATAGAAGACAGTCTTCCACAGCAGTTTTCCTGGACCTTTGACACTTAAATTCTTTCTGCCCCCTCTTCATGTTCATTCCTGAGTATTGAGTATACAGGCTGTTTTGCATATGTATCAATGGTTTAGGTACTACATTGTCTGTAATTCTCTGCATTTTGACAAGTTATGTATTTCTGTAAAGGTCTCTATCTGTTTCAAAATAAAGCCCCTTTGCTGAGGAGTGAGAGCTATATTTATCTATGGGTATAAGAATAAGCTTTAGAAATAAAATTAGAAATTATATGGGTTTAGGAAGGTGATAGTAGTTGGCTTATTTCAAGGTCTATGACACCACCAGTGACAGGTAGCTGGCTAACTTTACAGGAACCTCCTTTCTATTGTTCAGATTTTAAGCCCAATTAGACAGTGGTTAGTTACTCCCAAATATTAGTGTCACTATTGTACTAGTGGGGATATCTTGGCAAAGTGGTTATTATTACAGACCACAAACTTTACAGCTGTAAGAGTATTGGTTGCTTTTATCCACAGGCAGCAACAAATTATCTTGGAATTACTATGAGAGCTAGTCCTCAGGAAGGAGGCTTCTATGTTAGCTCCAACTCCATCCTTTCAAGACCTGTATCTAAAGTGTGTGGTGTGTTCAGCTGCAGGATCTTGCCTTCAATTTCTGGGATGTAACCAAGCACAATGGTAATAGGATTTATCATCTGAGGGGACTCACTGACTTTTCTGACCAACAATTCATAGGGGAAATTTTTCATGCCTAGAACTAGGGTTGTATTAGATCATATATGACTCTTTATATTTCTCTTATCCTGCTGTAAAAATTAAATACAAAAATAGCTGCAGAAGCATCTGAGAATGGAAGTCAGTTTCCTATTCTATAACTGCTATTATTGAAAACAATTATGTGTGTGTGTGCGTGTGTGCTGTCTGTGGATGGAAGTTTGTGCATATATAGACATGTGCATGTGAAACTAGGGATCAATGTTGGTGTTGGATGTCTTCTTCAATTGTTCTCCACCTAGAATTTTTAATCTGGGACTCACTGAATTGGCCAAGTTGGCTGAACAAGATCTAGGTATCCATTGGCTCTTCCTCCTCATCATTGGGATTACAGTCATATGCCAACATACCCAATTTTATGCAGATGCTATATCAATCTCAGTTCCTCATGCTTTCTTTTTTCTTTTTTATAATAATTTATTTTTTATTTCTTCAAGTTACATCTCAATCACAATCCCCTCCCTACTCCCCCCTCCAGTCCCACCCTTCCACCCTCCTCCCCCTCAAACCCCCATCCTCTTCCCTTCTTTTTTTTTAGTTTAAAGTATTTCTTTTTCCACCCAACAGCTCTCCCTTTCAGTCCAACAAATGGTTCTTTTTCTTATAACCATAAATACAATACAAAACAACAGAAATAAATAGGCCACAATTATAAGAGTTATATGGCTTAGCATACATTCCCAATGTTTAGTCCATATGTATTTGGCACCTGACTTTAACATTCTACTATCTAACCATCTCCATGAGTTTAAAGTTCTATATCTAACTCAGTTTTCATACTAACTTGCCTCACAATTTTAAAAATATCTTCTTAGATCCAGAACACCCTCTTGATTCCTAAACAACTCAAAATTTAACTATGAGACTCTAGCTATCTATTCTTCAACCACCTCAGAGACCTGAGAGGGATAAATATATCTGATTATATAGGAAGTGCAGGTTCCTCATGCTTTCACCAAAAATATTTTACCCACTAAGTCAAAAGTGGTCCTTCTGTCCCTAATTTGACATTTTAATGCTATCATTGGTAAATATTTCTGAAGGAAGGAAAATAACTAAGAAGTTTTTGAACAGAAGTAGAAGGAATTCCTTGTAAATCATTTCTTGCTGTGTTGGCCATCAAACACATTTGTCCCTAGTTTTCTCATTGGAAAAAAAAAACAAAAACAAACAAACAAAAAACAAAACAAAACTGAAACCAACAAGCCTTAGTGCAAATGTCAAGGGCTGGGTACTGAGAGTGAAGCCTGATGTTAATGATGAGGTCTGGATTCTAAGCCTGAGTTCCATATCACAAGGCAAAGAGGCTTTGAAAGTTTTATGGAAGGAGAAAGTAGGAATAGTTTTCCTGTGGAAAGAATGTGGAAGTTACTGAAGACAAGATGTAAATTGTGGTAGGCTGCTACCTTATAGACTCCAATGGATCACACTCTTCCATATTTATGTTATGGCTTATTCCCTGACAAAAACAATGAAAAATGAATTTTAAAAAGGCTACTACAGCTTTATTGGTGTTGGTAGAAGATACTAGACAAAACTGAAAGATAGTTATTCTTGCCAGTATTACAGCTCTGGAAACATTGCCTGTCAGGGGTATATTGTAACTTGCAAGGCCCAATAACAGGTAAGACCACTGATATCTTTTCTCCCAACACCCAACATGGCACCTTCCAGCACTATGATAACCAGCCAGCATGGAGGAAGCTTCCTGGTCAGTTTGAGATTGGTCTCTCTATGCCTACAGCTAAAGTATGTAGAGTTTTCAGCAATGGTGATTTGCCATGTACTTATGATGTCTAACAAAAAGTATGGCAGTAGCCTGCGTTGTTCTGAAGACCTCTGGACTCACTCTGACCAATAACTTGTAAGTATTCCATGCCTGGTACTGTGATTTTTTTATTTAATAACCCACATCTCCTGTTACGGCATTATTATCCATTCATGATACCTCTGTTCAGAATTCCCTTAAAAAATATATAATTTTATGATATATATGCATATATTATATAATATATATGCATATATTATTTTATAATAATATATAATAGTATGTATAATTGTATATTTTATGTTATATGAAATATGATATATGTTTATATATTATATTAATATATAATACTATATATTAATATAATAATAATAATATAATATATTATATACTATTATCCAATAGTATATATATATATATATATATATAAAATAGGATTTCCACAAGGCTTTTTCTTAATTCCTTAGTTTTGGTTAGAATATTAGTAACCAGAGGACTGTCACTGTTTTGTTAGATGTAAACATCTTAGTTTCACAAGGAAACTGGAAGAGGCTCATCTTGTCCCTGCACACACAGCAGCTTATCATACTTGAGAAGATATGTAGGCTAATGGAACAATGTTTTGTCAGAGTATATGCCTCTTCTCTTTGCCTCCTCTTCACTTCTAGCCTTCGCTCTTCTCCCGTCATGTGCTTCAACCAAATGTTAGGTAAACTGAAATATTATAATCAACCTAAGGTTACATTACCTTATGAATTTTAAACATTATAATTTTAAAATATTTACATGCTTTCTTTTTCTTTTAAATGATTATGGGAAATGTAGTATAACAGAAAAAGTTTGCAATACAAATCATCTAGAAAGAGTCTTTCCCAATATATAAAAATGATCATCATATTCTGAGCTACCTATATACTATTGGAAATTTTGAGTTTATAATAAGTTATCTGATTAATTAAGATCTGAGAACTGCTCCTAGAGACAGGAATATATTTTCAAGGTAAATTTGTCAACATAGCATGTTTAATCACAGTTTGTATTCTTGAATGGTATTGTTACCTTCAAAAATTATGTTCAAATTAATATTAATATTTACTATTTTCAAATTTATGTAAATTGTCTTCAAAAGTTCTATCTATGTATACTGAATAAGGAAGTTCTATGTGTACTGAATAAGCACTTTCTGTGTGCTGAATTAGGTTAATTAAAATTGAAGTGTAACATTCTCTTTGCCTCCTATAGAAATGTCAGTCTATTCCCCAAATTATCCAAGACATGAAGTCACTTGAATTGTTTTCAAGTGATGCCAGGCAATGCATACACAGAACACAGAAGATTTCAGTTCCAAACCATATTCTAACAATGTGTTTGAAAATAACTGGCATATGGAAATGATGGCCACCTTAATTTTAGGTAAAAATGCCACAAAGACTATAATATAGAATTTTTGAGGTTTTTCATTTGTTTGGGTTTTTTCACACTATGTTTTATTTATTTCTGAGAAACCAAAGCATTTTATACAATCTAAACTCAATACCTTTTCAAAGTAGTACTCTATGACCTAAGCACCATCTAGCCTTTGGAAAAACAGCGATAAGTAAACTCCTACCTGGAGGGAGATATGGCAAGCATCCTCTGTGCCAGAACAAGTCTTACAGAGTAGGAAGCACAAATCTATGCCCCTTATACTTTCCTTTCGTTGGTGCTTATAACATGACGTAGGGAAATCTTACAAATGTCACTTCTAATTCACTATTGTTTTAATTAATATTTTTACCTTCTCATTGATTATTGAAAGAATAAAACAATAAGGAATTGTTTCCCTTCCCACTCCTTGTTATTTTCCCCAGCAGATTGGTGTCTGCTGTTTGACAGTGTTTGGAACACCAACTACTCATTGTTTCTTGATGTGGTCACGCTACTATGCTGAGCTATAGACCAGTATTACCATTTACATTTTGTTCAACAGATTTTCATATTAGCTGCTGTTCTGGAAGGTATATGCCAGGTATGTAATTAAGGTAGGAAAGCTGTTGAGGATCATTCCTGCCTTCCATTGAAGAGATGCATTTTCAACATAATCGCTTTCTCTCCCTCATCCCTCAGGCATAGACCCTTCCCACCCTAGATAAACGAAAGCAACTAAACATGTATTTCATTAGGGAAGTGGTCATCTGTAAAGATCTGTTTTTGTTGTTATTAACTATGCCCATGTCTCTGTGTGGGTGTGTGCATGTGAAGACAGTGCTCTGGGAGGCCAAAGGCGTCAGAGTGTCCTACAGCTGGAGTTAAAGGCTGTTGTGAGCAAGAGTTGGGAACCACACGTTGATCACTTGAACAGCAGTCCTTGCTACTAGTTGCTGACACATCTCTTCAGCCCCAGGGACTTGACTTTTACTGATTTCACAGGTTGAGAAAACATTTCGCCCAAAGGTTCAATTATATTGTTACAGGATTCACTTTTTTGAGGCTTCCACTGATTTATCCATTTAAAAAAAAAAAAAGATTTCATTTCAAGAAAATCACTGTGATTTGGTTCTGGGACCTCAGACAGTTCTTATATAAAAGTTTCCTTTTCTATTTATATTTCAGCAAACCCAAGAGGACATTAAGAAATTAACACTTGAAGAAATGCTCATCATCCTTAGTTATCAGGGAAATGCAACTGAAAACAACTCTGAGATTCCATCTCACACCTGTCAGAATGGCTAAGATAAAAAACTCAAGTGACAGCACATGCTGGTGAGGATGTAGAGAAAAGGGAACACTTTTCCATTGCTGGTGGGAGTGCAAACTTGTACAACCACTTTGGGAATTAATATGGCAATATCTCAGAAAATTGGGAATAGTTCTGCCTCAAAACCCAGCCATAAAACTCCTGAACATATATCCAAAGGATTTTCCACCAAATGACAAGGACATCAGCTCAACTGTGTTCATAGCAGCTTTATTTGTAATAGTCAGAAACTGGAAACAACCCAGATGCCTTTCAACCAAAAAATGGATTAAAAAAAAACCAAAAAAACAAAAAACCTGTGGTACATTTACGCAATGGAACACTACTCAGCTATCAGAAACAAGGAACTCATGTGATTTGCAACCAAATGGATAGAATTGAAAAAGCTCCTCCTGAGTGAGCTAACCCAGACCCAGAAAGATACACATGGTATGTATTCACTTATAACTAGGTATTAGCCATATAGTACAGGACAACCATCCTACATTCCACTGACCCAAAGAGACAGGAACCTAGCATTATCCTACAAAAAACTCCACCCAGCAGCAGGTCATGGACTATGTTGTCTGTTAATAGAACACAGTACCCTAGCTGGGCTGCCATGTCAGGCCCCAGTGCAAGAGGAAGGTCGTAGCACTCATGAGACTGATGAACTGAGGGGTGTTGACATGTGCTGGCATCCAAGGAGAATGAGAGAGAGAGAAGAGGGTGGATGGAAGGGTGGGACTGTGAAGGGAGAAGGGAGGGGGCTGTGGTCAAGATGTAACTTGAATAAATAAATTTTTAAAAAGAAATTAGCAAATTCTTATCTTAAGGACATTAACTACAACTACTCATATTTATTTCTCTCTCACTTATAAGTTAGCTTTCTTATTGTGGAAGCTATCTGTGTAGGTAGATAGTGAATATGTGACAGGAAGACAGGAAAAGGGAGAATTCTAAAAACAGGATTTGTCTCTGCAGGGTGGGAAATAGCAGTAACAAAGCCAGTTATTACTTGCTAGTAGTGACTTAATTTAGAACTTAATTTTTGATGGAGAAGTAGCAAATACACAGACAATTTATTCTGTTTCATGTGAGATCCAAACTTATGTTTTAAGTTTTTAAGTAATTATTGTGCTAAGAGGTCCGAAAAACAAAAATGCCCTTGCCCAAGGACAGATACTTCCTGAAATGCTGGAGGCTGTTGTTTATGGAAGATAACAAGCCACATGTTTTCACTCCCCAAAACAAGTTTGTTTGACTCAATGCACTGGATGTGGTTGATCACATGTAGGAGAAGCTATACGGTCAGGAAATATGTCAGGAAGTATATTTGCCCCTGATTGGACCTTGTGGGAAATACATAGCCTTATGGATCTGCCTTTATAGGCCTCTGAAAAAACGTGACTCAGTCTCTATTTTCCCAGGCCCAGGAATGGACTTGGCCAGAGTCCAAACTCCTGGTCACTATTTAATTAAAGCATGCTTCAAATTTGTCTCAAAAATTGTGGTAGTGGTCTTATTCTTGACCAGTGGGATTAACACTCACTGACAGGCCTGTGAAGTTAGGTCAACACACAACTTTTGATAGTGAATGTGGAAATGGTACAGTACTGCAAGTCAGAGTTATTAACCACTATTAATACAACAAGTAAACTTAGGAAGTCGGCAAAAAAAAAAAAAAAAAAATGCCAGTCTCAGGAAAACAATGACCAGGCATTTTCTCTGATATGTTAACCTCAGATGAAATATAGATAGATATTGATATGGATATATGATATGAAATTAAAAGCAAGACTATCTGAAAAGCTGAAGTGTACTCAGGGGAGAAGAAAGAAAAATGGAGAGGTATGTAAAATTAATATAAACCAATAAAATATATTTCTGATAAAATATTTTGACCAGTTATCAGTAGAAACCTAGAAAAGACAGCTGCTTATGAATTTTTTTACATTGAAAGTATTGTCAATAAACTTGATATTTTTAGCCTTTAAGTACATTTGATTATGAGAAAATAGATATCTATATGTCTATGAAATTTTCCCTGTAACATGATTTTACAAAATACACTTTACATTGAATGTTTCACATTGTAATAAAAGATACCAAAGATATCTTTTCCCTGAATGAAATTCATTCTAACCTACTATTTAATATTCATTTTTGTTAATTCTCTGGTTTGAAAAATTAAACTCTTAGGGACTTTTCTATGCTTCAGTTAAAATAGGTCCAAGGAGTCCACATACAGCTTAGAGTCACTTAGTTTCCTTTGAATGATTTTTAAAACTTTGCTTATTTTTGTTATTATTACTAGTATTATTACTGTGTGTGTATATGTGTGTGTGCATGTGTGCATGTGCATATGATGTGTAGGTGTGGGCATTATTGTGTACATGAAGGTCAGGGGACAACTATGTGGAGTCTATTTCCTCCTAGCACCTTTATATGGGTTTGAACTCAGATATTAGGCTTAGCAGCAAACAGCTTTACCTGCTGAGGCAACTCATTGGCCCTAATGATCCTTATGGCACTCAGACTTTGACTGTGGCCTACAGGAGAGACAGTATGATCACTAAAATCTGCCAGGACATTGGTATCTACTATAAATATGATTCAAAACAGCTATAAAGAAAACAAAAACCTAGCTGGAAATTATATTCTAATATCAATGTTGAGGAAATGTTCTGACCAAAGATGTTTAGAGGCAGATGAAGGCAAAAGTGAAGACAGATTCTTTCAGCAAGATTTGCCACAGATGTCCACGGTGCATAGTATAAGCAGAAACTGGGATATCATAGTTACATCTGCAAAAAGAAAAATATGCTTTTCTTTGGAAAGCCATTTTATTTTTGTAACATTTGAAAGGTATGTGCACATGAGGAAAGCAGTCAGGACCTCACACTTCCCATGGATAATAAAATTATAATTATATATTCATTTCATAGTCACATCATAATTTGTGTTTTTTTTTTTGTTCATCTTGAAGTACTAAGAAGAAGAAGCGTAAGCAGCAGCAAAATTCGATCTGTCTCATCAATCCAAGTCAGCATGAGACTCCAGCTATTTGCTGATCAAGTTTAGAACCAGGATCGCCACCAACATATACAGCTTAGTGATTCCTTAAAGTACAGTTGCCCTCCTTTAGAACCCACGTTACTTCATTGGAGTGAACAAAACAGATCAAGAGTTTAGAACCTCTTAGTTAACAGGGCCAAATAGTTTGCTACGTTTTTCTGGAACATTTACAGTCCCTGAGCACACTGCTGTGTGGCAAACATCCACCAGCCCCCTCAGAGATTTTGACCCAATGCCCAGCTTGTGCTGAGGTCCAGAGAGAAGTTATGCAAATCCAGAGCCAGCAACCACACTGGCTAATAGTTCTTCCCACTCCAGGATGTGAAAAGACAAGTGAAGGGGACAGCTCCTAGAGGACTTCTTGCTCCCCTTCCTGAATGTTTTCTGGAACATGTATTATCACTGTCCTTAACTCTCCTCTTTGGAAAAAGACTGGCAGAGGATTTTACACTAGTTTCTGTTTAGACCTGGGGATCATAAAAATCAAGAATAGTGTGTCCTTCACATAAAAACCAGTATCGATGATATTAAACTCAAGAAAGCTAGTAAGTTTGGGATTGTTACAAATGTGCTTTAAGGATTATTAAACTTGAATACCTCAAGATTCCTCTTAAAGGGAGAAACATATTATCACAGATCCTAAGTTAAGAGCTCCAAGGCATTCTCTGCCTTAAGAAAATATCCTCAAGGAGCAAATTACCAAATTAAAATATATTTGTTAATTTTCTAATAAGGAATCCAACATTTTAAAAGATTAAGCTGAAAAGACCGGCTGAAAAGTCCCATTGATCTTGCAGATATCTTGAAACAGTGCTCTATTGTGAATATCTGTATACATAATCTGACAACATGCTCAAGAATGTAGAATTTATTTAGCAATTTCTAAAAACATTATAAATTACCTAAAGTTGCCTAATTTAAAACTGGCGCATGTCCCAAGGCTTACAAGTGGAAATTGCTGAACCAGCTCTTTTGGCAACACAGTAACATACATAATTTACAACCACATATTTATGTAGTAATTATGACATATTGAAGTACCATGATTTTCATAGAGATAAGCAAGAACAAATAACTAGGTTTTCAATTTAAAGGAAATGAGCACTCACCCACAGCAAAGTCATATTGGGAAGAAATATTGCCTGGCCTTGACCCAGGTGCTGACTTGTGTATGTGCATATCTATGTGTGTGTAAGTGCGTGTGTGTGTGTGTGTGTGTGTGTGCGTGCGCGCGTGCGTGCGTGCGTGTGTGTGTGTGTGTTTGTGTAAAGACTGATTAACTGTGGATCTTGGACATGGAAAGAAAGTCCATGAATCATTAGTTTAATGACATAATGATAAATAACTCTCATCTGGGTTTTTTTGCTGTACTAGCTGCTTAAGTGACCCATGGGATGAAAATGGGGTGATTGAGAAAGACTGTGAGTTCCCCTAAATGGTGCTCATCTAGAGGAGCAAATATAGAAATCTCAATTTTAATACAGTCATTTTTATAAGATAGCAGTCATTTTCAACAACCCTATTTCTAGAAGACTCAAAATCAAACGTGCAGTTAAAAAAGGCAATGACACCCGTGTGCAGTGGTGAATGCCTAATTTCCCAATACTCACTAGGATGAGGCAGGAGAATTGCCACTAGTTCAAAGTATTCCTGGCTTACCAAGTAAGACTGCCTAGAACATAAATAGTAGATAAACAAACAAATAAGGCAATAAAAGAAGGAAGCAAATATTTTGCATCTCCATCATCTCATAATTTTTCTGGACTAAACTCTGTTGGCCAAACCACAGTCAAACATTAAAAGTAGCACTAATGTTAAAATACTCAATAAAGTCTGGGTGAGTTTACACGAACAAGATGTTTAGTGTAGGTGTTTGAACGAGAATGTCCTCCATAGGGTCATATGTTTGAATGCTTGATCCACAGTTAGTGGAAATGTTTGGGAAGGATTAGGAAGTCTGGCTTTATTAGAGGAGGTATGTCACTGGGAATGGGCTTTGAGGTATTGAAAGCCCATACCAGGATTAGTCTTTCTTTCTCTTTCTCACTCCCTGTCTCTCTCTCCCTCCCTGTCCCTCCCCCTCTTTCATTTCCTATCGATTGTGGATCAGGCTATAAAGCTCTCTGCTACTGCTCCTACCTGTCTGCTTCCAGAGATGACAACCATGACCTAACGCTCTAAAACTATTTTACTTCCAGCCTAAGAGTCTTTTCTGTACTTCACACCACCTCCAAAGGTATGAGCACATCATTGTGTTCATTTGTTTGGAAAGGATTAATCAATCAAAGTCACTGATTGGAGCTTTGTAATTTGAAAGAAAAGAAAAAGTAAAGATGATGGCAGTGAGTGGAGCTTGTTGAAAGTCTAATTTTAAAGTATGGAGAACCCAGATAGACTGGCAACTACTTGTTGAACAGAACTGAGTGAAGTGGGTGGTCACTGCATTGACTGCTCTTGGTATATGAACTACAAATTGGAATGAGCTTCGAAATACGGGCTTAACCACGGGACTCTAGAAATGGTAGGAGTAGGAAAGAAAAAATGAAGTCAGAAGGAGAACCCTAGAGAAAGCACAGTGAGTAGCTGTAAAATTGTAGCTGCTAACAGGGTCTGCTTTGGAAATTGAGATGTTTAAGCAGGTTTCATTTTGAAATATATTTGTATTTTAAATGCTTCTAGGTTAAGGTCTAAGATAGAACAATTTTAATGTAACAAATATGAGTTTAACACATTCATTTCTAAGCCATTGTTTGAGAATATGACCAAATCTAAACTCAAAGCTTCTTGTACAATGTTCTCTTACGTCCACTAAATCTTTGAGGGAGGAAATGTTCACTGCTTCAAATGAAGCTATTGTTCTTCATTGAAAGAATGATATAAACTGGAATAATTTTTGTGGATTTGTTCTTTATTTGGGAATGGAGGATTCAATTTCATTAGCAAAGTATATGGTTTTAAATTAAATTTTGAATAAATATACTTGGGTGTGAATTCAAGGAAATATTTTGCAAAACTAAAAAGACAAATTAACATCTCAAACTCTAAACAACATTCTAGTGGGGTTTTTTTAATATGGAAATATTTTGAGGGTTAATTACTGCCAAGGATCTTTATTTTATTTTATTTTTTGTTTATTTATTTATTACTTCAGATTACATCTCCATCATAGTACCCTCTTTCCACCCCTCCCAGTCCCGCCCTCCCATCCTTTACCCCCTATCCCTTCCAACCCACTCCTCCAGAGTGGAGTGTCCCTACACATTAGTCCCCTATCCCAGTTCAGCAGTAATATGAGGGCCAAGAGCCTCCTCATACACTAGGAGCCAAGGACTTTAACATGAGTTTTATCCACACATGTCCTTAAAAACTGCTAGTCAAGGCAACCTTCTCTTCCATACATAAGTTAATAGTGACATCTTGTGGTCATTTTTGACTTTGAAACCACATATGTAAGCAACGTGAAGGTGCTTTTTTTCTTTTATTGAAGTAATATCCAATTTTTCTATCCATTTCCAAATATTTTACAAAGCTTAATTACTATGCAAATCTTCTTTCATTGTCAGCAAACTAAACAGATGGTATCATTAAAATAATGTCATAATGTCAACATTTTCACTGGATGTGACAAGAAGGACACAACACATCTGGGGCTATCCTCTCCAAAATGAATAATCTCAATCCAACTACAAAGAAAATGTCAGAAAAACTCAACCTGAAGCAGACTCCATGTAACTTGATCCTTACTCCCCATGACTGTGAAGATCAACAAGGAAAAATCTCAAAAGTTATTACATGTGAGAAATGTGTCGACTAAATGCAACATGGAATGTTTGACTGAATCTTACACAGAAAGAAAACATTGTGGAAAATTTAATGACACACAAAAAATGGTATTTGGTTGACAGAAATGTACCATGTGCATTCTTTGTCTTCTTTGTGACTAGGCTTCACAGGAATCTGCAGTGACAATACCTTCAAGCTATTTTGAAAATTTGAACAGTGCACTTAA
>CAJQZJ010032332.1:1939136-1994994 GCA_907164525.1 Lophiomys imhausi
AGGAAAAAGAGTTTAGAGTTTCAAAATAGTCTGGGTACTTACACTGCTATAAAAGTTAGACTCACAAGAGCACATTTTCTGTGAGTTTTAGTGATCAACCCAAGATTCCACAAGTACGAAATCACCTTTGGATCTTTACAGTCACACAATTTTATTTGTGATTTGAGAGTACAGTGAAAGCCACTGCTGTTTCTGCTGAGGTTTACTCTGCCTGACATCTTTCTTGTTTTCTCTTCCTTTTTTCTCTCCTTTACCTTCTCCTCCTTTACCTCTATCTCTATTTCTACTCCCTTGTCTTCTCCTTCTCATCAAGGAACTTTGTCCTCCACCTGCTCAAGGCCTTCTTTCAAAACAAGAAAGAAAAAGAGAGGAGGGGCTGGAAGCGTGAAAAGAAGGAAGGAAAAGTTGCATTTTTAAATTCCATTTCCTTAAGTTTTCCATTCAAATTTTCCTTATCAGAAAAATATTGTCCAATCCACCATCACCCTATATTAGCCACCAGAGCATTTACACTCCAGGAAATATCACACATTTGATTGTTTCTACAATGCTAGCATGTATGCATTGTAAAGTAGTTTCAAACTGTATTTTGTTTGCAGTTTCTGATCTGCTGATGTCTCTGTAAAGCACATAATAGGCACATAATCATATCTGTTCAATGAGGCTGAGATCTCCGCTGACACCTGTTTACCACACGGGTCCGGTGAAGCGGATGCTCAGAGAACCTGGTTCATCTTCCACATGGCAACCTGTCTCATGCAGCCTTCAGCACCCATTTCTCTCTCTCTCTCCAGGTCTGCCTGTGTTCTACTTAATGTGCATTGGCTGTTTCCCACATCTTCCCTTCTCCCTTCCTTGCTATGCTCTGAACAGATGAGCCCTGTGATTTTGTTCTTCTACCTTCTGATTGATTCCTAATAGAATCTGGCCATGGATAAGAGAAAAGTTTTGGGCATCTCCTCTATCCACTCAGTATGTTTTAATTTGAATTTCTCCACAGCTTCCATCAGATGGATCTTCTGCAGGGTAAGGTGTCTCTGGGCTCTGGCAATACTTCTTTCTCCTTTGCATTTTTGAAGGTAGGCATGCCTGTACGTTGTCCACTAATGATTGCTTCTGTATTCCTTTTCAGTCTCTTAAGTCTTGTCACATGTCTGTAAATATCACTTCAATTAAAATCTGTTAAATTATAGCATGTAAGGGAAGGTGTTTTCTAACCCATCCCTCCATTCTTAAACTTAACAAGCTATACTACACTATAGTAAGCTATAGATGAATGACACGGGAGGCTTTTTGAAATATAGATTGCTGGGCGACACTCCCTAAGATACTGATTTAGAAGATCTAAGCTAAGGGCCCATAATTTGCCTTTTGAACAGTTTTCTAAGTGTTGCTGACACTGCTGGTCTGAGAATCACACAGAGCATCTGTACCCTAAAAATCACTTCCAAGCCTAGGTGGTGCATGCTGAGGTTCATCACTGAAGAAATCGTTCTTCAAATAGGTCATAGAAATTGTGTAGCGAACTGAAATAGCAAAAAGTGGGAGCAGACTCAGAGTAAACAGTGTCTACTTCAAATGTTAACAGGAATTGTAGACCACTTCTGGCTGATGTCTGTCACTGCTATCATTGAATAGGGACAATAAAAATAGTTAATTTTATTGAAGATTTCTGGTATGCCCCTCTTTCTTCCAAGCACTTTGAAATTTTATTGTTACAGTTGAATTTCCTTTTCATGTAGATATATTGCTAATTCATCCTAATGATGAGCAAAAAGGACACAGAAAGGTCTACAGACTTGCCAGAGACTGGCCAGGTTTGACACATAGAACTATAGTTTCCACCTTCTCGGACTCCAGTGGACCTAGTTATCCAACAATCAGACAAGAACCATCAGTCTACAGGTGTCACTATGTCCAAGGATCTATGTCATTCAGTTTTGGAGCTAGACTTTGGAGGTATTTTTTCTCCTTTGTGATATATTAAAATTTAAATTCGCCACAAAATATATATTTTGTGTGGATATTTATGCTTTAAAAGCACTTGAATAATTTAAAAAGCCAAACATGAGAGTGTTGACTATTATGTCCATATTACACACGATTGTGTTTCTTCGTACAGTGAAATGAAAAACACATCTCTTCATATCATTTGCCCCAGAAACTAGTGAACTACTGTAACACTTCAGTTATAAACTTTAATGGCCTACCTCCTGTTGACTTAGTGTGTGTTGTCCTAGGATACCTCTTCTTCTACTCCCTTGATGAGGGAAAGACTAAGCAATGTCTTTATTTCTATATAAACTTAATTCTGAACAGTGGTCTACTTCTGGAATAATGTTGTAATAGGCTTTAGACAAAAATTTTTGGGGAAAATGAGTTTGAATACAGGAAATCAGAGGGAGAGTCTGCTTCCAGAGATCCAGGCATGCAGTACTTAGAGTTCGAGACTATCAGTCTCAGCTGCCACCGTAAAGAATGAAATCATCTATTAGTCACAGGGAAAACAGGAAAATCGACCCTTACATCACACTGTGCACAAAAATCAACTCCAGATCCAGACAAAACTACAATGCAAAGAGGAAACACTACAAAAATTTGGAAGATGGTATCTGTAACATAGGTTTGAAAAGCACTTCTTAAGCTGAGTTTTTTAATTGAAAGAAATTATTTTGTGAATTTCATATCATGCACCCTGTTCCCTCCCATCTCCCACCTCCCTCCAGACCCACCCTCCACCCTTGCAATCTGTCCTAGCATAAAAAAATAACAGCTCACTGTGGAAGCTGCAGTGTATCTCAGTATGTCCCAAAATATTCCCCTTTGTCCACACATTGCAAATGTTCATTGTAATGACTCTTTGATCTGGTATGAGGCCCCTGGTTTCTGCTACTCCATCATTACTGGAACTCCTCTCAGATATGCTGTAACTGTCCTGTATCTTGGAGATCCTGAAATCCTGGGTTGTGGAACTGACCTCTTCTTGCACTCCAGCAGTTCATTCCATGGGGTAGATGCTGGAGTGGGCCAACTCAAAGCCCTGGATCTGGACCTGCAACCACGACTTGCATAGCCAGTTCTATTATGGAAAGGTGCCTGGCCTGCTCTCCCGAGTGGTAGTAGCATGTGAGGAGCAGGGACAGCTCTCCTGCTCTTGTGACCCCATCTGGGCTAGATCTCCTGTTGGCCAATGGTAGTGAGGGCAAAACGTAGGGGAGGAATTAAGCTGAATTTTAAAAATTAGATCAGCATAAAGATGACCAAATTGAAGGAGTTCTGTTCAATGAATGCAGAATAAAGAAAATGGAATGTAAATTCACAAAGTATTTGAAAATCGTTTTCAAAAGATGAACAAAACTTTAATAGGCATTTCACAGCAGGAAAAAAATGATCAATGTATTGAAACATTTTTAAATTCATTAGCGGGAAGGGAAGTATACACTAGAACCACAGAAAATATAATTTATATTTTATACCAAATGAGCAAAGCCATAAAAGGCTGACAGTACCTAGTGTTGTGACTAATTGCTTGTAAATGTAAATCATATTTGAAATTTGATTTGACCTTAATTAGTGTTCAGATAATTCTATCAATATATTTCTGATGTATGCACCACTGAGAAGTGCATTAGAAGGAATATTGTTTTAAATTATCAAACATGAGAAAATGAAAATGTTAACAAGGGGATTCATCTATTGATGTTCACTCAGAGTACACAATAAAATCCTCCCATTTTCCTATGAGGACATGTTTCAAGACACCAATGAGTCCTTAAAACCATAGAGAGTACCAAACCCTATATGAAGTATGCATATCCTATGTGTCCTGTTTGCCATATAGAACCAGAAATTATCTGTTTATTCCTAGATTTGTACTTTCTTTCCATCATAACTGTTGGATTCTTGGCCTGTTATTAAATAATATGAGGGTTAATTGAATACAGCACTTTGATAGCACAGCATTTGATCTGGAAACTTGGGTGTCTCCTAAGTGTCAGGTGGTATATACAGTCTGAATACACTGGACAAAATGATGATTCTCCCCAAGACAAGATGAATTAAAATAGCGTGAGATTTTTATCGCTATTGAGAATGGCAAGTGACTGAAGAAATATGAATTGTGCAATTCTGTAATTTTCCATTTAATATTTTCAGATAGTAATTGTGGATACTTGAAACTATGAAAAGTAAAGCTTTAACTAATGTGTAGTTACTACAACATGTGAATACAATGATAAACTGCAGTTGCAAAATTCATCCCAGAAAACATAAATTTAAAATTGACTCCCCCTCTCACAGGAGAAGCTATACAGAATGACTTTAATTAAAAGAAACAACAACAACAAAAAAAGCTAACTTACTTAGTTTGAACCACTTTGAAGCCCTGCTCAAGTCCAAGCAAATAATTCAAATAAGGTAGATATATAGGAATATTCATTCATGATAAAATTACCTAGGAAAGACAAATGAATGACAAACATAAATATTTAGAAACTGGCTACCTGTCCTTTGTGGGGGGGATAGGATTTATGTCATGGTAGAGGGTGAACTCTCTTGAGCTGGCAACACTCAATCTGTTGAGTTGATAGATGAGCTTGTGACTCTTTCGTTTTTTCTTCAAACTGTATGAAAATACTATAATGAAAATACTTGTAATGACTAAAACATATGTTCAATTCATCATATTCAATATATTCACCTTTATACTCAATATTACAACTTTTAGAAGAACTCATTGCCTTCAAATGCTCATCTGTAAAACCCAGAGAAAATCAGTTCTCCATTTCCCTCCTGATAATATTACCTAGTATTATTAACAGTTTCTCAATTCCTAAATCAATATGAATATTCTCATTTAACTTTTCTTCAGGGTTATTTTAGATTCTCAAATATGCTGTCTATAGGACCACTCTCTCATGGTTTTCTCTGTATTTCTTAGAATATCTTTTTCTTTTCCTTGGAAAGGTTCCTGTAATCTGACAATTCCTGAAACTCTGATGTCCAACGTCTCAAAAGGACTTTTTCCTTATTTTCCAGCGTACCCCTGTTATCACAGTTTTCTTAGCACATATCTAGTACTGTAGTGTTCTGTAGCTATTACACTGACAGCTCAATCATAAGATATTCAAAAGTGGACTCATTATCTTGTTCCACTAAAATGTGGTAAAATCCACATTTGGGAAATGACTGTTATTCACATGGATTTTCAAGAAAGGAGAATTTATTTTTAAAGGCATGTCTCAATTTGTCTTACTTCAAAATATAATTTTAGCTGATTACATATTAAAAAATCTGTTGATATGTCCCTTCTCCATCCTATTTCACGAGTTTCCTCTTGACAATTACAGTAGTGTTTAAAAAATCCCTTTAAATGTCTTCATGTGAGCCACTTTTTGGTTTTCATTGCATTAGACCTTATTTCCTATATGAAACCATTCATCTTCCTGTAGTTTCATGTCTGTCTACCATCTTTAGGAGCATAGGAAAACACACATGCCAAACACAAACCCCTGCACAAAGAATATTCATTAAAATATCCTTCATAGTCCAGTTATCTCTGTAAATCTGAACATGAGTAAATAAACAGAGATATAGACATGGAAGCAATGTCACTCTAGTTAAGAATTCTGCTTGGAGCAGTGGTGTCACACACTTTAATCCCAGCACTCAGGAGACAGAGACAGGCAGCAGGCAGATTCCTGAGGTCGAGGCCAGTCTGAACTACAGAGCAAGTTCCAGGACAGTAAGGGCTACACAAAGAAAGTCTGTCTAAAAAAAAAATTCTACTTAGCAGCTTGTATATTATCCAATAAATCAAATGTCTGGCAGAAAAAATATTAATGATTCCATTCCCTGCCTTTAATTTTTATTAAAATTGATTGAATCTCTATCTTGAGCTTTTATGTGACAGTATGGACATTTCTTTTTTTAATGTTTATTTATTACTTTAAGTTACATCTCCATCACAGTGCCCTCTTTCCACCCATCCCAGTCTCACCCTCCCACCCTCTACCCCCTCTCCCTTCTATCCTACTTCTCTGGAGTGGGGGGTCCCTACATATCAGTTCCCCGCCCCAGTTCAGCAGTCATATGAGGGCCAAGAGCCTCCTCATACACTGGGGGCCTACAAGGCAGCGCCACTAGGGCAAAGTGTCTCATTAATAGGTAACAAAGTCTATGTTCCTGTTCCCTTTGGTGCATTGGTTGTATTATAGTTATCCTGTACTATATGGCTAAAATCCAGTTATAAGTGAATAGATGCCATGTGAATCTTTCTGAGTCTGGGTTAGCTCACTCAGGATGAGCTTTAGTATAGACATTTCTTAACAGCATGCATTTTACACAGTTTTTAAAAATATATCTATTTCAAAATTATTTTACTATTTTATAAAGTTACTTTAATGGTTTTATAAGTAGTACATGTAAACTACAAATGTATTACAAATTAACTAGTCCCTATCATTAGGCTGAGTATGTAGATACAGTTTTATATAAAGCCTACATATTTAAAGCCCATAGTGCATATATAAGACTACATGTATGCAATATTTACTATTATGAATGGGATAGGACAATATTGCCAAGTATCACAGGAGTTACATATTACCCAGTTCCCTTTGCTATTCTTCAGACTAGTTCAACATTCAGAAGTGAAGAACACTGATCCAAAAGACATATTTTTTCTCCACTTCAATTTTTGTATAAAAGTAGGCATACAAGGAGAAGAGAGTTAGAATGTAACTCAAATGGAAATTAAATGGAGGAAGAATATGGTCTCTAAAGGGGCATTTCTTTATTTGGAGGGAGAGAGAAAATAGTTATTCTCTATGGATGAATAGGAAGCTGGAAAAAAGAACTCTTGACCTAAGCAGTGCTAGAAGGACATGCCTCCACCTGTAGCTTAACTGTCCTGCATGCTCTAATCTCCCAATTAGAGAGTAGGGACTTGTGTCTGCTAGAAGGTGACACTACTCTTATGAGTGAGTCTCTCTCCCTTAACCTGAGTAAAGCTAAATTATTTTGTGGCAGTGGGTACAGCTGTTGACCCAATGCCACAAATAAAACTTCACTGTATGTCTTATATACATTTTTAATTTTTTTACATTGAGTCACTCTTTTGCATTCTGAGTCATTTCCTAAGGGTTGGAAGTAATGGACGTTTTTTAAAGGCAGAAATATATCACCAAAGTACTCGCCAAAAAGGTGGTAACAATTTATTTTCCCACTGTGAATATAGCACCTTGATGCCCATTTATTGAGTCTATTTTAACTTTTTGAGTTATTTTAGGAAAATCATGTCTTAGGCCAAGTTATAGTGATGTGAACTTGGAGGAAATATAATGAATAATGAGAGGAAAATAATTGTTTCTCCCCTATGTCATATTGCAGACAAGTTTCCATAAAACTGGGATGACTTCATTTGCCAAAGACATTTGATATATCAAATGCAGCCATATGTTCTAAATATAACAGATTACTGCCATGTGCATGAGTTAAGGAACACTATGTTTTTAAGTTGAAGGAACACTGGAAATATATGTCTGAATTTTAAATAAGTCATATTTCAGACCTCAGATATTTCAATTACAGCAATAGAAAAATATATAACTTGATGCTTTAGGGGTAATAATTTCCGTGGAACATTTAAACCACTTGAAATCTGGTCCTCTACCCAAAAGAGGATATTAAATTCATTGGGATTCCCCTAAGCTGCCTTTATTAGGGAGTAGTTGTGGAAATTAATCATTCAGCCATCGATTCCAGGGAAACACTGTTGTCTAACGTTTAATGAAGTATCCTACACCTGGACTCCAGGAGCCTTTCACTACACTACGAGCAGACGGAGCCAACCATACTTAAAAATGCCCTATTATCAGAATTTATTTTAAATATTGATTTTTTAAAAAGATTTATTTCTTTTTATTTTGTGTAGATGTTTTGACTGCATGTATACCTGTGCATCACAGGCATGTCTGATGTTCATGGAAACCAGGTGAGACTATTGGATCCCCTGGGCCTGGATTTACAGATGATTGTGAGTCACCATGTAGATGCTAGAAACCCAACCCAGGGTTTCTGGAACAGCAACAAGTGATTTTTTTATTAATTTTCTTTTCTTTAATTGAAAATAGATTTTTTTTTCACATAATATATTCTGATTATGCCCCTGCACTACCCCTCCCAGTTCCTTCCCACTTCTCTTCCATATGTATCCGCACCTTTTCTATCTTTTTTTTCAGAAAAGAAATAAATATCTAAGGAATGATAGTGACATAAAATAAAATAATACAAAACATAATATTACAAAACAACCAAAAGAGCCAAAGAAAGCACACAAGAAATGTATACAGACACTTGTGTTTGCACACACAGGAATCCCACACAACTCCAAACTGGAAGCTTTAGTATATACACAAAGGACCTGTAAAATAGGGAAAAAAATGCCCCAGCAACGTTGTGAGATAAAGAACCTCCAAAGACTTTGCTGAGTTCATTCTGTGTTGGCCATTTACTGCTGGGCATGGGGCCTGCCTTTAAGAGTGGTTTGTTTACCTGGTGGGAAGCCCTTAGAGAAGTCTAATTTGCAAGAGGTTATCAATTGGAGCTAGCTTCTGAGTTAGGGATGGGGGAAAATGCCCACTTTGCCTCTTAGCTCTAGGACCCCAGCAGGTGGAGACCCCTGGAGGCTCTTCTGCATGCTGCCACAGTCTCTGTGAGTTCATTAGTATGCCATACCTGTTGTGTCTAGAAGGCCTTGATCCCTTGGTGTTCTTCATCACCTCAGGAGTGTTCTTACTCTCTTTCTGCCTCCTGTTTGAGAGTTCCCTGACCCTTGACAGGAGAGATCTGAGGGAGACATCTCCTTTGAACTGAAGGTCTCTCATTCTCTGCATTTTTGTCTGGCTATGTGTCTCTGTATTTGTTCCCATCTGCAGCCAGTGTTCTCAATTGCTTAGCCATATCTCCATCCATTAAATTTAATTTTGATTTTTAAATATTTCATTAAATTACTGAAAGGTTAATAGCTGGTGTTAAACTCCCTTATGCTTTATACTAGAGGCAGATGAGATACTTGCTTTTCTCCTGGCTTTGTTTGAATCCATTCATTAACTGTTCCTTTTTTTTCTCCCTCTCTACAATTTGCATATGTAAATGGCCATTGAAAAAGTCAGAAATTCCTACTATATTCCTCAACCAGATATTTCCTTTATGGGTTCTTTTTCATGTTTTCAAAAATCTTTCTTCTATTTTCCCACCACCACAGAAAGAAGAACTCTTAAATAACACTATTCATAAGCATGTGTCTCTTAACTAATTTCAGACAAGATAATAGACAACTAATAGTGCACAGAAATGATCAATGGTTATTACAGTACTATTCCTAAGGTATACATGTATTTAAAGAGAATTTATCAGAGATAAGTCTCTTCTCATTCATGTAGTACATGTGAGACAGTAGCAAATTAAGTAGACAAGGTTCCTACCTTGATGGAATTTATGACATGGGAAATATGTAGAAATATGATTATCAACAGTGACATTATAATCTGGTAAATCATAAGGAAGAAATCATAAAAACTGAAGGTAACACAAATTTGGATTTAAAATGATCAAAATAGAGTTGTCTGTTCTGAATAAGATGGCCATGGATGAGCTAAATATAAAGTTATTGAAATTGAGTTTCAACACCTATAACTCCTGAGAAGCAATCTGGCTTTGTCATAGTTTCCCTATAGCACAGTTCATATACATACCTTTTAGGCTTAGCTTCTTTGAAACTCTGTGTGACTTGGCAGTTTAAAATGGCTGGTAATTCTTCCCTAGACCAATCTCTAATTTAGATTAATGGCAGAGAGTCTGGAGGTCCCAAGATTACTCAAGACTATATAGTAGATAGATGGACCCATAGAACTCAAACAGGCTGTTATATTCATTTTGTAACAGTTGTGGCAAAGTAATGAGTATTAAAACTAAATACTTAAACTAAATAATATTAAAATCAAGAGAAGAAATACATAAGGTAGGAAGGGGAAAATTAGTTTTCCATTATTGTCTCCTACTAAAGTTACACAGACAATGCTTAATTTTCCCAGTAAAGGCATGTATCTGTTTATAGGAAGCATTACCAATCACAGTTCATCTGAACACTGTTATTCATTAGGAGCTTTTGTTGTGTGATAGTGGGCATGGTGTACCTGTCTAAATAACCTTAGTCATCCAGACTCTAGTCTGGCAGAAGTGAAACTGATCATAGGAGGCTCAAAGTCCCCAGTTATACCATCAGTAGTGTATTCTAAGAGTGTGGAGGCTATCTGTCAAGAATCCAAGGATCGGTACTTTTTTATTGTTTTTAATGTAGGGATCAACAGTTACAGCTCGCTGAGTTAAACTTTTATTTCACAGTGGATTAATTCAACAGCATGAAAATATCCTGAAGAATCTGGAACCACATCTTCATTCTTTCGTTTTGGGTAAGTTGGTGATACCTCTACTGGTAGCTTTAAAAGTCTGGAGCAATTTTGAGCCTTCTGAGCATGAAAACATATGATGCCAATTACTGTTCTTGCTGAAAAGGTAAGATGTGTTGTTTATTTAAGAGAAAAATCTCTTGCAAATTCTCCAAGGAGAATTCCCTTTCAGCTTTACTTAGCCAAGTTATAGCCAAATGTCTATTCTTGAGAAGTTAAAAAAAAATGGTTAGAATTACCCTTGTTAGTTAATTCCAATGGCCTGAAAAATGTTCCCTTTCCAGGGCACATGTGTGGGAAATATCTGAACACAATTAAGAAAAAAAGGGAAAAAGGAAACTATTCATCTTCAGAAAAATCTTCTGAAACCACTCTATGATCTTTGGAGAAAATCAAAATTATGCAGATGAAAATAGAAACATCAAAATGTTATCTATCCTATATTTTACTGAAGGGGTGATCTAATTGTATTCAATTGTTAATTGGTTGTACTCTGCCACATTTACTTCAATTTGGCAGTCACATATCCCCCCAAATGACGTTTGTAACTCTTGCCTCCCCAAAACACTTCTGATTGGTTGAATAAAATGCTGTAGCCTGAATTGGGTAGAAGAGAAATAGGTGGGGAAAAGGTTGACCAGCCTTTAGGAGCAGTAAGAATTGTGGAAAGAAGAAGCACCAGGGAGGAAAGAAGAAGAACATGCCATGGGTTAGATGGAAGTACATCATTCCATATGGCCGGGAACATCAGCATAGCATGAAGAAAAACAGCCCAGGGGATATATGTATATGCTATGGGGTTTTATTTGGGGATAAAATTAAAATCTAGCTTAGTTGGGCTAAGATTGCACAAATCCAGGCTAAGGCTTGATAAAATCAAGTGTCTATGTGATTATTTATAATGGTGGATTAAGGATTACCACCACCAACCAACTGACTATAATATAAATACCGGTAATAATTTAATCAATTATTTCAACCTTTTACTATCACTTCTCATACTCTAATTGAAAACTCAATAATAGCAGTAAAATGGTTGAACTTATTCTCAACCTCAAGGATCCAATTTCCTAAATTTTCAATGGTATTAGTTCATTTCCTCATCTCTATGATCAAACAAGAAGAAACTTAAGACTTGTTCAGACTTAAAGGTTCATGGGCAAGAAAGTTATGGGCAAGAACTGTGGTAATGCTTTTCTCACATCCCAGTGGACCAGAAAGGAGAATACTCGGGCCAGAACCCAGGGTAGGCTAGGACTTGTATGGCTTACTGCTAAAACCCCATGTCTATCAGCCCCTTATCTAAAATGTTCCACAAGTTCCCACACAAAGCCACTTGCTGGGAAAACAAACATGAGCCTGTGACAGACAGTTCACACTCAAACCATAGTAACAACCATCAACTATCGATTCTGTAGCCAAATATTGGAAAGGTTTGGTTTTTTGTTAATAGAGATAGACCACTCTGCACTCAAAGAGAACATTTTCTACAGGGATTTATGGCTCTTCAAATTATTAAGCCAAATGAACATTAAATAAACTTCCATGAGAAAGGCAAAAGTGTGTGTGTGTGTGTGTGTGTGTGTGCGTGTGTGTGTGTAGGCAGGAGGGAAATACTAATGGATAGCTGTTGAGATAGTAAATTACTAAAATTAGAAGAAAATTGGTCAGAATGCCATTAACATAGGTAGCCTTTAAGGTAGAAGAGAGTTGCAAATATGTATGACTATCATTATAAGATATGCCGTTTGACATCATCAACTTATTTTGAATTACATGTTAGCAAAGTCCAAATAGAGTCAGGAAAATGGATATTACTTTCCAAACACCAGTTCTAGTATCATATGCTGCTGATCAGAGGCTGTAAGCTCATCACAGACAGCTGGAAGAAGCCTTTTACTAACATTGACAAAATTTATACCAAAGCAAAATTGAGACCTACATTTTACTGAATAGTTGCATGTAATTGAGTTATACACAATTCATAAAATGATACACGTTTATTCTTTAACCATGCCATACTTCTGCTTTTATTTTAGGGTCTTAATTCCTGAGCCATTAATTGCATCCATATTCATATGCAAAGTATTCTCTGTCAGCCCAAAGCCAAATCTAAACAATTTACGACATGTATCTAGTACATCCTTTCAGATGTACAATGATTGACATGCTTCTACTGAATTTCATCATAGATCACCAGGAGCTGGTATTTCTTTGTAGTGTTTGTTTGTTTATTTATTTTTGGTTTTCCAAGACAGGGTTTCTCTGAATAACAGCTCTGGCTGTCCTGGACTCGCTTTGTAGACCAGGCTGGCCTCGAACTCACAGAGATCCGCCTGCCTTTGCCTCCCAAGTACTGGGATTAAAGGCATGCGCCATCACTGCCTGGCTTATTTATTTATTTATTTTTGATGTAGTGATTTTTTTAAACTATTTTTTTTATTTTCTGAGATTATAAATTTACATCACTTCCCCTTCCTGTTCTTCCTTCCAAATACTCCCATATACTTCATTTCATTCTCCTTCAAATTTACTATCTTTTTTTCTTTAATTGTTGTTGTTGTTTGTGGTGGTAGTGGTGGTCTTGCTGTGTGTGTTTGTGTATTTGTGTGTGTGTATACATATTATACATATAGCCACATGTACACACACACACACACATTTCTAAATACATGAATGCAATCTGTTCAATCCATGTAAACCTATTTGTATGCATATGTTTTCAGTGCTGACCATTTGTTATTGGATAACAACTCGGTGAGCTCTTAACATTTCTTTTCTCAAGGGTGACTGATACACACACACATATATATATTTATAGATATATATAGATATAGATATATAGATATAGTCTAGACCTTCTGTTACACATAGGAAGCTAGAAGTTACCAAAAGTATCAATTTTGAATGCATAAAATTCTGGTGTAGTAAATGACTCAAAAAATAAATCATATGATGAATTACAATCACAGAAGTATCTGTAATCCTTATTCTTAATCTAAGTATAATAAAGTTGATATTAATAATAAGCAAAGAATTTCAAGAGAAAACACCCAAATAAAAGGTGAAGTTTATTCACAGAAATAAATATTGTAAATTACCAACAAATATATGACAGTATAATTGTTCAACTTTGGTTGTGATCTGATAAATAAAAGATAAGAGAATCATGTAATCTATTCAGCTTGCCTACAATTATGCATAGTGTATATGGTAGGACAGACTTGGGACTTTATGAATGCCAGACAGACCAGTGCTCTGACACTGAGTTACATCCTTAGCCTTAATATCCTATACTTTTCAAAATTGCTAACACTGCTGTTGAGAAAGTGTAAATATGTGCCATTCATGGTATATGCACAAATTGTTGGAAGTGTGCTGCAAATTAAAAAGGGACATATTACAACGCTGAAACCCTCCCCTGAGAGACTTGTTTACAAAAATGGAGATCCCAGTATTCTGGAATATTTTTAGTATTTCTTATAATATTTATGAATTAAAAAAAAACAAAATAGAATACAAGATGGGAAACACAGGCTATGATATATAGTGTAGAAATCAAAATAATTGATTTAGATTTTTTTCAACAAGTGGAAGGATTATTTGTAGCAGGTTTGATTCTGATTTTATTTAAAAGAAATACCCTCCAAATAGAAAAAAAAAAACTATGCACTTGTTTCTCTGTATATAAATTCACCTCCCTATATAAATACAGGTAATACATAAAATAGCTACAGCTTTTTAAGTTTTATGTAAAGCAATGGCCAGGTCTGCTACTCTGAAGCTAAGACTAGGAGAGACACTACAGATAAGCAGAACTGTAGCCCTGAATCTCATTATGGTTGACTTTTTCAGCATATTAATGGTGACAAACATCTATGTTAGCACATGTTTTGAACAAAGTATTAACTTCACCTGTGTCTGTAATTCCACCTTATGACTCTGTAAATAAACAAGGCTTTTGTTTTCCTGGTGGCTTCTGGCATCTTCCGTATGTGCTGTAGAAAAGACAGAAAGAGGGCAGAGGGCAAAGAGCTTTTCCTTTTCATAATGGTTTTTTTTTTTTTTCCTAATCAAGACAGACTGCCCCTTCTAGAAACTTTTAAAATAAAGTGAAAGATTTTTTAAAAGGAAAAAAAAAGGAAAAGGAGAAAATGGTGATTTTATAAATCACAGAATTTTACTCCCAAAAATTGCTAGCTAGCTTTCTATTGCTTTAACAAAATGCCCGAAACAATCCACATTAAAGGAAGAAATGTCTTTTGGTTCATGGTTTTAGAATCTCTAGTTCATGACAGTATGGCCCACTGACTTTGGGGCTGGGTGAGGCAGTACATTATGATGGAAACATCTGATAAATAAAATCTGTTTCCTGATGGAGCTAGAAAACAAGAAAGAAGAGGCCAGGATCTCAATATTCTTTTTATTAGCATATTCACAACCCCGCCTTGTTGGATCTTCAGGTTATACTCCTACTTCAGAATCTCTGCATTTGTTTCTCCTTCTGGGATCACCCTCTCTAGTATTTACATGACTCACTCATTTTCTACTCAGGGCTTTGGTATAAATTGGCTCAAATTGTATCTTTACAAAGAATAACACTCTTCTCATGCTTTTTACATTGCAATCATCTCTGCACACACAAGGCTATGTGATACTGACTTTGTCCACTGTATTTGTTCTATGGCACCTATGCACTTCTAATAAATCACAAAATTATGTATTATGATTATATTTTATCCTTCTGCTAAGAATGCAAGGTCTCTTTGGTTCACTAAGTAAGCAGACACATAGCAATGTGCATAAAGAGCACTCATAAATATCCATTAAATAAAACAGTCTAAGTGGCAGACAACCTGGGATCCAGTACAAAGTCTGCCCCTTCCACACTGGTAGGCTTTTGGCTTTATGTTTGCTTCCTTGCATTAAACAGAAAATATTTGGATCATATTAGAAAGGAAGCATCCTCGTTTCCATAGCCTGAATTTGGCCCTTTCTCTCGAGTTTGCTCCAATTCAGAGTTTCTTCTATATTTCCTCTTAGATACATTTTAATTATTTTGATTTGATACCACACAGAAACATGACAGAAGTATGTGTTCAGGTGTTAGCTGTTCCCATCTTTGTCCGCCGACATCTTTGTAGAGCTGACATTTACATCTAAAATATGTGTGAAATGGTAGGAGGACTTATAAAATAATAACTTACATTTTACATGACAGTCTAAAAGAAAGTTTTTGACACAAAATGGTACTTCAATTTATATTGCTACTTGGCACCTCGCCTTTATTCTCTAAGTGCTGAAAATGAGATTGAGATCATGTCCTCCTTTTGTTCTTAATGTTAAAAGGATTTATTTATTTTTTTAAAGATTCTGGTAGTTTCTTCTCACACACGGTATAAATGAAACAGCTTCTTCATTTCAAAACTTGTTTTATAGACCTGAAACTTCATAAACTCCACTATCAGCTGTAACCTAAAAATATGCACACATACCTTTTAGAAACAAATGTTTGTTTTCAATATCCTCAATTATAATTTCCATGAATCAAAACCACTATTAATTTAGTTCTTAATTATAGTATGAGTCGCTGAAGAAGGTTGTCTGAAATGAACTAAGACTTTGAGATATTTTGGTGATTTTCATAGATATTTCTTGAACATCCATTATGCGCATTTATCAATTAGTTGCTGAAGACTGAAAAATAAAGTGATCCTTTCTCAAGTTTACGGTAAAGAATCAGTTCATACTAAGGTAACAATGGGTTTAATACAGAGCAAAATTCAAACAATTTGTTTAGTAGTATTTATGTATCCCCCCACATACAGTAAATTCAAGTAAAAACACATTTCACCATTTCGAACTAAATTATATTACCTCATATAAGCATAGAATACACAAAACCATTTCACGAAGGTTTAGAAGTGTTCACAGGCAGCTGATGTTGGCATAACTTTTAAAATTAACAAGCATAACTAAAAGAGATACTGTATTTCTTAAAGTAACTTTCTAATTTTAACAGGGATGGGAAGGACACGGTATGAGATACAAAAATGAGACTATGAACTGTACGGATTTAAAGTTTCTCTTTGGAGGATATTTCTAAATGTATGCGGGTGAGAAAACTGCGATTCTCAACCCAACCTACGAACAGGGACTCCTTTTAATTGTCTCATTCCTCTGAGGACAACCGGTGAAAACTACCAGCGGGAAGAACGCTCTTTCACTCACAAGTACTCAAAAGGAACATAATAAACTTTAGGAGCAAGCTGATTGGCTGCAAACGAAATGACGCAGGGCACCAAAGGACCCACCGAGCATCCGCCTCTAAGAAGCTATTGGTCCCTACGGCAAGCGAACAGGAACAATTCGTGATCTCAGGTTCCGGTCGGCGGACAAAGATGGCGGCGGCCAGGTGTTGGAAACTGGTGCCCCGCGGCCGGGGACTGTCCCAGCATGCCGCTGCTAAAACCTCCGCCTCTGCCACCGAAATGAGCGACCTGGAGGTCGTGGCGACGCCCGTCGCGCGGTACCCGCCGATCGTGGCTTCCATGACTGCCGACAGCAAAGCGGCGCGGCAGCGACGGGTGCAGCGCTGGCAGGCGGCGGTGCATGAGGCCCCGTCAGTGGACGAGAAGATACGAATTCTCACCAAGATGCAGTTCAAGAAGTACGTGGTGTATCCGCAGACCTTCGCCTTGAACTCCGACCGCTGGTACCAGAGTTTCACCAAGACCGTGTTTGTGTCGGGCCTGCCGCCCGCGCCCGCGCGGTCCCCGCCCTCGCTCGACCTCTCGGGCCTGCGCGCCGCAGTGTGCGACAGCATCTTGCAGGAGCATGTCTACCTGCGGCACCACCGCAAGCGTCGGCCTGCCTTCGATCGTCGCCAAGTCCTCGCCTCGCCCGTCCTGGACCAACTGGTGGGAGCTCTAGTGAGCCTGCTTGCTCCACTCAACCCTCTCCTGACCACCGCCGCCCTCGGTGAGCTTGGGACTCCCACCCAGAACTGGGTAGGTGGGGACGCCATGAGGCAGGGTCTCCAACTGGTTTAGTCGCGCTCAGTGAGTTAGGACTTCAGACTAAGTTTCTGGTGGCCTGCCCTGCTAACGACTACTTGTTAAAGTCTAGACTCAGCTGAAGCTCATCACATTTCCATTCCTTGTCCCGGTTTGTGTCTGTCCAGCCAACAGTTTTAAGAGGCCATTAGAGAGTGTAACCAACTTGGGGTTGTCATTTGACTCCTTCACAGGCAAGCGGGTGACCTTATGCAAAACATCAACCTCTCCTACTTTGCCTTAATTTCAAGATGAGAATTACGGTAATACTGTTTGGCTATAGAGTTGTGAAAGTTACATATTAGCCAAAAGTCCTAACATTTTCTTAGCACTTACTGTGTGATATTTTGTAAATGCCAACTAGTTAATCGTCATAATGCACAGTAGATAATCATGAATTAGTTTTAGAAATGAACAGTAAAAAGAGATATGTTAAGTGTTGTCTTAAGGCCCAATGTCTTGTCTGTTTAGGGGGTCAAGATCTTAGTTCCAGTAAACAGAAACTTGTGTTTGTTCAGTGTGGACATGAAAAATACTGTATAATTTTTTTGTTTGTTTTTGATGGGGTGATAGTGCTGGACATTGAACTCAAGGACTAGAATACACTGCCTTTGAGCTGCTTATTCATGAATGTGTAATTCATTTATGTCTATGAGCCAGAGGGTTTCCTAATAATTATTGAATTAATTCTACCATGACTGCCAGTGTGTTGATGTGAACCGTGTAGTGTCTATATTACTTCCATTCCTCATTTATAAAGGAAAAGTAGTATTAGGAAAATACAGTACCTTTTGACTACTCACCGTTGGTGGCTTAGAAAACTTAACTTTGTTCAGACAAGTTCCTCTTGTATAAAATCGGAATTATACATACCAATTGATTGGCAGTGATTGGAATTATATATACCCATTAGAGTAATCATAGAAATAAAGTTAGTGCTTCATAGAATAGTTCTCATTTTATTCAGGTGAGTGACATTGCCATTCATTTAAGCACCTTTGTATTTAACTGAATAACCCTGTTAATTAGTGTTTAGCAAAATGAAGTTTTTAAGTGCTATATTTGAGATACAGGTTAAATTATGGAACTCAGATTCTTACATCACTGTAGTTTTTATATGTATATATTTTAGACTTAATATGTTTATGACTAAGTTAACTAATAATCAGTGTTCTCTAAAAAAAACTTCAAATATCTTTTGATAGATTTTAAGCGCCCTGTTGACTTTTACTGGTTGCGTGGTGAAGAAAGCATTCCTGCTGGTCATCGAAAAGGACATATTGATGCTTTACGATACCAAATAAATGATAAACCTCACAACCAGATTCGAATATCTAAGCAACTCCCCGAGGTAAGGGTTTCGTATCTGTTGACATCCTATGTAAGCATTATCAAAGGCCAGTCAGGTAACCAGGTGAATATGATAAGGTATTTTGGGTAGATCTCTTCCCTTCTGTTTGTTTTATGAAGTCAACTTATCTGAAAATTTTCTTTAACTTTCTGGTTTGGTATGATATGTTCTACAAAGATCAAATAATTCTAAATAGGTAAGGCATCAATGTGGTAAAATCAATTTATGATTGTTATACCAGGATTTTTTTTTTTAATTTTCTATGTATGACTACTCTGGGCCTATCAATAGATATTAGTGTAGGTGACCTCTTCTATTTTGAAAATGTAGTCTGAAACACTCCAGAACTCAGAGCATTTCGGGGTATTGAGTAGGGAATGCCCATTCTGCAGACTATGTTGATATTTCAAACTCTGCAAACATGAAGTCCAAAATACCTCTGGCCCCTAGCATTTTGACTGAGAGATACTCAACTTGTGTAATCAGATAATTTTGTAAGAAATAACTCATTGGAAAAAAATTAAATCTATGATGATTGTAAGTGAAGTGGATACGATGTTTCTTAATTTCCTTTGTCTTTTCTTATTCTTCAAGTTTGTACCATTGGATTATTCCATTCCTGTAGAAATCCCTGTTATGAAATGTAAACCGGACAAGCTTCCATTATTCAAACGGCAATATGAAAACAGCATATTTACTGGTAAGTTCTCTTTACATATTGACCCATAACTATATTCAAAGTTAAAACATGCTTTAACTTTAGTGGAAATTTAATTTTGAAGTATTGGTTTTTGATGGAGACAGTGTTTCTGAAGCTCAGTTCACTTTGAATTCATTATGTGGGTTTGCCTCAACCTCCCTTGTATAGAGGAGTATATATACAACACACACCCAGCTCAAATTTAATTCTTGGTGACTAAGAAGTTTGATTGACTATGAGCAATATCATTCATAATCTCAAGGTATGGTAAAATGAATGAAAATTGGAGAGAAATTTAGTTCTTAATTTGAAAATTTTGTTGTCTCCTGAATTAGTAACATTTAACCTTCAGAAATTGTTATACTTGCTAGGACTTTTGTTTTATTATATGGAAAAAGTAGTTTGTATTTTATATGTTTAGAACTGGACTTGGGATCATGAATGGCATTTTATTAAAGTATCCTGCTTATTCTACATATGGCAGGTATATCAGAAGTTCAAGTACTCGCAGACCTCACGTCTGCCCTAACATACTGTGATGTTCTGTCCCCTCTCTACACTTACTATTTCCTAATGACCCAATGGAGGCTTTAAGAAAGCATTATAATAGTCCTCCAGGTCGTTTAATTAGTCCTTTCTCAGTCACTTGGTCTCAGTGACTGGAGAATTGTTTTGAAACTACTCTAGCAATGAAATCAAGCATGTCAGTCATGAGAGCTGGACCATCAGTCCTTTCTGCCTTTGCTCACCTTTCCCTTTTCCATTTCAGTTCCTTTTCTTTCCTCCATTTTTATTCTCTGGTTTTGTTTGTTTCTCTTTCTCTCTTTGCTTGCTCTTCTCCCCGTCTTTTCTTAGTCCCTGGCTAGCTTAACACTTACTCTAGGGTGGCAGATGGCCTTGGAACTCAGCAGATCCTCCTGCACCTAGAAACCCAATGCTGAGGTTAGAGGTAGGGCATGTGTCATTGTGCCAATATTATGTATGTTCAGACTCAAATCAGAGCTTCCTGCATGCTAGGCAAACATCCTACCCACTAAGGTACTTATTTCTTTACTTAGAAGTGTAAAAGCTATCTTTGAAAAAAATGAATAAAGATTGAAGTCAAAACTTTTAATAGCAAGTATATTTGTTAATAGCTATCAGCACTTATGACAAATATAAACATTTATTGCCCAACAACTAGCCCTGAGAATAACTATAAACCCCTATTACCTAACAACTAACCCTATTAATAACTATAAATGCCTATTATCCAATAGCTAACCCTAACCTTTTAGAAGGATACAGTCTAGGACAGGTCCTCAGTCATTAGAAACACCTCAGGAATAGATCCTTTAGGGGACTTGGTCAACAGTCTTTCCTTGGGAACACCTCAGAACAAGGTCCTTTTGGGTAAATTGGCTGTTGCATTGCTGTAGCAGCTTCACTTTAAATGAGGCTGGAGGCTTTCTTCTCTCTGGAGCCTTAACTGTCCATAGACCAACTAGGTTAATTTGTATTAGCCACTTAGTCAATCTGCCGCAGTCTTTGGGACTAGCTGTTCTGTGTTTTTTGTTATTCCATATGAAGCTGAGAATTGCGTTTTCCAGGTCTATAAAGAATTGTGTTGGTATTTTGATATGAATTGCATTGAATCTGTATATTGCTTTTGGTAGGATGGCCATTTTTATTATGTTAATCCTACCAATCCATGAGCATGGGAGACCTTTCCATCTTCTGATGGCCTCTTCAATTTGTTTCCTCAAGGACTTGAAGTTCTTGTCATACAGGTCTTTCACTTGCTTGGTTAGAGTTAGCCCCAGGTATTTTGTATTGTTTGTGGCTATCATGAAGGGTGTTGTTTCCCTAATTTTTCTCAGCCCATTTATTTGTTGTATAGAGATACAACTTTTCATTCCTCCATTTTTATTCTCTGGTTTTGTTTGTTTCTCTTTCTCTCTTTGCGGGCTCTTCTCCTTTTCCTTTCTTTGTCCCTGGCTAGCTTATCAGGGAATTGCTGCAATTCTCGTCAGTCCAACTGTTTGAACTGGTTGAACCTCTCAGGGTAAAAGCTACAGGGTTTAGTCCTTGTGTTTTTGCTGCCTTGCTGAGGTCTTCTCTGCTCACCAGCTTCTTTCTGCCTCAGGTAGAGCTGACCATATTTTTATAGCTCTGTTTGAGATCAGCTTCTCAATCCGCCTACATTGATTCCAACAGATGATACAAGTGATACAAACCTATTAATATCACCTTGTCTTTAGGGTGGGAACTCTTGGGCTCCATCCACTTCTTCCTCTCACTCTTTCACCTGGCTCCAGGATAATCTGGGCTTTGCCCATTTCATAAGGCTATTAGCAGCTGAAAACAATGCCAAGCCACAAACCCTGTTTTTAGTCCATATGCTGCCATGCCAAGTGCCCACAGATGCCAGGCTGATCTTCAGGTCTCCTTTTAAGAGACTGTATCGGATGCTCCTAGAAACTCACTAAATTTAATTTACATTGATCTAACTCTCATTACAAAAGATATTATTACATTAATTTCAAAGAAGCTCTTTTTTTTATGTGTTGTAAATGTGTGTACATTAGTGTGTACGTACGCTACAGGGTACATATGAAGATCAGAAAGTGACCTGACTGTGGAGTACACTCATTCTTCTTTCTGCAGTGTGGGTTCTAGAAATTCACCTCAAGTCATTAGGGCTGCCCAACAAGCACTTTTATTCCCCAAACCTTCATAAAGTGTATCCTCTGAGTGAGACTTCAATGGTAGCTCTTAATAACAACTGAGAGGGGGATGGTAGAATTAGATAATAGAGAATTATAAGTGCCTTTTAATGTGTTTCTTTCTGGCTTATTTTGAATTTCAACCAGTTCAAACAGTGACCTGACTAGAATTGCGGCAGCTCCCTGATAAGCTAGCCAGGGACAGAGGGGAAAGGGAGAAGAGCAAGCAAAGAGAGAAAGAGGTTTGTAATAATGAGCAGGTTGGGAAATTATTTTCAAGTAACTACTATAGTCATTAAAAAAAATATGTAAGGCGATTCAGTCCATTTAGATATTTTGAGTACTGAGTATATGTTCCAAGAAGAAAGGTATGCTTGAAACAAATGCTAAAACATGTGCCTCTAGGCCTCCTCATGTTCTTATTTCATCTGAAGTGTTTTTATTGTTTCCTTTAGGCTCAAGAACAGCAGATCCGTGCTGTTATGGTCACACCCAGTTTCATCTGTTACCTGACAGATTAAATAGGGAAAGGCTGATAAAACAAAACCAAGCTGAGCAGGTAGAAGTTGTTTTTAGATCTAATGCCATTGCAAGTCTTTTTGCTTGGACTGGAGCACAAGCTCTGTACCAAGGTAAGCCCAGTGTGCTGGCAGTTTTCATTCTTGAAAGTATAACATGTTGAAAATGGAATTATTAAGTGTTTTTTTTCTTTAGGTAAAAACAGAACTTGGATCTGAACATTTTGAAAATTTTACCTTGATATAAAATGCAGTTATTTGAAAGTCCATAATGAAATATTTTACATTTGAAATTTGCAAGTATACATGAGTAACCTTCTTTATCTTTTCTGTGATTACTTCCTATACAAATATATTACTTTTTAGTGTTTATCACAAACATTTCAAAAACTACTAGTGAGTAGGTAGGATCTTTGTAGCTTTCCTCACTTTGTAACATTTTTGAGATGGGAAGGAAAGTGATACAGGTGTCAAGAATTTGGGTAGGAAGCTCTCTTTTCAGTAGATGTGAATGCGTTCAGTGAGATTTGTGGGCCATAGCATGCATGTGGAGGTCACAGGGCAACTTTCTGTGGGGTACTCTTCATCTTTTTGTGGGTCCCAGGAATCCAGCACATTGCCTACTGAGTCATCTCACCAACCCTTCAATGCTTTTTATGACAGAGTTCTTAACTTTGGAGATGGTGTTGAATAACAGTCAGGCCTAAGTCCCCTGGATTTTTTATTATAGTGAAAAGTGAAAGAAAATTGTACTATTTTCAGAGGAGTGATGTTATTGGATTAGTATACCAGCATTTGAGGCAAAATGTATTTGAATAGAGTCATAGAAAGATGCCTAGAAATGACTTTCATTCAGAGACCTGAATGGTGATGAGCTGTTGATGTAGAATCTGGGGGAAGACACACTGACATAAAAGGAATAGCCAAAACAGTCTCTTCAATGAGACTTTTGAAGTGTGTAAGGAACAACATAGACACTGGTGATGGGGAGGCCAGTAAAGAAAGGAAAAAGGGATGCTGTGAAATGATGTAGCAGAAAGTAGAAGCTATATCATGTAGGACTTTATTTACCTGACTGAACTTGGGATGAAGGACTAGTATCTACTAAGCAAATCATCTGAGCTGTAATCCTCATCTTCCTGTTCTTTCAGGGTCCAATGTTCTACTTCAAAGCCTGAAGTTAAAAAATATGAACTAGATTAATTCTGTACAATAACCCAGGAGGAATTTTTATACAGATCGTTCTTACTAAAGTTTCCCTTTTCATTAGTAGATATGCATCTCAGCTTTATGGTTCCATTGCTGGCTTATATTTCTTTAATAGGATGGGAAGATGGCAGTAGTGGGGTTGTAGTCAAGAAGGATGAGTGGTACCTTCCAATGGCATTGTGTGTTCAAGAATGATAAAACTGTTACCTACTCCATTTGAGCAATAACTTTGTTAGATCTCTATATAAAGGGTTAAGTATAAATGTACATGTAGGAAACTTAAGTTGATTCCTGGTCTTGCTGGTATTTAAGAATATTAAGTCAGTCAGGAACAAAAATCAGACAGTTTATTAAGGTATCCTGGAACCTTACAACCTGAGATACCAGAGGCAATGACAACAATTCTAAAAACCTCTTAACATATTCAAATGACACCAGATTATCCAAAGGCATGGTGTGGAAACCATAGAGAGCTAGACTTTTTTCCTGACAGTTTGAGAGCTTGTGTGCATATCTGTATTTGGTGAAATAAATGGTCATAATGGATGTTGGGTTTTATTTATTTAGTGCTAGTATGGACATTTTCCAAGCATATTCAAAGTCATTAAGTTAATACCAGATGCAGGAGGACTCCTATAGGCAAAGCTTCTTAGATAGCTAAGTGAATGGTGGAAGCTACTGAAGGTTGAAGTTGTAGAAAAGTTTGGGACTCTAGAAGGAGGACACACTAATACAGCAACAGAAAATAGAGATAGTGACAGAACTGTGATCTTCAGGGATTTGGTAGATCAGGGTTTCAGAAGTCTTTACTACCCTTTAGAGTGTTTGTTTTGCTAAAATATATTAATGTGTGTAAATCCCAGCATTGTTTTCTTCTACAGGATTCTGGAGCGAAGCAGATGTTACTCGACCTTTTGTCTCCCAAGGCGTGATCACAGATGGAAAACATTTTTCTTTTTTCTGCTACCAGTTAAATACTTTGGCACTGACTGTACAAGCCGATCAAAATAACCCACGTAAAAATATCTGTTGGGGGACACAGAGTAAGCCTCTTTATGAGACAATCGAAGAGAATGATGTGAAAGGCTTTGATGATGACGTTCTCCTGCAGATCGTTCACTTTCTACTAAATAAACCAACAGAAGACAGAGCGCAGCTGTTGGGAAGCAAGGAGAAAGTACTTGATCCGGGACCTTGAGATATTTACATTTCACCAGAGGAACAATAAAATCATTTAAGGACTCTGTAACTGTCAGTTACAGAACACATTCTTACAGAACAAAAATTAAACACATTAGTTTTTGAAAAACAACATTTCTTATGTTAACCTGTCATTAAACCTTGCGTTCTGTTCAGATTTAGTTTTGGATGTAATGATAGTGACTTAAAAATGATTTTTTTTTAATAATTTATTTTTTATTTCTTCAAGTTACATCTCAATCACAATCCCCTCCCTACTCCCCCCTCCAGTCCCACCCTTCCACCCTCCTCCCCCTCAACCCCCATCCTCTTCCCTTCTTTTTTTTTTTAGTTAGGTATTTCTTTTTTCCCCCCAACAGCTCTCCCTTTCAGTCCAAGAAATGGTTCTTTTTCTTATAACTATAAATACAATACAAAACAACAGAAATAAATAGGCCACAATTATAAGAGTTATATGGCTTAGCATACATTCCCATTGTCCAGTCCATATGTATTTGGCACCTGACTTTAACATTTTTTTAGCTGATACAGCTTAGGAGGTTTGAATGGAAGAAAATCCCACTGTAGCAAGATGTATTCTGTCTTCCCCACATGTGCTTCCTCCCATATGTCTGTCTTTCTCTTTAAATAAATGCTTAAAAAGAAAAAAAAATATATATTACTAATAATAGCACTGGGCTATTTTTAATTAGTGCATATTTTGTATCCTTTAACAGGTAATACAGTAGGGAGCTAGAGAGAGGGATCTTCCTGCTTTTCCAGAGAATCTGGCTGCTTTGATCCTAGTACTTACATTTACATGTGGTTCACAGCCCTGTGTGTCCTGATCCAGTGCCTCCTGAACCCTTGAGGGACCAGGCACACACATGGTGCATGCATAGACATATGTATGTAAAACACTCACACATAAAATTAAAACCACTAAATATGTTTTATCTTTTTAATTGTTAATAACAAGAGAATTATAGCATTCTTTAAAGCAGGGCTGTTTTGTACAAGCTGAACTAAGGGTTTTTTTTAATAAAATGTTGATCTTTAAAAGGAATGAAACGTAAAAAATATGACTAGGTTACTTTAATGGTAGCATCTTTTCCATCAGTCCCAGTTTAATGGGATGTGTAAGTGGTACCCTGCTGGTGACAAAGCAAGGCTACTAATATTGACAGGGTTGTGGTTCCTTCGCCGATCTACTTTAAGAATCTAGAACCAGATGTAGCATTTAATATAAGTTAAATGGATGTGGGTTAATTACTATTTTTTTTAGCTTGAGGTCTGACATATCACATGTTTATATATTTTTAGGATTTATTTACTTGTGTATATTCCTGTTTTTCCTGAATATTTGTCTATATACCATGTGGTTGCAATGCCTGCATAAGCCAGGAGAGGGAATCAGATCCCTGGAGTTACTAAGGGAGTTGTAGTTTGGGTTCTGGGAATCAAACCTAGGTTTTCTACAAGAGCAACCAGTGGTCTTAGTCACCGAGCCCTTTCTCCAGCCCCTGTCTTTTATATCAGCAAATGTAGTTCTTTATGTAGCATTTCATACTTGAGGTTTTATATAATTGCAAGTAGATTTTTTTTCTTCCAGATTCTTTTCATAGCTCAAAAATGGCTATTGTTGATTGTTGTCCATTTCTTTTTTATTATAATGTTTATTTAGTACTTCGAGTTACATCTCCACTATACTACCCTCTTTCCATCCCTTCTGGTTCCACCCTCCCACCCTCTCCTCCCTCTCTGACCCACCCCACTCCTCCGATGTGGAATGTCCCTACATGTCAGCCCCTCTCAGTTCAACAGTCATATGAGGGCTAAGAGCTTCCTTTTGCACTGGGGGCCCACATGGTAGCACCCCCTAGGGTAAATTGTCCCACTGATAGGTAACAAAGTCTATGTTCCTTATCTTTTTGGTGTTTTGGTTGTAGGATAGTTATCCTGTACTATATGGCTAAAATCCAATTATAAGTGAGTAGATGCCATGTGCATCTTTCTGAGTCGGGGTTAGCTCACTCAGGATGAGCTTTTCTAGTTCCATCCATTTGGCTGCGAATTGCTTGATTTCCTTGTTTCTGATAGCTGAGTAGTATTCCAATGTGGAAATGTACCACAATTCTTTTTATCCATTCCTCAGTTGAGGGACATCTGGGTTGTTTCCAGTTTCTAGCAATTACAAATAAGCCTGCTATGAACATAGATGACGATATGTCCTTGTGGTTTGGTGAGGAATCATTTGGGTGGATACCCAGAAGTGGTATGGCTGTGTCTTGAGGTAGGGCTATTCCAAGTTTTCTAAGGTGTCTTCAGACTGATTTCCATAGTGGTTGTACAAATTGGCACTCCCACCACCAATAGAGGAGGGTTCCCCTTTCTCCACATCCTCGCCAGCATGTGCTGTCATTTGAGTTTTTGATCTTAGCCATTCTGACAGGTGTGAGATGGAATCTCAGAGTTGTCTTGAGTTGCATTTCTCTGATGATTAAGGAAGTTAAGCATTTCTTCAAATGTCTCATTGCCATAAGAGATTCCTCCTTTGCGAATCTTGGTTTAGCTGTTTCCCATTTTTTTCATTGGAGTATTTTGCTTCTTGGTGTTTAATTTCTTTTGTAAAAAGCTAATTCATTAATTGAATAGTTTTTGCAGTTGAATCTTAGGAAGCATGGTACTCTATGTCCAGTCCAACTTAGTTTTCTCTGACTTTGCTCATTGACAGTTAGAAATAAGCTTCCATGTGGAACAACTATGAGCAGTGTTTTAACTCAGTTTGTCACACAGTCTGTGTGACTTTGAATGTCTTGATTCAAATACATTGCTGGCTTTCCTTCTATTTTGTTGGTGATTCTTTTGCTTTCTCTCTGGCTGTTCTTCAAATATTGACATACTGCCAGGTTTTCTTCTCTCCATATTTCTTTATCTAGTCCTCCTAGGTGCATCAAGTCTCAGGGATTTAGATATAAACTCACTCAAGATTAGAGCTTGCCTTCAGTTTTATTTTAACTTCACAAATCATAATTGAGCTGGTCTGAGTGAGTAAGCTTGTTGATAATTTTCTACATAATTTTCCAGTTCTCTCAGGAAAATCATTTTTGTATTCTGGAAGATAACTTTATTTTAATAAGATACAACATTGGTAAGTGCAAATGACACATGCTTATAATCCTACCACTTAAGAGATGAAGGCAAGAATATTAGCAGTTCAAGGTCATCAGCTACATGAACCCCTGAAACAACTTTGTTGGGTGAACTCCAATAAGGAACTGTTAACTTGTCCCTTTCACCTCCAAACAACTTCATTGTGTTTGGAAAAGCATTTTAAAATTATATTTCTTATTTATGAAAATTTATGTAGGTTTTATCGTACATTTGTTTTAGCTTAGTCCTAGTAGTTGGTTACTAGAAACAATTCTAATACTAACCTTAAAGTACTTCATTTTTTTTTTTTAAAGATGCACCCTACAGAATGTTTATTCCCACCCTACCCTCGATTTATATGTTGAAATCCCAGCCTTCAGGGCTTGCAGGTAGGTTGTGTGTTGACAGATGAAGTCAGGATGTGCTGTAGGCCTAGAGAATCCATTCAGCAGTTCTACCCTGAGAAGACAGCAGGAAGTGATGCAGTGATCTGTTGTGTATTGTAAATGTTAATTAATTGCTCCCAGAGGCCTGCTTGCTGTCTGCTGCTTTGCTAACCATAGTCTCTAATTGGCTTTCATAAAATGTTGCAGCCTGGATTGGGCAGAGAGATAGACTAGACAGGGCTAAGGTGCGCTGGCTTGAGGAGCAATGAGGATCATGGGAAGAAGTCAGTGGAGGAACAAGAACACATGCAATGGGATAGCGATATAAGAACTTCATGCCATGTGGCCTGGAACATTGGCATAGCATAGAGAATAACAGCCCAGGGGACATATGTATATTATACGGGGTTGTATTTGGAGAATAGAATTATAAACTAGCTTAGTTGGGACAAGATTAAACAATCCAGGCTAAGGCTTGTTAAGATCCTTGTCTGTGTGTGTTCATTTATAATCGTGGGTATGGATTAGCATCACTGACCCATTAAATATAAATGCTGGCCCTCAGCTGCGGCATGGCGCAAGGACACCAACACAGCCTCAGACTGCCGCACAGATCACAGATATCCACATGCCCCTCTGTGGTAATGTAGTTAGGGACATCAACAGATCCCAGCTGCAGCATGACCACAGTCCCAGACGTGGCTTCAGGTGGCAGCCCATACAGATGTTGATGTCCGTGGGCCCTGCCTCCATGGGGGCCATAGTGATCTAAGTGAGTGGTGACCTCAGGTGACCTGCCACCTGAGGCTATGGTGATACCAGATCCCGGCTGCCACCAAGGGCCATGTCTAGGTTGGAGGTCCTGCTCCAGCCAGGGTCTGTGTTGATGGCTGTGGCCCGTGTTACCACCGAAGGCCATGAGGATGTCTTTGGTCTATGCTGTCATCTGAAGCCATTTGATGTCCGTGGCTGGGCTGTTGCTGGGGGCCATACTTACTGATCCTGAGTGGCCTTCCCTGCTACCTCAGGGGCATGTCCTGGTCTTTTCTGCTTCAGCTAGGGTCTGTATTGATGGCTGTGGCCCGTGTTACCACCGAAGGCCATGAGGATGTCTGTGATCAGTTACTTCTTTTTATAATTACCTAAAGGAACTGCCTTTGGGTTAGGAATGCCAATAATACTTTCTAGAAATGAATCAAATTGACTGAAAACTTAATTTTATAAATAGAAAAGCGATCCTATGTGTGTATACTACCCTTTTGTATGCTAGGAATGTGTAAATCAAGCATTATCCCAATCCTTAGTGATATGTTTATTTAAGTGGCAAAAATTCTATTAAATAAAAGACAAAAATTATCCTTTGCTGGGTCGCTCCCCCCAGCAGGTTTGGGTGATGGGTCGAAGGGCTGGACCAGCCGGCCCTCATTCCGGGTCAGACCCCCTATCACCCCCGGAGGAGAACACCCTGAATTGGAAGACACATCGGGGCAGGATCTCATTTTTATTGTTACAGGGAGTTTCTTTTATAGGGTAGGAAAGGGGGGCAGGGTGAAAGTGTAGTGTGAGGTTACATAGGCAGTGAAGTAAGAGATAAGGTTTGGAGAGGGCCAATAAACTAAATGAGTGTGGCTGCAGTCAGGCAGGGCTAATGCCAGAATGATATAGTACAGAAGGGTCTGGACTTCCACATTTTTGAGACAAGTCTCCAAAATCGAGTCTGGCTTGGGCACGCACTACAGGCTCCAACCTGGCTGATTCAGGCACTTAGGCCCAACAGTCCTTTGTTTTGCAGTAATAAATCAGTGATTATAAAGTTGATGTGTATGAATGAGTATGTACCTCAATAGGCAGTCTGCCTTAACTGAGGTAGCTGTACTTTTTAGTTATTTGAATTACGTTATGTCAGTTTCCATTGGGTCTAGCCTGTGTGAAATGTGTCTTTGGATGTTTAATCATATAAAACTTGCCTTTTATTTCCAAACCAACAATATGAGTTTTAGGGTCTTCTAAAATATTTCAGGAAATTTATCAATTATACTAATAAAGAATGTGGTCAAAACTTACAGCTTAAATGTGCGTCAAAAAGGGTAATTTAGGTCAGCAGCTGATGTTTTGCCATGCCATTTATTGTTATTTAGTAGAATGTTTTAATTATTGGAGAGTAAGGAATTAGGAAGAAATTATAAAACATCCAAATTCACAAATTTTCTTGAAAAAGTGAAAGATCTGACAAATTCACAGTTGTTATTCATGTCAGCACCACCAGACAGGAGCTAGGCATTCCCTGCTCTAGGTCCTTGTGGTTGGTTGTACGTCACTCTGGTTTGTCACCAGGTCCACCACTGTTCCTTTTTAACCCTGCTAACATCATAGGATCTACCTAATTAAGTTCTGTGAAATGCTTTGCTCCTAAGACATTGAATTTATGATTGCTACAGTGTAAATTTGTTTTTGTTTCCTCAGAGGAAAATGAGATGAGAGCCATACCCAAGCTTTATGAATACATGGCTTGGGCTGATCCCAGAGTGTTTCTAACTATCACGAGGCCTAGGTCTGGAAGTTTCTAGCCTACGAATCTTGAAGGCTTCAGCTTCCAGCCTCTGCTAACCTAGGCCTAGAATGTTTTCAGCCTCTGAAATTTCCTGCTGAATAAGATCATACTTTCTAGTTCCTTCTGAACTCTGGCTGGCTGGCTGCTTCTACTCAATCTGTACTGTACTCCCAAACTCTACTGTACTGTCTCCACAAACTTAATTGTACTGTTTCCATGAATTATGCCTGCTCTTAAAGAGCTCATTTCTCCTGTCCTCATGAGAGTTGGGCATATCCTATCTCTGACTCATTCTGTGAAATCTTTCTCTGTTTCATCACATTGTCTGTCCCTCAATTAGATGTCATTGATTGGGATTAAAGGTATGTAATAAAGGTGTGTCCCAACAGCTTCTCTAAGGAAGCACTCTGTCTTAGAGAGCAGAGGGACAGCCAGCTAGGACTTAGCAGAGAGTCAGGAGGTGACACAAATGAGTTCTGGAGAGCTTAACTTCTGAGGTCCCCCTGTTACCTGTGCTGGGATCCTGATATGACAGGATACACTACCTGCTTCCCCCTTCGGGTAAATGACTGATCGAGTGCTATGGGTGACTCTCAGATGTGGCCTTCGCTACCAGTTTCTTCAAGATACTAAGGGCACGTCTGTTTTCCACCCAGATCATACCTAGGTCTTTGGTCTGATCCCTTGTCAGAGTAGCCAAATTGCTAGATTAAAATTCCTCTACAGTTGGTAATTTTTATGCATGGTGCTTCTCAGGCTTTCTCTGAAGTCCAATTTGACATGGAGTAGAAAGCCTTTCCAAATTCTCCCAACCCTCCAAACTACTTCAGTGCTATGTACTCATCTAGAATCTACTTTCTATATAAACAGTCAACTGTAATTAAACATTTAATTGTGTACTTTGTGGTAACTTTCTTTCTGTACTACAATAATGCAATTTATTTGGCAATATTTTCATATCTCAGAGAAGACATGTCTTTATTCCAGCTTTATTCACATAGACCCAGGTCTTTGAATATGATCCCTTGCCGGAGTAGCCCTGGAGATTCCTTCTACACTTGTTTCTTGCTGTGCATTGTAAAAGCCTCAACAGCACTCCTGTGTGCATCTTCCTACAGTGGATACTTTGAACCTATCAACCTGGTATCAGGCCTTCTAATCATATTGGTTATCATGGAAAAAATAATATCTTTAATGTTTTCAAGATTTCTTTAGAATTTACCATATCTGAAAGACCATTGTCAACTAGCAGTTGACAGGGGTTGGGGTTTCAAATGTCAAGCTATAGGCAACCTTGCTGTGGAAAGTCCTCTAGAAACTACATCATTATCATGTCTTTTAAAGAAATGATTGTACACATGATGTTCCTATCAGTGGCAACAAGTTTGAAGATCTCCAGCTGGACTCAGGTTGAATGTGATCCAGAAACTTTCCACATCATTCAAATACATGCACAGGAAGGTGGGAGGGAAAGGAAACATATGGCAAGCCCATTTCCTAGTGCCAGGTATTATATTGGCTTTAAAGCAGCCAACACTCACATTCTATTTATTTAGAACTCACTAGAGACATCTAGTCATTTATCATAGGCTCTCCAGGAGACATAGATATAGGAACAGTGTTCTTTGTAATAACTGATAGTATTTATACTTCCTTGTTTCTAATGATAATGAATTCTATGCCCTTTAGATGAAAATGGATGATTTGTTTTGCAAAATCAGCTTTTCATATAGTTTTGATTTCTATTTCTTTAACAACCTTTGGATCACAGGACTTATTGCTTGAAACTATGATTGTTATAGAACATTTGAAGAAAAGACAAGTGAGAACGTGAATCTTGCTATCAAGCTCTCCATAAATCCATCCATGAATTGTGTTGATATTTTATAGTTCTGAAATCATGCTGCATTTTCAGGTTTTATTTTCATTCCCCACAAGCACTTTCCCCAGTTATCATTTTTTTTGTATTGCACAAACAGTTGTTTGGAGATATTTAGTAGGACATGGAATATTAATATTATTGTAGTCTTATAAATCAAAAGTATCCCATAAGCATTGGAATACCATAATAAGTTCAGTCATCATTTACAGGAGAAAAAAAGGATTAAAACTATCTTCAATTATAAAAAAAATTCCAAGCATTGCAATTATATAAGATTAGTTAGTGTGGGTGTGAATGTTTTTGTGAGGATGGTTCACAAGCACTCAGATAATTAAATCCTGACTTTAAACATATTTGTAAGTATTCCATATCTTACCACCTGCATGTGATTCATAACTGGAAAAATAAAGGATGCTTGTATTTTGAAAGCTCTAAAAGATAAAAATATCTATACAATTATCTCGTGGTAAAGTATAATTTCTTTTGACCTTTGGAACCCAGACTTTTAAATGTTACTTAAAGAACAATATTAGAAAAATTAGATGAGCTTAATTTTATTTTGGAATCTGTGGGGCAGTTGAAGATAGAATTCTTTCTTTTGTCATTAACTACCTAAATGATGGCTTTAGATCAATATATTTCTTGAACTTAGTTTCTCTTATAAGTTCAGAGAATAGGATAAAAAATCTTTATAATTCCTCAAGATGAATCATTTTAAGCCTCACATTACTGATGTAATGTGCTGCTAACATTGTTAAAGTTTCTGTTTTGACCTCCCAGCCCTGGCAATCAAAGTGTTAGAGAGGTATACAGGTTCGCCTTCCTCTTTCACTGGATTTCCTCACATGTGAGTCCCCATTTTACACTTTCACCACCATAACCATATCCCTTGAAGTTACAGCAGAAACATGTAGAATAAAGTCTGGCATCCACAATAGGCCACCCCCCACTCAGTAGTGTAATATCCTCTGAAACATTTTCACTAAAGGTCAGTGCTTGAAGGATGAAGATGGAAAGTACTGGTGATTAGATAGTCTTTATTTGAGCTTAAATCTGTTTTTTCTTTCAACCATTCATTTTAGTTAGGTATTTTTAAAATGTTTTTGTTAATTCTTTGAGAATTTCATAAATTTTTTTTTTAAATCACATTCATTCCTCCTTCACCAACTTCTCTCAGACATACCCAGTTCCATACCAACCTGCTTTGTATCCTTAATTTTCTTAATCCATTGAGTCTAATTAGTTTTGTCTATATACTGTTAGATGTGTGGTCAGTCACTGGAGCATGTTTGACCGACCACGGAATACACGCCTTAAGGAAAGCTAACCTTCTTCTCCTGGCGGATATCAATTACAACAGTTCCTCAGCTAGAGGCTGGGCTTCATGCCTGCATCCCGTACTCCATGATGAAATGTTTTCAGGTTTACCATTAGCACAGGTGGTGCTAATAGTCACACACTATTATAACAGTTGTGAATTCATATGTGCAACTGCCTTATTTTGTCCTAAAAATGGTTTTATTGTAGTCATCTACACCTCTGGCCCTTACAATTTTCCTGTCTTGCACAATGATTCCTAAGTACCAGAAGGAAGGGCTGTGATCTAGATGTCCCATTTAGGGTTGTGCACTCATCAGCCACCTATTGTCTGAACTTTGACAAATTTGTGTCTCTGTTAATCATCATCCACTATACAAAGGCGTTTCTCTGATGAGTCCTGACAAATGCATTAGTCTCTGTACAAGGTGTCTTTAGGAGTCACCTTAATACTATATCCCTCTAGCAGAGTAGTAATACATTCTACCATAGGGCATATGACCTGTCTAGCCCTAGGTTTGGCCCTGTTAAAGGAGACAGGTATGTGTCCATCTTGTGGAGGGTCTTAGTCTATTTGCAGTGTAGTTGGTTACTCCCATGACATTTATGTCACTATTGTACCAGAAGGAATATCTAAGCAGGTTAGTCACTATTTTTGTTTGCAGGGTTCACAGGTGAGTAAGATTGATAATTACTTTTGTTCTCTGGTATTCTGTATACCACTTTCCAGCGCTATGAGAGCGGGCCAGTAGAAATGAAACTTCCAGGTAAATAACAGCTTGATTTTTTTCCATATTTCATAACTCAAATATATGGTGTCCTGGAAAATAGAGCCTTAACATTGCATTATGGAGGACATCCAAGATCAATGGCAATTAGCTGTAATAGTTGGAGTCTATGTGACGTTACTGGCCAACAACTCCAATAGAAATAACCCATTCCTGTCACTGGCCTTTTTATTTGTGTATCATTTGTTAGTCTGTGGTATCTAATAAGATTATTGTTGCTCCATTTAAACTCTTTAATATATGTATGTATTTCTATTTGAGGAAGCTTCTATACCAGTTTTTAAGGTGACTTTTTCAGAAGGTATTTATTGATAGTTAACCGTTCTTCATCTTCCCTGTTCTAGACCCCCTCCCACCACATTTTGATCCTTCCCTTTTCACTTTTCTCCTTTTGCCCTTTATGGTGTCTCCTATCTCCCCTCCCTTGAAAGTTCACACTCCCCATATCCCTGTATTGATTTTTCTGACCCTTGATGGTATGTCAAATGAAGCACACATATCTAAAGATTCAAAGCAAATAGCCATAAATGAGAGGAAAACATGTCTTTGTGCATCTTGGCTACCTTATTCATGATTGTTTACAGCTCCATGCAATTATTGAGACATTTATAATTTCATTTTTCCAAGGATATGAATAATATTCCGCTTTGTAAATATACTACATCTTGATTATCCATTCATTAGGTGATGGAAGTCCAGGCTGTTTCCATTTCCTGGATTTTGTGATTAGAGAATGAACCTGGGTGGGAAAGAGGTTACAATGAACCTGTAGTAAGGTGTAGAGTCTTTGGGTACACCTGGTATGCCTGGATCATGTGAGTAGATCTATCTTTAGGTTTTCAAGGAAGCTACACATTTATTTCCTTAATGCCTGCATGGGTTTGCACTCCTGTCATCAGTGAATCAAGTGTTCCTCTTTACTCATGTTCATACAAGCGTTTGTTTTGATATTAGCAATTCTGAATGGGGTAAGGTAACATTACTTATGCCTATACACTCTCATACATTGCTTTATCAATACTTGATGTACTTGTTAACACAATTAACATGTACCCAATACCAAAAGATTATTTTAAAACTGATGGTCTTATGACTTTTTAAACAAGTTATTGGAGGTAATCACAGTTTTTGATTTTTTTAAATAAGTACTTTTTTTTTCTTCAAGTTACATCTCAGTCACAAACCCCTCCCTATTCCCCCTTCCTATCCCGCCCTTCCACCCTCTTCCCCCCAGAAGTTTCCCCTTTCAGTCCAACAGATGGTTCCTTCTCTTATAACAGTAAGTATTATACACAACAACAGATATAAATATGCCACATTTATGAGAGTTAAATGGCCCAGTATACCTTCCCAATGTCCAGTTCATACATATTTGGCCCCTGACTTTAGCCTTCTACCTTCTAACCATCTCCATGAGTTTAAAGTTCTAAAACTGACTTAGTTTTCAGACTAACTTGCATCACTATTATAACCATCTTCTTAGATCTAGAATGCCCTCTTGATTCCTAAACAACTCAAAATTTAGCTATGAGACTCAAGCTGTCTATTCTTCAACCACCTCAGAGAGCTGAGAAGGATAAATATATCTGATTATATAGGAAGTGCAGGGCCTGCAGCTTCCAATACTAAGAAATGACAAACCAGTGACTACCTGGACAGTTCCCATTTTCTCTCCATACATTCCAGCATCAGTCTTCAGCCTTTTGGTCCTGTTTCTCTGACAGACATTTATTGTAGAGCAGGGATTGTGAAGGACTAACCTACCCTGTCTTGGCAGAGCTAGGCTGTCGACTTCCCTGCTACAAAGTTTTGTCCTTTTTGGACAGCAGTCTGTCTGCAGTTGAAGCAAGGAGTCTTTACATGCCAAGAGATAGGCTTGCCACTAATTCAACCATCTCACACTGGAGATTCTTTGGTGCTTTTCTTCTACTTGGAGTAGAATAGGGGGTGCTGTCAGGAGCTGATATGTCATGATATCAGAAAAAAAAATCTTAATTTAAGACCACATCTTTGAATGCCATATTCTGCAGATCTCTTGGGGTTTTTGAAAATGCCCTATCTATCTCTTGTATTTAGATAAGCAAATGTTGCTTGTCTCTTAACAACTTGATTACTGAGTAGCTTAGAGAATATCTGTGATAGACTGTCTTAGTAGCTAACAAGGTGACATGCATGCATGACTAGGAGTTTGTTTTTCTTAACTATCCTAAACAGTTTGAGACGGTTGGTATCAAGAGGCCAGAGCTTCACATTTCATTTTTAAGTATCTCTAGGTATGATACCATTAGGAAGCGTTACCTTAAATTTTGTATCAATATACAAAGATCTATTCAAATGTGGCTAAATATACTCTTAATTTTGTATCAATATACAAAGATCAATGCCTATGCGGCCCAATACAATCTTAATATTGCGTCCATATACAAGGGTCAATACCATTGTGGCCAACTATAATCTTAATTTTGTATCAATATACAAATATCAATACTGACATAGACCAATACAATCTTATTTTTTCACAATAAACAATGGTCAATACCATTTTAGCCAAATATACTATTAATTTTGTATCAATATACAAGGGTATAAGGGCATATTCAATAATGTGACCTTTCTTCTTGATCCTTCCTGTGCTGTCTATGTCTCGATTTTTCTCTAGTCCGTTCATTCCTACATAGGAGATAAAGAAGGATACAGAAAAGGGAAAGAAGGAATACCCTGGGTTTAACCTCCAAAACCCATCAAACAGGACCATTTAAGAACTTGTAATCTCTTCCCCTAAAGAACAGAGTTTTCAGTTGTCCTTCAAATAACTGAAAAAAGGGGGGGGGACGGAGAAACACCCTCCCCACCCTCTGGGTATGGGACGTCGCTCTCTTAAAATGACTTACTGCTGATTTGGGTCGTAGTAAACCTGTTTGGGGCCCAAACCAAAATTGAAAAATGGTTAAAAATGTTAATACAATCCTTTTATGTTCAGTCCTTCTGTTCTCAGCTGTTTAGATGTCCTAAGGAGTTTGTAGGCAGAAGATGAACTTTCAGGCTTTACTGAGGTTCTGGCTGGGGCATTGTGTAGAGCTGAAAGGTCTTAGCGATATTGAGTTGTTGTGGTTGTAGGCTTTTGGATGGAGACATCTATTGAGGGAGTCTGTCAGGCTGAATCATCTGGGTCACTCGTCTTCTTTTGGTGTCTGATTCTGATTTCTGCTGAGGTTTCCGTTGTCCAGTTGTCCCTGGGTTCCTTGAATGGATGCTTTGATTCTCCTGGAAAGATAAGAACAGAGCCCTGCCCTATTCCTCACTCAGGGACAATCGCCCTCTTGTTTTTTTTTGGGGGGGGGGTAGGTAATATTTCTCCTGAAGCAAATTTGGTTTTTGACAATATATAAAGTGTTATCTTTCAATCTGGTTTAAAGAAGAAATTATTTTGTTATTTTGGAGCTAAACCAGCTTTAGTGTATATATTTTGAGGTCTCGAAGGACAATTTGTTTGTGTTGTGTGGGCCTTTTGTAAGTAGCTTTTAAACTTAGGTCCTTCCAAATCCTATGTGTGTGTCTCTGCATTCTAATTATTGGGATCTGACACCTGTGGTTCCCATCTGAGGGGATTAAAGATGTGTTCCACCACTCCTACATCGAAGTTTTTCTTTATTTAGAGTTTGTTTTGTATCAGGCTGACCTTGAGCTCTGAGATCTGCCTGTTTCTGTCTCTAGTGTGTTGGGGTTAAGGGTGTACTCTTCTTGAATGATGGGATTAAGGGTGTGTACCCTCACCACCCTTTTCCGTGTAACTCTAGAATTTATAAGTCCACTAACTCTATGGTGCTCCTCCCGTCTCTGCTGAAGTTAAAGGCATGGGTTAACACCACATTTCTCCTGTATTTTACCTTAGCTCTACGTTTTTTCGACACTTGGAGGTTCATAAAACCAGGGTGAAGGGCTGTGTCCTTTATTTTATTTACAGTGTTTTAACGTTGTTACCTGCTTTTTTTTAATTAGTAAATTTATTTATTTGTTGCTACAGGTTACATCCTTGACATATTGTCCTCTTTTCCTGCTTCCCAGCCCCACCCTCCCATGCTCTACTCCCTGACCCTTCCATCTTAATCCTCTGGGGTGGAGTGTCCCTGCATACCAGTCTCTCACCACAGATCAGGAGTCATATGAGGGCTGAGGGCCTCTTCATACACTGGGGTCTACGAGGCAGTACTGCCAGTGAAAGGTGTCTCCTTGCTACGGGGGGGGGGATACTAAAAAAAAACCCAACAGACACACAAACCCACAAAAACAAAGAACAACAACAAAAAAAGAGAGGAAAAAGAAAGAGAAAAAAGAGGGAAAGGAAAAAGAAAAAGAAATTTATGTCCATGTTCCTTTTGGTGTGTTGGTTGTAGTACAGATATCCTGTACGATATAGCTAAAATCCTACTATAAGTGAATAGATGCCATGTGCATCCTTCTGAGTCTGGGTTAGCTCACTCAGGATGAGCTCCTCTAGATCCATCCATTTGGTTGCAAATTGCATGATTTCATTGTTTCTTATAGCTGAGTAATATTCCATTGTATAGATGTACCACAATTTTTTAATCCATTCTTCAGTTGAGGGACATCTGGGTTGTTTCCAGTTTCTAGCTATTACAAATAAGGCTGCTATGAACATAGATGAGGAGACTTCCCTATGTCTCCGTGAGGTGTCCTTTGGGTGTATACCCAGAAGTGGTATGGCTGGGTCCTGAGGCAAAGTTATTCCACGGTTTCTAAGATATCTCCAGACAGACCTCCATAGTGGTTGCACAAGTCTGCACTCTCACCAGCAATGGAGGAGGGTTCCCCTTTCTCCACACCCTGGCCAGCATGTGCTGTCATTTGAGCTGTTTATCTTAGCCATTCTGACAGGTGTGAGATGGAATCTCAGGGTCGTCTTGAGTTGCATTTCTCTGATGATTAATGATGTTGAGCATTTCTTCAGGTGACTCTCGGCCATTAGGGATTCCTCCTTTGTGAATTCTCTATTTAGCTCTGTCTCCCATTTTTTGATTGGATTATTTGGTTTCTTGGCATTTAGTTTCTTGAGTTCTTTGTAGATTTTAGATAATAGCCCTTTATCAGATGTGGGGTTGGTGAAGATTTTCTCCCAGTCTGTAGGCTGCCGTTTTGTTCGAATGACAGTGTCTTTTGCCTTACAGAAGCTTTTCAGTTTCATGAGGTCCCATTTATTGATTGTTGATCTCAGGTCCTGAGCTGTTGGTGTTCTGTTCAGGAAGTTGTCACCTGTGCCAATGAGTTCGAGGGTTTCTCCTACTTTTTCTTCTAGTATCTTTAGTGTGGCCGGCCTTATGTTAAGGTCTTTGATCCACTTGGAATTAAGTTTTGTACAAGGTGATAGGTATGGGTCTAATTTCATTCTTTTACAAGTGGACATCCAGTTGGACCAGCACCATTTGTTGAAGATGCTGTCCTTCTTCCATTGTGCGGTTTTGGCTTCTTTGTCAAAGATTAGTTGGCCATAGGTGTGTGGGTCCATGTTTGGGTCTTCAATTCGATTCCATTGATCCACTGGTCTGTTTCTATACCAGTACCATGCTGTTTTAATTATTATTGCTCTGTAGTACAGCTTGAAATCTGGGATGGTGATACCTCCAGATGCTTTTTCATTGTACAGGATTGATTTAGCTATTCTGGGCTTTTTGTTGTTCCATATGAAGTTGAGTATAGCTTTTTCCAAGTCTATAAAGAATTGTGTTGGTATTTTGATAGGAATTGCATTGCTTTTGGTAGAATAGCCATTTTTATTATGTTGATCCTACCTATCCATGAGCATGGTAGATCTTTCCATCTTCTAAATGCCTCTTCCAATTCTTTCTTCAGGGGCTTGAAGTTCTTGTTATATAGGTCCTTTACTTGCTTGGTTAGAGTTACCCCAGGTATTTTATATTGTTTGTGGCTATTGTGAAGGGGGTTGTTTCCCTTATTTCTTTTTTGGTATATTTGTTTGTTGTATAAAGAAGGGCTTCTGATGTTTTTGAGTTAATTTTGTATCTAGCCACCTTGCTGAAGTTGTTTATCAGCTGTAAGAATTCTTTGTTGGAGTTTTTGGGGTCGCTTATATATACTAACATAGCATCTGCGAATAGGGATAATTTGACTTCTTCATTTCCAATGTTTATCCCTTTAATTTCCTTTAGTTGTCTTATTGCTCTAGCAAGAACTTCAAGTACTATATTGAACAGATATGGTGAAAGTGGACATCCTTGTCTTGTCCCTGAGTTGAGAGGAAATGCTTCAAGCTTCTCTCCATTTAATTTGATGTTGGCCACTGGCTTGCTGTATATTGCCTTTATTATTTCTAGGTACGGTCCTTGTATGCCCGTTCTCTCCAGGACTTTTAGCATGAAGGGGTGTTGGATTTTGTCAAATGCTTTTTCTGCATCTAGCGAGATTATCATGTCGATTTTTTCTTTCATCTTGTTTATATGGTGAATTACATTGATAGACTTTCATATATTGAACCATCCCTGCATTCCTGGGATGAAGCCTACTTGATCATGGTGTATGATATTTTTGATGTGTTCTTGAATTCGGTTTGCTAGTATTTTATTAAGTATCTTTGCATCTATGTTCATGAGGGAGATTGGTCTGAAATTCTCTTTCTTTGTTGGGTCTTTGTGTGGTTTAGGAATCAGAATGACAGTGGCCTCATAGAATGAGTTTGGCAGTGTTCTTTCTGTTTCTATGTGGTGGAAGAGTTTGAAGAGTAATGGTGTTAGCTCCTCTTTGAAAGTCCAGTAGAATTCCGTGCTAAAGCCATCTGGCCCTGGGCTTTTTTTGGTTGGGAAATTATTAATGACTGTTTCTATTTCCTTAGGGGTTATTGGGCTGTTTAAGCTGTTAATCTGATTTTGAGTTAGTTTTGGTAGGTGGAATTTATCGAGGAAATTGTCCATTTCGCTTAGGTTTTCAAATTTGGTGGAGTATAGATTTTTAAAGTAGGACACGAATATTTTCTGGATCTCCTCGATGTCTGTTGTTATTTCTCCCTTTTCATTTCTGATTTTGTTGATTTGGGTTCTTTCTCTTTGCCTTTTAATTAATTTGGCTAGGGGTCTGTCTATTTTGTTGATTTTCTCGAAGAACCAACTCTTGGTTTCATTGATTCTTTGTATAGTTATTTTTGATTCTAAGTTGTTGATTTCAGCTCTAAGTTTGATGATTTCCTGCCTTCTGCTCCTCTTGGGCGTGTTTGCTTCTTTTTTTTCCAATTCACCCAGCTTAGCTGTTAATTCACTAATATGAGCTGTCACAATTTTCTTTTTGAATGCACTTAGTGCTATGAACTTTACTTGTAGCACAGCTTTTATTGTATCCCATAGGTTTGGGTATGTTGTGTCTTCATTGTCGTTGGATTTTAAGAAGTCTTTGATTTCCTTCTTTATTTCTTCCCTGACCCAGTGGTCATCCAGTAAGGAACTGTTCAATTTCCATGTGTGTGTAGGCTTTCTGTTGATTCTTTTGCTGTTGAATACCAGCTTTATTCCGTGGTGGTCAGATAAGATACAAGGGGTTATTTCAGTTTTCTTGTATCTGTTGAGGCTGTCTTTGTGTCCAACTATATGGTCGATTTTGGAGAAGGTTCCGTGGGGTGCTGAGAAAAAGGTGTATTCCTTTGTGTTTGGGTGAAACGTTCTGTAGATGTCTGTTAGGTCCATTTGTTTCATGATCTCTGTTAGACTCAATATTTCTCTGTTTGGCCTCAGTCTTGATGATCTGTCCATTGTTGTGAGTGGGGTGTTGAAGTCTCCCACTACTAATGTGTTGTGATCGATGTGCGATTTAAGTTTTAGAAGTGTTTCTTTTACAAAAGTTGGTGCCTTTGTATTTGGGGCATTGATGTTCAGTATTGAGATTTCCTCTTGATGAATCTTCCCTTTAATGAGTATATAATGCCCTTCTTTGTCTTTTTTCATTAACTTCAGTTGGAAGTCTGTTTTGTTTGATATTAGGATGGCTACTCCAGCTTGCTTTCTGGGTCCATTTGCTTGGAAAACCTTTTCCCAGCCCTTTACTCTGAGGTAGTGACTATCTCTGGTAGTGAGATGTGTTTCTTGTATGCAGCAAAGGGACGGGTCTTGCTTGCGGATCCACTCTGTAAATCTGTGTCTTTTTATTGGGGAGTTGAGACCATTGATGTTGATGGATATTAGTGACCTGGGGTTGTTGTTTCCCATTAATTTGGTACAGGTGATGGTCCTGTGTCTCTTTTGGTTTAGTTGCTGAAGGGACAGTTTTTGCTTTTTAGTTAATCACTCTTTGAAAATTTCATTTATGTGTTACACTAACCCCATAGAGTTAATTTTCTGTTTCATAAATTTCTAAGAGTTTTAAGTGGCTTCTAAGAACAGGATGACCCCACTTCCCTTTGGAGAGTGGAGAGTTTGATATAGTTTTAAATTAGCTACATGGAAAACAAAATCTTGATCATTTTCACTGTTTAATTTCAAAACAGGTTTGGATTATTTTATTTAACACAAGTCAAATTCATGTCTCAATACAAAATACATTCTTATTCTACATTTATATATAAACTTGGGCATTACTAAAGCAGTTTTGGAAAACAATGATTTTTTTCCCCAAACTAATAGCTTTTAAACCATGAAAATATATGTGTCATAAACAGTACAAGATACAGGCAGATCATGCTATCACTTTGCTGAGAATGAAATGCCATAAACTGAAAAATATTTTCTTCTGACTGAACTCTTTCCCCTCTATGTCATGAAATATTGTGGTTCCACTTTCTGTTTCCCGCCTTGGGGTGTTCAGGTGTGGCTTCTCACTGGGCTGGGAAAGATGAAGCAGAGCCCCAAACAGGTGGAGTCTACAGGATCCCGGTCCAGCTGGGAGTGCCAGGGTGAGAAAGCCTTCTCTGAGCGTTTTAGTGTTACAGCTTTCTTAGACGATATTCAGTGAAACAGCTCATGTTCTTATTCGGGGAGAAAAGAGGCTATGTGAACCTTGCGGACTAGGAAGGCATTTCCAGGGTGGGTTTATCTTATTGGTTGGGGCTGAAGGTAGTGGAGTACCTCATTTGCATGGAGAGATATTCCAGGTGCTAGGCCTCATGACTACCACAAGAAGTTTGGGTTTGGGGGGTCATAGGACAATGTGCCTTGGGGCATGCAGGCACAGAACAGGGAAGGAGCTATCCTTACTCCTGCCAGTGTCAAGATTGAGATTTTGGGGTTTGGACAATTTCAACCTCACTTTAACCTCAATGCTTGTTTCCTTGGTTGTCTATGTGCCTCCCTGATATTGCAAATTATCTAATTATTGTAGTTATTAGTAATTATAAACTGTAAGATTAGGCAGGCTGAGTAGCCAGCAGCTTGGCAGAGGATTGGGTGGCCTGGCCCGTGTGCCTTAACTGGTTGCCTAACTTATCCTGGAGAAAGAGCCCCGGGACCAAGGGTGGCCTACACCACCTGTAACCTAAACTCAATTAATATAAGTTGTTATATTAGGCCAGTAGAATTACCGGCAGCTTGGTGGGAGATTCGCCTGGGCTCTGGGGGAGTCCAGAAGTCCAATGGCCTGGTACTGATTGGACTGAGGTCCTATAAGCCGCTGCAGTCTTTTCCCCAGTAATTAAATACACCAAGACCTTTTAATGTTTTAACACTTAGCCCTTAGCTGGGCAGACTCTCAATTAGCTACACTAAGTTAACCCGGATCACCTAATCCCAAACTGCCATGTGCCTGCGATTACCTTCCAGCCTTCTCCAGAGGTCTGTCTCCTTCTGTGGCTCCTGGTGGGAAGTGGAAGAATCTCTGTGTGTGCCCAGGGTTCCTGTCTAATCTCAGGAAGTCCCGCCTTCCTATACTCTTTCTGCCCAGCTAAATGGCCATAAGCGACTTTTATTAACCAATCAAGAGAATGCCTCAGAAGAGGCAGTAACCAGATCTCAGCGTTGAATTCCACTGTCAGAAGCAATGATATTAGACCTTCCCTCAACACCTCTCAAAATACTTCCCCGACACTACATTTTTCCTTGTACACTGCTGTAGAGCTACACCATTGCTCCAGTGTCATCTTACATTTTTCTTGTGAAGTTAGACTTCCTCACCTACTCTGTACCTGTTTTCTCTTATCTCTGTGATGCCTGTTTGGTCATTCTTCACTATGCTCTCTCTTCTTTTCTCCTTGAACAGCAATTTGGTATTTCATTTTGACCTGTACCTCTACTTTCTCCAAGACAATATCAGCTGTTCTATCAGTTTCTCCTGTCTAGATAGTATAAGTTTTCAAAAATGCATGAACTGTTTATTAAATGCAGTTAAAATGAATAACATCAACATTTTCACCCAAAAGGTTAGATGGTTGGAACAGGCATAAGCAAAACTCAGATACCATGCTTTGGTTAGGAGCAGCATACTCTATTGCTTTGAGTTGATGTACACTATCTTTAAATGTGGTCAGTAGAAGAGAGTGCAGTAAGTTTATCAGAGTTCACATTGTCTTGTCTTTCCCTGACATCCCTGACAAATGGATTTGTGACTGGTGCTACTGGACATTTTTAGTCCTGCCAGACATTTTGTAGAGTCACATAGATCTTGTGAGGAAGAGGTTATATTTTTAGTAACGGAATTGTTTCCTCTGGGGCAAAGCAGTGGTGCGTTAAACCAAGTGACAAAGAGTGGAGGTCATTTATTGTAGCTGTCCTCTTTGTCCTATATTTATAGTCACTAAGCATTCCCTGGGGATGGAGCCTGAAGCTGGGCTTGGGGAAAGTACAATTTTCATGTACTGGTAGCTCTCCTGTATCAGGTATTTGTAATATATCACTTCTACATATGAAAATAAAAGAAATTTAATAACAAAAAATCTGCTGTTGCAGGATTATAAATTAATAATTAAAGCTTATTAGATATAGTAATATTAAAACTTGGTTGTTTGAAAATGATGAATGTCAGTAATAGAGGAGGCATTGGATTTAAGGGAAAATAATAAACCATTTTATTGTTTTATTGGGAGCTGACTTCTGTGGGAAATCCTCCATATTTACCCTAAACAGTGGAACAGTATGAATACTTAAATCTGATTGGTATTTCCCAAAGGCTATTAAGAGAATTAATTCTGTTCTACAAAATCTGGGTCCCCAGCTGGGAAGAATCAAGTATTGGAAGTATCTTTACATATAGATACTTGAGTCTTCTGACTGTCCTGGCTGTTGGCCTGAGATCGTAGGCATAGCAACTTCATATGACCAAAACTTCCCACAGTCTGGCTATGCTTGAGCACCTGGACTTTTTCACGAAGGATCAGCACTCTAAAAAACAGGCACCTGGACATAAGTAATGGGGGCTCCAATGCCTTTTCTGACTAAGCCTGAGCACTTTCTCTTGCATTGGAGGCTCCAATGCCTTTTCTGACTAAGCCTGAGCACTTTCTCTCGCATTGTCATCAATGGGCAAAGGCAGCTGTCACTTCACCAAGATTTAACACACTGTAGACCACGCTCATTCACGTCAAAACTGTCCAACACTTTCGGGTCCAGAGTTTTAAATTCAAAGAAAATTAGAAAACAAAAGAGACGTGGTGGTGATGGCTCTGTCCTGTTTTCCCACAGAAGTTGTCCATGGAAGGCACTTGTTTCTCATTAGTCAGACCTGCTCAAGAGGCTTCTCTACCATTCCCATACTTATTGCTTTTGGAGCCCTCCTCTCTTACCACTAATTCACAATGACTGTAAGAATCCCTGACATGGACCTTTAAGAAAACCATTTTAAAAATCTTACTGTCCTTTTTTTATTGTAGCACGTTCCCTATTTTTCCTATGTTCTCTTCCATGCCACTGACTCAGAATAATGTCTTTGTTTGTGAAATGTTTGACCAGGTCTAAGACAATTTCCTAGAAGCATCAAGGCATTAAGAGCATCAAGGCACATTCCCCAAAATATGTTGGAGAAACAAGTGGGTATATTGACAATTACTGACTGTAGCTTCATGTGCTGTTCTGAGTCAGTGGGGTCAATGAAGCAATTTTATCCCTTATGAGACTCCTGTAAAAGATTATTTAAGACAAAGGTTTCTCATTCCTTTTCATTACCATATTTGCTGTACTGTTTAACATTTGCAGAGTGGACTTTGTTCGGGACTGCCTCTTCGAGATTTTAGACATTAGACTTTCTTAGATTTGACCATTTTCACTGAGAGTAGACATCTTTTATATTAGACTATTATTTGATTAGAATTGGAAAAACCAAAATTCTTCTGAATAAGTCAGGTCCATGCTTTGGTAAATGACACCAAGGTTTAGTCTTTTTTTTTTTAATGTGACGTCATCACATATATCAAGCAAACAATTAAAATTTGAATGTAAAGCACAGTGTCTGTTTTTACTACAACAAATTATGTAAGCATAAATGAATCTCAGCTACAAAAAGACCTAAATAATCATGTTTTCAGCTATGCAATTTAAAGCTAATTTTGTTCAAGAGCTATAATTGATATTGTCAACATTTGATATAAAAGATGGGTTGTTTAGTTATTTTTAAACTAAGACATACAAGTATGTAAAATAAAAATTCATAAATGTTAAAAAAGGCTGTAAAATCCTACTAGTCTAGAAATTGCATCCCTGAAGTCTTTAACAATTCATGAACCCTTTGTAGTCAAAGAAGACTATGCCTTATTTTGAGGCACTGTGCATGTGCCTACTTTTGATGAAATGTAAGTGTTCCACATTGCCAAAAATGGTTTATTTTGTTAGCATTTAATGTTAATAAGGTTGCTTCACATTTCCCAGATGTTGGCAAAAGAAAAAGAAAACTGTAAACTTGTTTTAACTAACTTCACAGGTAAGTGGCTGAATTTAGAGGATATAAAACGTAGAACTGATAGCTCTGTTAAAATGTCTGAAACATTTCAGCCAAGGGATTCAGAACTCATATGTATACAAACAACTGGCAAGCTCTCATGGAGCTTGAATTTGTTGCAAAGCACCAATCCATGTGTTGGTATACTTTTCCTGAGTCCCCCAAATACATTTAAATTATGCATGCCATTGATGGGGCTAATCAGCTGTCTGTTCTTTTCAGGATCCTAGATCCAATGTCCCCTCTAGAAACACTATAATCTTTATTTGTTTGTGGTTGTTGTTTTTGCTTCTTTAGTTTGCTTTTGATAGGCATTTTTGTCATTTACCCTAGGATGACCTGGTACTCCTATGTGTTCCTGGTTGTTCTTGAATTTGCAAGTCTCTTTTCTTGGCTTCTGAACTTCTGGTGTTACAGGCATGCACCTCCACATCTGGATCTTGGGAGTCACTTTTGACTTTTACTTCCTCTCCACACAGTCAGCCACCACATTTTTGGAGATTGGTAAGGGTGTCTCTACCCACTGATCATTTTCCCCATTAGCCGCTATCGTTCTTTCAGTGGCCGTCACCCACCATCTGACATTTCCAAGGGTCCTCCATAGCTTCTCATTTGCAGTTTGCTCTCTATTCAGCCTTCACAGCACAATGAAAAGGATCTTTCTGGTATGAATATCTTTTACTCTAATGAGATCCATGCCTCTGAGTAAGCTATTGAAGAACTAAGGCTTCCTGAGTAGTCCAACATCTTATCATCCTGAATTCAGTGATTGAGGGGTCTTAAGTGGCTTTTCACTGAAGTGTAGGACTCCTTACAGTTTTGTGGGTTTTCCCCCATCTCCATAGAAAATGGGTGTAAGAGAGAGTTCAGGTTGATGTTGATCTTTGACCCATTCCTCAGGGTTTACACAGACTTCAACTCTCTCCCCAATTACCCCATACAGACTTCAATGATGTCTTCACTGAATTATGTAACATTGGTCCTAGATTCAACAAGTATAGATAAAATTTTACTTATCATTCAGTCACGTTTGATTTACAAACTTCAGAGCTTCAGTCACAAGTAGTCAGAATATTTTAAAAATGTAATATAGTGACCTTTTAGGGGGAAATGCAACTACAGTGCATTATAACCCCATCGCAGTAAATTATAAACATCAACACATTTATTATCTCTCCTATGCATTTCATACCTTATCCTCTACAATCAGCAGAATGCTTTGTATATCATGTTTTTTCTCTTTGGCAAGACTGTGTGTGGGAGCTCTGATGTGTAATTTTCCCATGCGAGAAGGAAAATGACTACTGGAGGAAAATGTAGGCGGTGTCTGTTCTTACCTTTTGGAAGAAAAATAATTGTTGCATAACAAGTTTCAAACTCTGAGGGAAATTTATGCCTTAAGACTTTTTTATTCCTCTACAGATTTGTGAATAAAGACTTCTATCAGCCCCACCTTTCCTCTCTTCCCCTTTCTTGTTCTTCTTCCCTCTCTTCTCCCTCTTATCTTTTCTCCTTCTCTTTCCTCCTGTCTTCCTTCCTCTCTTTCTTTATCCCCTCACTTTCTTCTCCCTTCCCCTTCTGCCTTTCTTCTATCCTCCCTCCCTTCCTTATATTTTCCTCCTTCTCCTCCTCCTCCTCCTCCTCCTCCTCTTCTTTCTCCGCCTTCTTCCAGGCAGTACTAGTACTAGTTTACTAATTCAGTAATGCTGTCCAGATTTGTCATAAATAATCGTTACAATAATGAGTGACCCATCTCATAAGAAAGGCTGACCACTCACTAAAGAGGCACTTCCAATGTTTATCGTGGCAGTAAGTAGCCAGAATGCAGCTGAATTACCCTGTGGCCCATCTCAACAGGAAGATGTTGTACAAGGTGTTGGATGCATAAGAAACTCCCAAAGCAAACCTGAAAACCTATGTAACTATTGTTCACTTACTTCAGACATGTTTTAGCATGTGATTAGCATATGGCGTGCTACAAAATATTCTGAAATATATGGTTTCAGAAAATCCTGTAGCCCCATTATTGGGAAATACATGCCTCACCTGAATGACCTCACTTTATCTTACAAGTCTCATGACAAAGATGGGCTCTGTGGTCAAAGGTGTGCTCTGCTTCCCAGCTCTTAGTCACCATGTCTGTGTCCGGACAGTCTACTTGTTCTTTCGATCTACATGGCGCACAATCAGCTTGAGCATGTTTCATGGTAGAACTTCTACATGTAGCTTAGGCCATTTAACTTGCTTTCAGTGAAGTTCTTTGGCAATAAGTCAGCCGTTCAAGGATTCTGCATTACTGCTGAAAATTACTGACAAGTAGCAGTTTAAAACAAAATTCTGTTTACATACAAGGTTTCAGTATCAAAACCTCTACAAGTATCAATAAATGGAATAAGACTATTTCAAGATTAAATGCTATTTGTGTTATTTATAGTAAGAAATTGATTCCATTGTTTTTCTACATTGCTGTGCTGAGGACGCTTAATTTGGTAGAACATTTCACAATTTTTTGAAGAGATGGAGTATAGACTATGGGACATTTTTACCTGTAGCTGTCTTGTGTATGTGTGAATATATATATGCACATGTGTGTGAGAGCACATATATGTGCTGGTGCATGTGTGTGCATATGCCTGAAATTGGTGTAGCATATATAGCTGTCATCCACCACTTAATTAATTGAGTCTGTCCTTTGACGTGGACTATGTTTTCTGATTGCAGAACACTCTTTTTTAGTGGGGCAGCAATGTCTGGCCTCAATGGAAGATAATGCTTTTAGACTTGATGTGACTTGAAGAGACAGCACAGGTCAATTTGCGGATGGGTGGCTTCCTTTTTCTGAGAAAAAAGAAAGGGGACAAAGGGGGAAAAGGGTGGTAGGATGTGACCAGGAGGAGAGGAGGAGGAAGGAAGAGGAGGAGGGAAGCTTCGATGGAGATGTAAAGTGAATTAAAAAAAAAGAATGCATTTCAAAAGAAGAAGAAGAAAGAAGAAGAAGAAGAAGAAGAAGAAGAAGAAGAAGAAGAAGAAGAAGAAGAAAAATACTGTTGAACTCTTGAAAGTATTAAATACTACAAATATGTTTTATGAATGGGGATGGCTAATCACTATAAATGTATTATTGGGTTAAGTAGAGGATGAGCATTGAAGAATCTCCATTTGAAGATGGTTGCATTAGTGGTGAGCCTGTCACTGGGCAAGAAAAATCCCTTGCTTCAATTGGAGAAAGAATACTGTCCAAAAAGGACAAAACTTGGAAGCAGGTAAGTCAACAGCTTAGCTTTGTCAAGACAGGGTGGGCAAGTCTTTCATAGTTTCTGCTTTAGAATTAATGTCTGTCAGAGATACTGGACCAAGAGGCTGAAGATAGATGCTTTAATGTATGGAGAGAAATTGGGAACTGTCCAGGCAGCCAGTTGTCTGTCATTTCTTAGTTTTGGAAGCTGCTGGCTCTGCACTTCCTGTGTATTCAGATATATTTATCCTTCTCAGGTCTCTGATGTGGTTGAAGACTAGATAGTTACAGCCTCACAATTAAATTTTAAGTTGTTTAGGAAGTAAAAGGATATTCTAGGTCTAAGAACATCCTTGTTTTTAAGTTGGTAATGCAAGTTAGGATGGAAAATGAGTTAGGTATAGAACTTTAAACTCATGGAGATAGATGGATAATAGAATATTAATATCAGTTGCCAAATATGTATGGACTGGACATTGGGGATGTATGTTATACCTTATAATTTTCATAATTGTGGCATAATTATTCACAAAAAAGAGTTATGAGTTCTGAGAGAAGGGGGAGAGGGTAGGAGGGTGGGGCCGGGAGGGGTGGTGGGAAGGAACTGTGATGGAGATGTAACTTGAAGTAATAAATAAACATTTTTTAAAAAAGCTTCAAAGTAAAAGGTTATTACAAACTCAGAAACCAAACAGGAAAACATCTAGCATAAATTAAAAGCCAATTCTATCTGTTTTTAATTATGTTTAGAAGTTCACTTGAAAATTGATTTTTTTAAAAGTTATAATCAATTTCCTCCTAAAAGAAATATGAAAAATAGCACATAAATTTCTAGGGTGTCATGGCTTGTCTAAATGATTGAGTATAAAATCCAGTAATGGAGGAAACAGAAACATGGATTCAAATCCAAGCTGTGTAAGTTTGCTCCCCCATAACATGATGCTAACTGTAGCTTTCACTTCATTGTATCTTTGTAGAGTAGATGAGACAGTGTTTCTAAGTACACTAAAGACTGCTAGCACAGATACTTCTCAATAAAAAGAGCAATTATTATCTGCTCCTGCAACAAATTCTCCAGTCTATTAATTGCACATATTTATAGCACATGGTGTAATGATTCTATGCATGTTTAAAACATGCAATGACTAAATCCACTTGGGACTATGTCCATTTTATCTTAATACTAAACTGTACATGGCAGATACTCTCTAGTTCACTGCTATCACCCACCATCCAATACAGGACTTATTGTTCACTAACTGGACTGGTAATTTGATTACAGTAGAGGAATAGATGGATGAAGGAGAGTAAGCAAAAATAAGGTACATGGAAGTTCAAAGTCTATTTTAACCTATGTTAAATGAATTAAGTTTCATCCAAGGTATTCTTCATGATGTTAAGTGCCCTCTAGAAGTCTGTCCTTTATTTCAAGGTATGTTCATGGTTCTTTTGCCTGTCTCTCTGTCTAAAGACACAAGTATGTAAGAACAGATTAAAAGAGTGAAACAAGGCGTATAACTATGCAGAGTCTCAGAATAAAGTACTTTCAAATTATAATGAGGTAAAATGGGGGATAGTAATAAATATAGAAAGTTGTGTGGAACTACATGACAGGCAACTTCAACAGAACAAGGTATTAGTGAAAGATTTATGGTATTATCTGTGCTGACCAGATAATTTCTGATTCAGACTCTCATCTCTGCATCATATGGATGTTTACCAGCTATGTATATATATTTCATTGTAGCAGTGGATATTTCCCTCATTTGTCAGAATAGCTTCTCAGTTTTTGCTAAAGTTAGACATAAAAGGAATAAGATGAATCACTCATGATTCCAGTTTTACTTTTTAAAGAAAATTTCCTCCAGTCTTTCTTTTTACTTCTCCCTCTCATTTCCTCCTCTTCTTCCCTTTTCTGTCTTCTAGTCACAGGATTACTTTTAACTTGACCTCATTTCTCTATCTAAATATATTTTAATATCTTAACTCATGGTGGTCATCCCCTTACTGTTGATGAGGCAGATACCCTACTATGTATACACAAGTGTGGTGGCCCATTTCTCCATATAAAGTCACTTCAAATTAGTTTATAGTTGCTATTTATCACTCTGCTAAAACCCTGAATTTTTCTCATGTCACAAATACAATGTGAAAGTAATAGAACACTGAGGATCATTCCATTGTTATAAGACATTTATATGAGTGCTACTGAGGATGAAAGAAACGTATGAACTAAACCGAAGTCTGAAATCCTCATAGCTTCCTGATTAAGGTGGAAAAAGTGAAGAAGAGAGGAGTTCATTTGTCTAATATGTGTTGTGGATATTAGTCTGTACATGTTTTTGTATTTTCAACTTTCTAAAAGGATGAAGCAGTGAAGCATTTGAAAAGTGAAACAGGAACCACAAAAGATAAGAAATAGCCAATGTAACCATAATGAAAATACAGCTGGAGGTATCAAAATATCTGACCTGAAGATACACTACAGAGGTATAGTGAAAAGGTATACAAACAGATAATAGACCAACCTAGAACACAAGATGATGAAATTTCTAGAAGAAAACATAGGGTATATACTTCAAGATATACAGAAGAATTTTCTTAACAGAACTCCAATAGCCCAGAAAATAGACCCATTAATCAACAAACAGAACAAGGTGATATTAAAAAGTTAATGTCCAGAAAAAATAAACTATCAGCAGAACAAAGAGCCTAGAGAATTGGGGAACAGTGTTTGCCAGCTGTACGCACACCTTTAATCCTAGCACTTGGGAGGCAAAGGTAGGTGGATTTCTGAGTCTGAGGCCATACTGGTCTACAGGGAGAGTTCCAGTGCTACACACAGAAACCCTCTCTTAAAAAAAAAAAAAGATAGAACTACCCAGCTACACCACTCCTGGGCATATACATAGAGGACTCTATATCCTACCATAGAGATACTTGAATATCCATGTTTATTGTTGCCCTATTCACAATAGCAAGGAATTGGAGCCAACGTTCATGTCCATCAACTGATGAATAGATGATGAAAATGTGCATATATCCACAATAGACTTAATCAGCTGTAATGAAAAATTACTAAATTTTCACAAATATCTGGATAGATGGTAAAAGTATAATACTAAGAAATTAAAAAATGCAAAGCCACCTGTTTTCTATGTAAATCGTTGCCTGTAATGTACACGTGTAAAAATGCAAATGCATTTTATTAAATACTTTATTTTTTTTTCTTCAAGTTACATCTCAGTAACAAACCCCTCCCTATTCCCCCTTCCTAACCCGCCCTTCCACCCTCTTCCCTCCAGAGGTTTCCCCTTTCAGTCCAACAGCTGGTTCCTTCTCTTATAACAGTAAGTATTATACAAAATAATAGATATAAATATGCCACATTTATGAGAGTAAATTGGCCCAGTATACCTTCCCAACGTACAGTTTATACCTATTTGGCCCCTGACTTTAACATTCTACTATCTACCCAACTCCATGAGTTTAAAGGACTATATGTGACTCAACATTCTTACTATCTTGCAACACACTTTTAAGAGTATCTTCTTAGATCTATAACACCCTCTTGATTCCTAAACAGTTCAAAATTTAACTATAAAATTCTATCTGTCTATTCTTCAACCACCTCAGAGACCTGAGAGGGATAAATATAATTGCTTATATAGGAAGTGCAGAGCCTGCAGCTTCCAAAACTAAGAAAGAACATACCAATAACTGCCTGGACAGTTCCCATTTTCTCTCCATACATTCCAGCATCAATCTTCAGGCTTTGGGTCCTGTTTCTCTGACAGACATTTGTTGTAGAGCAGGGATTATGAAGGACTTACCTACCCTGTCTTGGCAGAGTTAGGCTGTCGACTTCCCTGCTACCAAGTTTTGTCCTCTTTGGACAGCAGTCTGTCTGCAGTTGGTGCAAGGGGTTTTTTCATGCCAAGAGAAAGGCTTGCCACTAATTCAACCATCTTACAGTGGAGGTTCTTCGATGCTTATCTTCTACTTGGAGTAGAATAGGGGGTGCTGTCAGGCACTGATATGTCTCGATATCAAAAAAAAATCTTGATTTAAGATAACATCTTTGAATGCCATATTCTGCAGATCTCTAGGGGTTTTTGAAGATGCCCTAACCATCTCTTGTATTTAGATAAGCAAATGTTGCTTGTCTCTTAGCAACTTGATTACTGGGTAGTTTAGAGAATATCTGTGATAGACTGTCATAGTAGCTAACAAAGAGACATGTTTGCATGACTAGGAGTTTGTTTTAACTATCCTAGACCGTTTTAGACGGTTGGTATCAAGAGGTCAGAGCTTCACATTTTATTTTTAAGTATCTCTAGGTATGATACCATTGGGAAGCATTATCTTTAAATTTGTATCAATATACAAAGATCTATTCAATTGTGGTTAAATATACTCTTAATTATGTATCAATATACCAAGATCAATGCCTATGTAGCCCAATATAATCTTAATATTACGTCCAT
>CAJQZJ010032332.1:2003564-2054291 GCA_907164525.1 Lophiomys imhausi
GCCCCCCCCCCCCCCAAAAAAAAATGTAATTGTCCCAGAATTAGGATTAGGGCAAGGCTCTGTTCTTATCTTTCCAGGAGAATTAAAGCATCCATTCAAGGAATCCAGGGACAACTGGACAAAAGAAACCTCAACAGAAAACAAATTAGACACCAAAGAAGACGAGTGACCCAGATGATCCAGTCTTGCAGACTTCCTCAATAGCTATTTCCCTCAAAAGTCTACAACCACAACAACTCAAAATCGCTAAGATCATTCAGCTCCACAGACTGCCCCAGCCAGAACTTCATTCAGTAAAGCCCTGAAGATCAGCTTCTGTCTACAAACTTCTTAGGACATCTAAACAGCTGAGCACAAAAGGACTGAACATCAAATGATTCTATTAACATTTTTAACCATTTTTCCATTCTTATTTGGGCCCCAAACAGGTTATTACGTCCCAAATCAGCAGGAAGTCATTTTAAGAGAGCGACGTCCCATGCCCAGAAGGTGGGGAGGGTCCCCCGCCCTTTTGGTTATTAGATGGATAACAGAAAATTTTGTTATTTAGGGGAAGAGACTACAAGCTGTTAAATGGTCTTGTTAAATGGGTTTTGGAGGTTAGACCCAGGGACTTCTCTCTTTTTCTTTTCTGTATCCTTCTTTCTCTCCTATGTAGGAGTGAACAGACTTGAGAAAAAATGGGACATAGACATAGTATAGGAAAGATCAAGAAAAAAGGACAGATTATTGAATATGCCCTTATACCTTTGTATATTGGTACAAAATTAATATTATATTTGGCTAAAGTGGTATTGATCACTGTATATTAATGCAAAATTAAGATTGTATTGGACTACATCGGTATTGATCTTTGTATATTGATACAAAATCAAGATTATATTTGGCCACAATGGTATTGACCCTTGAATATTGATGCAAAATTAAGATTGTATTGGGATACATAGGTATTGATCTTTGTATATTGATAAAAAATTAAGAGTATATTTGGCCACATTGGTATTGATCTTTGTATATTGATAGAAAATTAAGGGTAATGCTTCTTAAAGGTATTGTACCTAGTAATGCTTAAAAATGAAATGTGAAGCTTTGGCCTCTTGATACCAACCATCTTAAATTGTTTAGGATAATTAAGAAATGCAAGCGTGTCATTTTGTTAGCTACTATGACAGTCTATCACAGATATTCTCTAAGCTACTCAGAAATCAAGTTGTTAAGAGACAAGCAACACTTGCTTATCTAAATACAAGAAATAGATAGGTCGTCATCAAAAACCACAAGAGATCTGAAGAATATGGCATTCAAAGATGTTTTCTTAAATTAAGATTTTTTTTGATATTGAGACATGTCAGCTTCTGACAACACTCCCTATTCTACTACAAGTAGAAGATGAGCATTGAAGAATCTCCAGTGTGAGATGGTTGAATTAGTGGCAAGCCTATCTCTTGGCAAGAAAAACCCCTTGCTTCAAATGTAGACAGAGTGCTGTCCAAAAAGGACAAAACTTGGAAGCAGGTAAGTCGACAGCCTAGATCTGCCAAGACAGGGTAGGTAAGTCCTTCATAATTCCTGCTCTACAATCAATGTCTGTCAGAGAAATGGGACCAAATGGCTGAAGATTGATGCTGTATGTATGGAGAGAAAATGGGAACTGTCCATGCAGCCACTGGTATGTCATTTCTCAGTTTTGGAAGATGCAGGCCCTGCACTCCTATATAATCAGATATATCTATCCCTCTCAGGTCTCTGAGGTGGTTGAAGAATAGATAGCTAGAGTCTCATAATTAAATTTTGAGTTATTTAGGAACCAAGAGAATGTTCTGGATATAAGAAGATGTTTTTAAATTGTAATGCAAGTTAGTATGAAAGCTGAGTCAGATATAGAACTTTAAACTCATGGAGATGGTTAGATAGTAGAATGTTAAAGTCAGGGGCCAAATACATATGGACTAGACATTGGGAATGTATGCTAAGCCATATAACTCTCATAATTGTGGCGTATTTATTTCTGTTGTTTTGTATTGTATTTACTGTTATAAGAGAAAGAACCATTTGTTGGACTGAAAGGGGGAGCTGTTGGGGGGAAGAGGGTGGAAGGTTGGGACAGGAAGAGGGAGTAGGGAAGGGATTGTGACTGAGATGTAACTTGAAGAAATAAAAATAAATTATATATAAAAAAAGAAAATGTACCAGACTCATAACACATTTTACTGGCCATTTTGAGCTGATTTTAAGATTTAGTATCTAAGCTAATGAGTCTGATTGCAGCATTTTCATGCACCGTTTTTCTTGTTCCTTCTCCCCGTGCCTTTCCTTCATGCCTTGCCATCCTTCTGATCACCCTCTTCTTTCCAGTAGCCCTTTTCTGCCGTTTTCTTACCAATTTCATTTCCAAACAAATAAAATTCCAAGTGTACAAGTATAATGTTTTCTTTTCTAAAAATTTGTTATTATTATTTTTATTGTTATTATTATTATCTTAAAAAGTCATGTTTTCTTTATGTGCATTGATGGATATGTAGGCTGTTTCCATGTTCTTGCTACTGTCTTTTGATGGCAGTTCAATCAGATTTGCAAGTATTTCTCTACTAGACCTTGTACCCAGGAATGGTTTGGCTAGTGGTTCTACGTTTATTCTTTGAGAAAACTCCATACTGATTTTCATAATGGCTGTGCCATTGTCAATAGCCTCAAGTACAATCTCAAAAGTGAGGTGTCAGAAAGAGTTACCATCAGAAGAAAGAACAATACTTTCCTTCATTTTGATTCATGTTAAAGAATTTGAGTTTATACTAGAGGGAAAATGTGATGCTTTTGAATGTCACACCAATTCAAATATGCTATTGTCTACATAAATTTCCCTAACGAGTAGTTCATGGTCAACCTTTAGTTTCCACTACAGCCCAATGGCAGACTAAGTTACCATGCAACCTGAACTACCATCTTGATCAGTGTATTATCTGATCCATCAAAGGTTTCGTAGTCTATTATAATCAAATGGAAGTGGTATACATGAGATCAGGCCTGAGTGGGTCCTGTGAGTATAAACAAGTTACATGAAAATTGCTTAAATTACTCTGAACCTTACTCCTGTTGCAATGGCTAATATTTCCAAGCATGTGTACAGTCATTTGTTCTTCTTCGATCTTGACTGTGAATGTAATGTGACTAGTTGCTTCACCTTTCTAAAATCTTGACTTCCATGCAGGGATGGCCTGTAGTGTGCAATTATGAGCTACAATAAAGTCTATGTTGAGTTTTGGCAGAATGTTTTATCACAAAAGAAATAAAACTAATACAGAAATGTGTAGCAGGCTGAGATAGCTGTAACTGACTGCACTGTATGGATCTTATGCCACATTATTTTTTTTTTCTGGAATGTGTAAGAATTTGGAGCTTTAGATTAGAAAACTCATTGACTGCTGTGGACAGAGCTTCACGGATGTTCTTGTGGAAACTTGGAAGGTGAGAACAATGAGGGGACACAGATATATGATTTTCCTGTTTGTATTATTGATTTTGTGCATCTCCTTTTGAATCTATGTTATTCAAGGGAGTTCAAGTTTTTAGAGAAATGTAATTCATCAACAAGTTTGAAGCAGATTTTTCTCAGATAACAGCATACAAACAAAGGAAACTGGCAAGATTCTTATCAAGGGTGGACATGTGGAATAGTTTAAAATATGATTTACTTATTACTTCAATGCTAAAATGCTTGTCATTAACCAATCTCAAAATAATTCATTGAAAAATATAAAGCAATGTAGTCTTAGATAAGTGGTAAAATATGCAAAAAAGTATAGATCCTCTTTTTTATGGTGTGCAATTATACTTTCTCTAAATGATGGAGGTTTACTCTAAGACATTTTCAGTTGCATTTAATCAGTTCTGCAAATCAAAGATTGCAATCTGGGCAGAGCAAATAACGTTAAGTAAAGGACACGACCTAGACAGATAAATTATATTTCCTTTTATGTCTTTGGCATTTCCTCCAACCAGTGTAACACTGTTAATCATTGAATTGATGGCCGAACGTCAGAACGTTCTGTATTGATCCCTTCATCAATAAGTCATGTATAAAGATTGAAAGCTTCTTAAAATTTCATTAAAAAAGGTTACAGTAGTGTGTTTCCTATTTACCTTCTTTTTTTTTTTTTTTTTTTTTTTTTTTTTTTTTTTTTTTTTTTTTTTTTTTTGGTTTTTTCAAGACAGGGTTTCTCTGAATATCTCTGGCTGTCCTGGACTCGCTTTGTAGACCAGGCGGGCCTCGAACTCACAAAGATCCGCCTGCCTCTGCCTCCCAAGTGCTGGGATTAAAGGCGTGCGCCACCACCGCCCGGCCTATTTACCTTCTTAAGTAGAGCAGATCCTTCAATAAATATGCACAAGAGAATTTTCACTTGTGGGTTTGCTTCAGAGAATATTTTATTTCTATTATTCAGTTAAATAGCCTTTGCTATAAGTTTCCCTTTAATGTGCTTTCCTCTTCCTGTTCTTTTTTTCATTCCCTCTAATTTTCCATCTTCTGATTCCCTCTGTTCCTTGCTCTTTATTGAATATGGCTCTTCTTAAGTGGACGGAATGCGCATTTCTTTAAAAATAGAATCCACTTACTAAAAAAGCACAACAGAAACCAATGGTGGACACTCTCTTGTCATGTTTTCTTTGGTGATGCTGACAGAATGCTTCCAAAGCATATCCTATTAGGCAATATATTCTGCCATCACTGGTCCTCGCACAGCATTAGGAACTCATAGCCTGGTGAGGACTCAAACTACCCCTGCTCAAAAACAGGTGCTATCAAAGCACTAACAGTATGTGACTAAGAGTGCTCAACCGTATGTAACACATCTACATTAAGCCCTCCCAAGGCTCAATAGCAATCATGGAAGATGAGGCGGAAAGAATTTAAGAGCTGTGGATGAGGAAGAGTGCTGAAAAAAATGTTGTCTTCAGAAGATATCATAGCCACCACACACATAACCTCACAGAAACTTTAGTTATCTGTAGAAGACCTGCACAGGATAAAACCAGCATGGAGGATGAGATGCTAATGAGAAGACCATCATCCATTGCTGAGGTGCTATTGGTAGTTCATGGCTGCTGGACATAAGTCACTTTTCTGTGAGGCGTGGCTATGGGTAGGTTGCCCATGTCCCAATGGGTAACCCTACAGCATGCATGGGTGGCAATAATCTAATTAATTCCATTACAAGAAGAAGAAGAAGAAAAAATAAGAAGAACTGTAAGAGGAAGGGAGATATATTGGAGAGAGTGTTAAGGAAGTTTAGGGACAGTAAATGTGGGCATAATTAAAATAAATACATCACCAGGCTATGAGTTCCTAATGCTGTCTGAGGTCCAGTGAAATTTCCTAATAATAACAATCATAAATGGATATCAGTGGTAGCTAAGAAAGAGATGGGATGTGCATTGTAGGTGGCAGAGTAGGACCAGCCCCTGACACAGCAGCCACCATCTCTATAGATTTTTCTACTGGGTAAATCATAATTTTTGACACATTAGCAGACACGAAATAAGGGTATTTAGGAGAAAATGAAAACATAAATTGAATTTTAACAATTTATATAGAGTAGAGACTAAGGGGATATATAGATCTCCCTAGGAAAGGGAAACAAATTAGATAGTTATGCTTGGATGAGGGTGAGGGGACTGGAATTACAGGATCAAGATGGAGGGTGCAAGAAGAGTAAGAGGGAGGAAATACAGGCAAAGACAGCTAAAATTAGGTGCCATTTGAGGAACAGTACAGAAACGTCATACAGTAAAAGCTTCCATATGAAGGAGATCTGAGTGAAATCACCAAATAATAATGGATAAAGAGTCCCAACTGGACATCTCTGGCCACCAATAAAGAAAGAAGCATAGGGGGAATCTCCCAAGCCATCCAGGCTTTTGTCAAGACTATGGATTGCTCTCCACATACTGGCAGCAAGGTCCTATTGCTCCCTGCACAACTACACAACTCAATGAACATGGAGAAGGCAAGCCAGTGACCACTATAGAGCCTTTACCCCTAGGTGCTAGTCTTTGTTACAGGAAGTTGTGTCTGTCCTGCACACTTCCAGAAGAGAAATGTAAACACCAATCCTGCTACAAGGTCTTTGAATTCTTGCCGAAGATAACACTGAATAGATAATATTTACTAAAGGATTTATTTGCATGTGTGTGTGTGTTTGTCTGTATGTGTGTATGTACATACGTGTGTGTGTGTGTGTGTGTGTGTGTGTGTGTGTGTGTGTGTGTGTGTCATCTGAGGCAGCACATAGATACTGGGATCCAATCTCTGGTCGGGTACATGAGTCGTTTCTTCAACCTCTGAAATAGAAAAGCTTTTTGTTCGCAAATACTTTTATACTCAGAAAAAAAAACATAAAACAAGTTTATATTTTTATATTCTAATCTCTATATATTATTATATTTATCTTTTAGGGTATTGTGGCTGATAGCAATTTTGATGTTTGTTCAACTATTTAAAAAGATTCAGATGCAAATCATTATCCGAAATAAAAATATATATCTTTGGAAGTTTGTTTTGAGGACTGCTTCAGTGTGAAACAAAATTAAGGATCTGAGCAAAGTAGACAGGCCTAGAAATCCAGCTCCATCAATGAATTGTGAAACCACAATGCTACTTTCTAACCACCAGATGGCGTCAAAAGACCTGCTACAGCTGCAGTTCTACCTAGAAGAGGAGAAATCACTAAGTTGCAGAAATTCTTAGCAAGTTGTTTCCTCAAGATCCTAAGTCCTAATGATCGGCAGTCTTAAGATTGGACGTTTCTGACTGTTAGGATGGAAACAAAAGCAACAAAACAACAAAATCTATAGCTGGTTCTCAAATACAGGAGTTTCTGGATATTTTTTTTAAATATCATTTTGGCAATTATTGGTTAGCTTGTTATGCTACTAAGAATTACTATGATAAATATTACTGAAAAGTAGAATTCACTATCATTTATGCAAGCCTGAACTGTAATTATAGATGAATTATGTATAATATGCATTGGAATCATAGTATGTTTGTGTGTACTACTGTAAGTTTGCTTTAAAATTTATATTTTTTGCTTGTGAGCCTACCCTGTAACAGATGAGCCATCTCTCCAGCCCTGTTTTAAATGTATGTATTTATGTATTTATTTATTTATTTAAATGTTTTAACGCTTAGCCCTTAGCTGGGCAGACTCTCAATTAGCTACACTAAGTTAACCCGGATCACCTAATCCCAAACCACCATGTGCCTGTGAGTACCTTCCAGCATTCTCCAGACGTCTGTCTCCTTCTTTGTCTCCTGGTGGAAAGAGAGAGAGATTCTCTGTGTGTGCCCAGAGTTCCTGTTCTGATCTCAGGAAGTTCCGCCTTTCTATACTCTTTCTGCCCAGCTAATTGGCCATAAGTGACTTTTACTAACAATCAAGAGAATGCCTCAGAAGGGGTGGTAACCAGATCTCAGCATTGACTTCAATGTATCAGAAACAATATTAGACCTTCCCTCAACATCTCCCCCTTTAAGTCTAGCAAAAGGCTCCTTTTCTTAATAACAATAAATACAACAATAAACACAATACAGTAACAATAACAATAGGTTAAGAAACATTGTAGACTAATTATTTTTTCTTTTGTAAAATTGCATTAATTGTGTGTGTGTGTTTGTGTGTGTGTGTGTGTGTGTGTGTGTGTGTGTGTGTGTGTTTGAGTGTGTGTTTGGAGAGGTTGGGGAGGCTCACCATGTGTTTGAAGGTTGTAATTCAACTTGTGAGAGTTGTATTCTTTTTTTCTTCTTTCTTTTTGGATTCCAAGTCTTGACCTCAGGTCACTAACTTTGGTAGCTAGCACTTTTTTTTTAACTCATTGTGCCATTTTATCAGTTGTGTTTTATTTTTATGGAAATAATGTTATGGAGATGCACAATGGTTCCCTGTTTAGGAGTCAAATAAGAAAATTCAAAATGACATAATGAAATGAAAAACCATTGAAATGGTTAAATTATTTTCTTTCTCTTATTAAGCATTCCTGTTTTCTCTGGGACTTAAAACAAAAAAATATGTTTTCTACTTCTCCTAGGGACACATATCATGGGTCTAAGTGCCTAAAATATTTACTTTCTATCTTTGTTCAGAAAATACCCTTAACTGTGATGATACCAATGGTAGCATTGAACATCCACTATTTTGGACATGATGGAACCAGAAATATTGAACATCAAACCTCTGTAATCTATATATTAATGCAGAAATACTAAGTTTCCAGTGAATGAACATGTTAAAACATATGTACCAGACTTCTGTTAGGTAAAGAAAAATTAGTCAAACACAAAAGTAAAGACAATATAATGAGCAGAATGAATAAATTATTGACATTATAAATAAATCTGTTGGTGTGTCAAAACATCTTTTTAAAAAAACTTTCTTGTTCTGAACTTTTTAATTATTAGCTCATCAGAAAAATTCTAATATATTATTGTGGTCTGTGAAGACTGATCTATTTTCTCCTTAGCACTGATATCGTATCAAGGTGAACTCAGACAGTTTTCTCCCTGAAACATTGTTATTCATGCCATTTTACTACATTCCCAGTAATTAAAACAGCAGGTTACAGATGGGTTATTTTGGCATGATCACATTTGTTTCTTGCCCTCAAGGTAGAGGGACATTGTCTTGTGTAGACAATGTCTATTATTCTTGGGCAAGACTCCCTCAGATTGTCCTTGGAGAAAATTATCCTAAACACATCTATTATTTGTCTCATGAGTCTTTGAAATGAACTATGCTAGTAACTGTTGGCTGAGTTGTTCCTAACAGGAAAAGCAATTCAGTAATTGTATGCTTTTGATGTCAACGTGACATGCAGTTGAAGAGATTCTGTTATTCAAGAGAAAATCCAAAGGGGAAAAAAAGAGACTTCTTTGAAGTACATGTTTATTTGCAAAATAAACTTGTTTTCAGGCTAAGCAGAAGCCTCATTCCTCTGAACATTCTACAGTTTGTGTTACTTCACTCTGATTCTGGCCTCAGTCTTGGGGGTAAGGAGAAATTTAGGAAGAAAATGAAAAGATGAAGCAGTTTCAGAACAGCATGTTCATCTAATTTTGAAGTAGCCTGGCATGTTTATAAAGTGCATCAAATGCCTTGTTTATCCAAGTATGTAAGCTTGGGCGGAACCCTTAACCCTTAGACAAGACAAGTTTATACTCCTATCTAATGACCAGAGCAACACATCTTTTTTTTTTTTTTTTTTCCTAAGCCAGCACATAAGTATGTAGCTCTAGCTCAAATATGGCCTTTTTTTTTGCTGTATGTTTGTGTGTATCTGTATGTATGTCAGTGTGTATGAGAGTGTGCTTGCCTTGATACACAAGTGAGGGGCCAGAGGTCTAACTGGGGTGTCTTTCTGTATGACTCTCTCGTGTTTCTTTGGAGGCAAGGTCTCTCATTGATTCTAGAGCTTGCCTTTTCATTTAGGCTGGCTGGACAGGGAGTCTTGAGAATCCTCCCATCCTCCAGCACAGGGATTACAAGCATGAGCCTTTTTATGGATGCTGGCCATCCACTTTCATGTCCTCATGCTTACACAGCAGGCAATTTATCCACTGAGTCAGCTGTCCTTGTTGATGCATTTTAAGGAGTGAAAGAATATTGCATTTTAAGTTTGATTACTCTTTTAGGTAAAATGGATGTTGTAATCAATTTATCACCATGGGTGAGTACTCCCAAGTGCTTGGCATTGTCTCAAGTTTGATTAGACAGGAGTCTATATTAAAACTGCAGAAATTTTAATTAGTGAGCAGCTATGTTATAGCTTTGTGTGTTTCATAGTTTTCATATCTCTACACATGTCATAAGTAGCTTATGTGGTCCCAGGTACCGGTATTGCTCTCCACCTGCCCCTCATTTACACTCCATTCTCTGTCAAAATCCTCCTTATCATTTGAACAGTTTGACTTGGCAGAATTGAGCTATCCATTTAAATCATAGAGTTGGTCAACACCACTTTTCTGGTCCTTTGGCCTCTCACAGAATTTGTTACCAGCGTACCCATAAACTTTGGATCACACTGTCCTGTGTTGTATTTTCTTTAACCTCTCAATTTCTTGTCAGATAGTAGGCTCTTAAGCGAATGACTAAGACTCACAATTTTTTGCTTCCCTCATGGTGCCATGAGGATGAAAGTCATTTAAAGGTGACTGAAAAGAGGTTCTCATACAAGGTATGAGTGATTTTAGATAGCTGTCTGTTGTGATCATATGTATATACTTCTCTTTATTAATGGTTCAGATAATTATGGGTTTGCTGAATTGTTCCCATGTGTGGCACTACAACAGTCTCTTGCATGTTATGACTAATTTTCCATGATCCCTTGTTTCCTCATCATATCTTGAGGTATAATGCAGCTTCAGCATTTTTATCTCATTGCTATGTATCTAGGAGTTAAGGCTTAAAGGAGGGTGCAGTGTTGCCAGAGGCATGGCAACTGGCTAGTCATAGAGTCAACATAGAAAAGTGGATACATTTAAGTCCAAAACTAATGGCTTCCTACTAATACTTTGCCTTTTACAAGAATGAATGGTCATCATGTAATATCCTTGTTTATCAAATTTTCCAAAAACAGAGTTTAGAGGTGAGGGTTTTGTGTGTGTGTGTGTGTGTGTGTGTGTGTGTGTGTAGGGGGACATTTAAATTATTCTCTTTTGTCATTCAGCAGAGATGGTTATCTTTTTTTAACATTTAAGTGGTGTGGCATTTCCAATTCTTATTCAGTGTGTTCTTCTGACTTTGTCAGTTATATTTTCTCTTAACTTGCCTTTCTCCTAAAAAAAAAATTAGTATAAATAAATTCCTTGCAATGAACTTATATTTGAGGTCGAAACTCAGTTGGAGTCAAATTCCTGGACCTGTAAAAGACCTTAAGGCAAATCTAACCTCACTCCAAGGTCTTCATGAGAAGTACAGCAAGGGCTTTCAGTATGAGGGCAGAGATATCTGATCTATGGAGGGACCCGGTCTTTATTCTCAGTAGGACTCTGTGACACACTGCATCTTATTGAGACACCCAGGTCAAGCAAGTATAAAGTTGATAACAATGCTTATTAGTTACCTTTTGTTTCCTTGAATTAGCGACCTAAATGATTTGCAGCCTAGGAAAATAGAAAAAAATGTGTTTCTCATGGACATTATTCTACCTCAGTACTGACTTCAAGCTCCCTTTGTAGATTCACTTTTAAGAGGAAAAATGCTTGAAATGTAAGTGTATAGTAAGACTATATGACTAAATAAATATTATATAATATCTTGTTATCCTTCTTAATCATTGGATTTTGTATAGTCAGAAAGTTTACAGCTTATAGTTTCTCTTCAGGTGTCTGTGTCTTTTGGAGAGACAAAACTTAACATAGTAATATGCATGAAACAGATCCATAACAAACAAATGAATATGGTCACACACAGAATTCATACACTTTTAATAAAGATCTATTTTTCAATCCATGTCTACTAAGAATGAAAGAAGTATGAAGTTCATTGATATTCATGTTCAAGTATGAATATCAGTTATAGAATATTTAACTTAAGACATTGTAGTTATTAGGAAGCACACATATTCATCTGTGTCCTCCTCAGACTCAGGCAAGATTAATAAGGGAACAGGAATGGCTCCTGAAGATACTGTTTTCTGGTCCTTATAGAGAGTTACATAATGTCCAGCTATTTGCCATTAATCATAGTAATGGCTATATAGTTTTTCCTGCTTGCCCTCAAACAGTAAAGCTCTAATAATTTTTATGTGTGATCTGAGTAAACATATTTTAGAAGTATTGAAAAAATAAATTGGCATTATATTTCATTGTGGGGGCCTTTGCTTTCTCAAATCCTAAGTTAGTGAAACTTCTGAGAGTATGACTCTTCTGGGTTTGATGGCCCTCATTTATGTAATGAATTGCAGTTGCATAATCCATGATGGTAAGAATGCTTACATGGTATAATGGAACTTCTTTAAGAAATCCCCAACTTGGGCAACCAGCAGGTGCTAAATTGTCTCAGAATCTACGCTTCTCTGTGTGGAATATTTTTAACAGCTCTGCTATTTTTCTTTGCCACTTCAGCAAGTACTAAAATGTTCTGATATTTCAGTATCTGTAGTGGAGACTAGATTTTCATTAAATGGACCTCAATTTTGTTCTCTTTATTTTCATTTTCCCCTCTCCCAGAGCCCATGATGGTGTGTGTTAGTGCACTTCCACATAAACTAGTTGAGATTATCCTGTGCTACATGCTTTCTCTAGCCCACCACTTAGTATATTTCTTCTCTATTCTTTAAAAATAAATAGGTAGGTTCTTACAGCATACCTCTAGCTGTGCTGGAACTTCCTACATAGATCAGTCTGGCCTCAAACTCACAGATATGACAGGCATGTGGCACCACATCCAGCTCCCTTTTTTGTTTTGAAGGCAAAGCATTTTTTTTTACATCATCTTCTTTTTGAAAAAAAGTAGAGACAAATAAATGCTGTGCCAATGTGGCCAAAGCATTTTTCCAATCTCCAGTTTATCAGAGTTTCTGCTACATTCCTTTTATAGAAACTCTATGGAAAAAAACATGTTTCTAACATAAAAAATGGACAAAGATTCATGTCAATAATTGCAATTGTGTTTTCCAAATCTTTCCAATTTGCTAGAAAATTTACTCATTTATTAGGTCACTAAGTTCTCTCTAGTTAAGTCTAATGATGAGAAAGCCTTGTTTTCATGTATAGTAAGAGATTTTATGATTTTACACTACTTACTACATATAAGCCAAGGAAAATGTGTTCCATAGCAGAGATTCCCAAGAAATAGAATGAGAGACAAATCTGTATGCAGGTTTACTAAGGATTGCTCTTGGAAACCACTAGGAAAGATAACTGAATAGCTGCCAGCAGAAGGTAAATTTTATGTGATAGAGTTTTAACTCTATTCTCTTCAGATTTTCAGATACAGAAAGACCTCCTTCCAGGTGGCTTTTCAAATGCTTTGTGAGCTGAAACAGCCTCAATCGTTAATATCCTTTTATTGCCCAGTCATTACATGCAGACCACTCTTGGTGAACTTGGCTTTGTATCAATCTATTCTCTGTAGCTAAATCTAGTTCTTGAACAGAAACAAGTCTAGAAGTTACTAGCTACTCATATCCCTAGATATGGGAGACATGAGCTTTTCACTCCTGAGGAGAAAATTGAGGGAGTGCAGGGATACTTCAACTTTGGTATAACATTTGTAATGTCAATTATGTACAATGATTGCTTTGAATCTGTAATGTTTAAACTGTTTAAATAAAACATCCCTTGTAAGAGGTGGGGACCTTCTAAATTATGCCCTTCAGAGGTTACCTTCATGTTTATATATCTTCAGAAAAGCCAGTCTCAGATCCCTACTGTGACCCAAGGGAAGCTGCAGTCAAAATTATTATTAGCCTTAATGAGAATAATTTGTACAGAATCCCATGTGTTAGTGAAATAATAAATACACCTCTACATGCTGAGTTTTGAGTATCCCTTTGATTGTCTCAGCCTTTAAATTAACATAAAATTGCTTTGCATGTAGAGTTTTTAAATCAAGACAATATTGAAGAGCTTTCATATTTTTGTTGGCTTATTCCAACAGATTTTCGAATATTTTGTTATGAAATCAGGATGTTTAATATTAGTATGTATCTGGAATATTATATTAGATGTAAAGAAGAACTATTATGGTAAACTAAATGGTAGCATTATATTTTAAGAATATAATACTTTTGTTTTCAACCTGTTCAGAATTAAGAAGAGAATATTTGATATAAATTTTGATGTTTACTCACACAATCATCACCATGGCACAAATGAATTGAAGTGTTCAGCAATTATACATGATTGACTAAGTGATATGACTGAATGGAACATGTTAAATTTACTAGAATGAGCTGGTCAATTTGTGTCTAACACTATAAAATTAATTAGAAATTGTAATCAGTGTTGATGACAGATGGCATAGTTACAGAGTGCCATTTCGGTCAATTAAAAAGAAAGTAATTTACAGATGTACTCATGTTTCAGAGCAACTATTTACATAAAATGTTTATAATTGTTTCTTAAAATTAACATTTTGCTTTATCAATCATAATGATATTAACCTTTTATATAAAATGCACTGGATAAAATTAGTTTAGTTTAAAGGTTCAGAATACTAGTCATGTTTTAATTATATAGTTTTTATTCCTATAGTTTATTTAATAGGACAAACTGTCTGATATCATTCTACACTGTCTTATTATTGAATCCATCAAACTTATTTCCCTCATAAAAATGAATACTTTTGTATAATGAATATGGAGACCCAGAGTCATATGACTTTGGATGAAGAGAAATGATGAAGTCATGACATTCCTTTAAGGTTTTGCTTATCTGTCCTCATAGATTATTGCATTTAGTTGTTTGAATTAACTTATTTATTAACACAAAGGCATAAAATTCATGTTCTTTGTAGCTTCTTAGAGAAAACCAATTCCTAGACTATGTATATGTAACAGTAAATTTTTATTTATCACTCATATATTTATTAATATTTAACAATTACCTAACAATTGCCTATAAAATTCCTAAATCCTAAACCCAAACCCTAACTCTAAAACTTGGCGCCTAAACCTTCTTAGTATCTACAATACCAACATTTAACATTAGCCTAAGGTTTCTCAAAAGGGTATTTTCTTCTGGGCTAGGGTCCTTATGGATGGCCGGTCTTCATACAATTTTTCAGTCTTTTTTTTTCCCTTTATTTTTTATTTCTTCAAGTTACATCTCAATCGCAGTCCCTTCCCTATTCCCCCTCCAGTCCCACCCTCCCACCCTCAACCCCCCATCTTCTTCCCTTTTTTTTTCTTTTAAGTTTAAGGTATATCTTATTTCACCCTACAGTTTCCCCTTTCAGTCCAACAAATGGCTCTTTCTCTTATAATAATAAATACCATACAGTACAACAGAGGTAATTGGCCACAGTTATGAGGGTTATATGGCTTAACGTACATTCCCAATGACCAGTCCATATGTATTTGGTACCTGACTTTAACATTCTACTATCTAAACATCTCCATGAGTTTAAAGTTCTATATCTGACTCAACATTCATACTAACTTGCAACACAATTTTAAAAGTATCTTCTTATATTTATAACACTCTTTTGACTCCTGAACAACTCAAAATTTAATTATGAGACTCTAGCTATCTGTTCTTCAACCACCTCAGAGACCTGAGAGGGATAAATATATCTGATTTTATAGGAAGTACAGGGTCTGCAGCTTCCCAAACTAAGAAATGACATACCAGTGGCTGCCTGGACAGTTCCCATTATCTCTCCATACATTACAGCATCACTCTTCAGTCATTTGACCCCGTTTCTCTGACAGACATTGGTTGTAGAGCAGGGGTTATGAAGGACTTACTTACTCTGTCTTGGCAGAGCTAGGCTGTTGACTTACCTGCTTCCAGGTTTTGTCCTTTTTGGACAGCATTCTGTCTACAGTTGGAGCAAGGGGCTTTTCCTACCAAGAGATAGGCTTGTGACTAATTCAATCATCTCCCACTGGAGATTCTTTGATGCTCATCTTCTACTTGGAGTAGAATAGGAGGTGCTGTCAGGAGTTGACATGTCTCGATATCAAAAAAATCTAAAGGCAAGAAAACATCTTTGAATGCCATATTCTGCAGATCTCTTGAGGTTTTTGAAGAGGCCCTATCTATCTCTTATATTAGGATAAGCAAAGGTTGCTTATCTCTTAGCAACTTGATTTGTGATTAGCTTAGAAAATAACTATAGTAGACTGCCATAGTATGTAACAAAATGACAGGCTTGCATGACTATTAGTTTGCATTTCTTAATTATCCTAAACAGTTTGTGACAATTAGTCTATAAAGAATTGTGTTGGTATTTTGGTAGGAATTGCATTGAATCTATATATTGCTTTTGGTAGTATAGCCATTTTTTTATGTTCACCCTACCTATCCATGAGCATGGGAGATCTTTCCATCTTCCAAAGGCCTCTTCCATTTCTTTCTTCAGGGGCTTGAAGTTCTTGTTGTACAGGTCCTTTACTGGCTTGGTTAGAGTTACTCCTAGGTATTTAATATTGTTTGTGGCTATTGTGAAGGGGGTTGTTTCCCTTATTTCTTTCTCAGCCCAATTGTTTGTTGTATAAAGAAGGGCTTCTGATTTTTTTGAATTAATTTTGTATCCAGCCACTTTGCTGAAGATGTTTATCAATGTAAGAGTTCTCTGGTGGAATTTTTGCAGTTGCTTATGTATACTATCATATGTCTGCAAATAGGGATAAATTGACTACTTTATTTCCAATGTTTATCCCTTTGATCTCCTTTAGTTGTCTTATTGCACTAGCAAGAACTTCAAGAACTATGTTGAAGAGATATGGAGAAAGTGGACATCCTTGTCTTGTTCCTGAGTTTAGAGGAAATGCTTCAAGTTTCTCTCCATTTAATTTGATGTTGGCTACTGGCCTGCTGTATATTGACTTTATTATTTCTAGGTACGGTCCTTGTATGCCCGTTCTCTCCAGAACTTTTAGCATGAAGGGGTGTTGCATTTTGTCAAATGCTTTTTCTGCATCTAGCGAGATTATCATGTCGTTTTTTTCCTTCATCTTGTTTATGTGGTGAAATACGTTGATAGACTTTCGTATGTTGAACCATCCCTGCATTCCTGGGATGAAGCCTACTTGATCATGGTGTATGATACTTTTGATGTGTTCTTGAATTCATTTTGCTAGTATTTTATTAAGTATTTTTGCATCAATGTTCATGAGGGAGATTGGTCTGAAGTTCTCTTTCTTTGTTGGGTCTTTGTGTGGTTTAGGAATCAGGGTGACTGTGGCCTCATAGAATGAGTTTGGAAATGTTCTTTCAGAGTATGTTTGGTGAAAGAGTTTGAAGAGTATTGGTGTTAGCTCCTCTTTGAAGGTCTGGTAGAATTCCGTGCTAAGGCCATCTAGCCCTAGGCTTTTTTTGGTTGAGAGATTTTTAATGACTGTTTCTATTTCCTTAGGAGTTATAGGGTTATTTGTTCTGTTAATCTGGTCTTGATTTAGCTTCGGTAGGTAGAATCTATTGAGAAAATTGTCCATTTTGCTTAAATTTTCAAATTTGGTGGAGTATAAATTTTTAAAGTGGGATAGAAATATTCTCTGGATTTCCTCAAGGTCTGTTGTTATTTCTCCCTTTTCATTTCTGATTTTGTTGATTTGGGTTTTTTCCCTCTGCCTTTTAGTTAATTTGGCTAAGGGTCTGTTGATTTTGTTGATTTTTTTTCAAAGAACCACTCTTGGTTTTATTGATTCTTTGTATAGTTCTTTTGAATCTAAGTTGTTGATTTCAGCCCTAAGTTTGATGAAAACACAGTCAGAGTTAAAAGTGGAATGGAGAGTCAAGGGAGGAGAACAGGAACTATGGATATCAGTACCAAAAATAGGATTCAAGAGATGGAAGACAGGATGTCAGGCATGGAAGATTCAATGGAAGAAATCAGTACAACATCCAAAGAAAACGAGAAAGCTAAAAAAAAAATCTCTCACCCGCAACATCCAAGAAATCAAGGACTCAATGAAAAGACAGAACCTAAGAATTATAGGCATAGAGGAAAGAGAAGACTCCCGACTCCAAGGTCCAGGAAATATCTTCAACAAAATCATAGAGGAAAACTTCCCAAACCTAAAGAAAGAGATACCAATAAAAATCCGAGGCTTACAGAACACCAAACAGATTAGATTAGAAAAGAAACTCCTCTCTCCACATAATAATTGAAACTCCAAATGTAGAGAACAAAGAAAGAATATTAAAAGCTCTAAGAGAAAAAGGCCAAGTCACATACAATGGCAGACCCATCAGAACTACACTGGACTTCTCATCAGAAACTCTAAAAGCTAGATGGGCCTGGACAGATGTCCTACAAGCCCTGAGAGAACATAGTTTCCCAGCCAGACTACTATACCCAGCAAAACTCTCTATCAACATAGATGGAGAAAACAAGATATTCCATGACAAAATCAAATTTAAACAGTATCTACCCATAAACCCAGCCCTACAGAAGATCCTAGAAAGAAAATTCCAACCCAGAGAATATAACTACACCCAAGAAAACAGAGAAAATAGAAATCACCACAGCTACTAAACAAGAAGAAGCACAAGATGACCACCTATACCAAAATAATTGGAAATAACAACCGCTGGTCACTAATATCCATCAACATCAATGGACTCAACTCACCAATAAAAAGACACAGACATACAGACTGGATCTGTAAACAAGACCCATCTTTTTGCTGCATACAAGAAACACATCTCACTATTGAAGATAGACACTATCTCAGAGTAAAGGGCTGGGAAAACGTCTTCCAAACAAATAGACCAAGGAAGCAAGCTGGAGTATCCACCCTAATATCAAACAAAATAGACTTCCAATTGAAGTTAATAAAAAAAGACAGAGAAGGGCACTACATACTCATTAAGGGAAATATTCAGCAAGAGGTTATCTCAATATTGAATATCTATTCCCCAAATACAAAGGCACCTACATTTGTAAAAGAAACACTTCTAAAACTTAAATCACACATTGATCCCAACACTTTAGTAGTGGGAGACTTCAACACCACACTCACAACAATGGACAGATCATCAAGACAGAAGCCAAACAGAGAAATAATGAGTCTAATAGAGATAATGAACCAAATGGAACTAACAGATATCTACAGAACATTTCACCCAAACACAAAAGAATACACCTTCTTCTCAGCACCTCAAAGAGCCTTCTCCAAAATAGACCATATAGTTGGACACAAAGATAGCCTCAACAGATACAAGAAAATTGAAATAACCCTTTGTATCTTATAAGACCACCATGGAATAAAGCTGGACGTCAATAGCAAAAGAATCAACAGAAAGCCTACACACACATGGAAATTGAAGAACTCTTTACTAGATGACTACTGGGTCAGGGAAGAAATAAAGAAGGAAATCAAAGACTTCTTAAAATCCAACGAAAATTAAGACACAACATACCCAAATCTATGGGACACAATGAAAGCTGTGCTACGAGGAAAGTTCATAGTACTAAGTGCCTTCAAAAAGAAAATTGTGACAGCTCATATTAATGAATTAACAGCCAAACTGGGTGAATTGGAAAAAAAAGAAGCAAACACTCCCAAGAGGAGCAGAAGTCAGGAGATTACCAAACTTAGAGCTGAAATCAACAAGTTAGAAACAAAAAGAACTATACAAAGAATCAATGAAACCAAGAGTTGGTTCTTCGAGGTAATCAACAAAATAGACAGACCCTTGGCCAAATTAAGTAAAAGGCAGAGGGGAAAAAACCCAAATCAACAAAATCAGAAATGAAAAGGGAGAAATAACAGCAGACATTGAGGAAATCCAGAGAATATTTGGGTCCAACTTTAAATACCTGTACTCCACCAAATTTGAAAACTTATGCGAAATGGACAATTTCCTCGATAGATCCCATCTACCGAAGCTAAACCAAGATCAGATTAACAGAATCAACAACCCTATAACTCCTAAGGAAATAGAAACAGTCATTAAAAATCTCCCAATCAAAAAAAGCCCAGGGCTAGATGTCCTTTGCACGGAATTCTACCAGACCTTCAAACATGAGCTAACACCAATACTTTTCGAACTCTTTCACCAAACATACTCTGAAAGAACATTGCCAAACTCATTCTATGAGGCCACAGTCACCCTGATTCCTAAACCACACAAAGACCCAACAAAGAAAGAGAACTTCAGACCAATCTCCCTCATGAACATCAATGCAAAAATACTTAATAAAATACTAGTAAGCCAAATTCAAGAACACATCAAAAGTATCATACACCATGATCAAGTAGGCTTCATCCCAGGAATGCAGGGATGGTTCAACATACGAAAGTCTATCAACGTAATTCACCATATAAACAAGATGAAGGAAAAAATCAACATGATAATCTCGCTAGATGCAGAAAAAGCATTTGACAAAATGCAACACACCTTCATGCTAAAAGTTCTTGAGAGAACGGGCATACAAGGACCGTACCTAGAAATAATAAAGTCAATATACAGCAGGCCAGTTGCCAACATCAAATTGACAAAATCCAACACCCCTTCATGCTAAAAGTTCTGGAGAAAACGGGCATACAAGGACCATACCTAGAAATAATAAAGTCAATATACAGCAGGCCAGTGGCCAACATCAAATTAAATGGAGAGAAACTTGAAGCATTTCCTCTAAACTCGGGAACAAACAAGGATACCCACTTTCACCATATCTCTTCAACATAGTACTTGAAGTTCTTGCTAGTGCAATAAGACAACTAAAGGAGATCAAAGGGATAAACATTGGAATCAAAGAAGTCAAATTATCCCTATTTGCAAATGATATGATAGTATACATAAGCAACTGCAAAAATTCCACCAGAGAACTCTTATAGTTGATAATCACCTTCAGGAAGGTGACTGGATACAAAATTAATTCAAAAAAATCAGAAGCCTTTCTTTATACAACAAACCAATGGGCTGAGTAAGAAATAAGGGAAACAACCCCCTTCAAATAGCCACAAACAATATTAAATACCTGGGGGTAACTCTAACCAAGCAAGTAAAGGACCTGTACAACAAGAACTTCATGCCCTTGAAGAAGGAAATGGAAGAAGCCTTTAGAAGATGGAAATATCTCCCATGTTCATTGATAGGTAGGATCAACATAATTAAAATGGGTATCCTACCAAAAGTAATATATAGATTCAATGCAATTACTATCAAAATACCAACACAATTCTTTATAGACTTGGAAAGAGCTATTCTCAATTTCACATGCAAAAACAAAATGCCGAGAATAGCTATATCAATCCTTTCCAATAAAAAAAGCATCTGGAGGTATCACCATTCCAGATTTCAAGCTGTACTACAGAGCAATATTAGTAAAAACAGCATGGTATTGGTATAGAAACAGACCAGTAGATCAATGGAATCAAATTGAAGACCAAGAAATAGACCCACACACTTATGACCACTTAATATTTGACAAAGAAGCCAAAATGGCACAATGGAAGAAGAATAGCATCTTCAACAAATGGTGCTGGTCCAATTGGATGTCCACTTGTAAAAGAATGAAATTGGACCCATACTTATCACCTTGTACAAAACTTAGGTCCAAATGGATCAAAGACCTTAACATAAGGCCAGTCACACTAAATCTACTAGAATAAAAAGTGGGAAAAACCTTCGAACTCATTGGCACAGGTGACAACTTCCTGAACAGAATACCTACAGCTCAGGACCTGAGATCAACAATCAATAAATGGGACCTCATGAAACTGAAAAGCTTCTGTATAGCAAAAGACACTCTCATTCGAACAAAATGGCAGCCTACTGACTGGGAGAAAATCTTCACCAACCCCACATCTGACAGAGGGCTAATATTCAAAATCTACAAAGAACTCAAGAAATTAAATGCCAAGAAACCAAATATGCCAATCCAAAAATGGGGGACAGAGCTAAATAGAAAATTCACAAAGGAGGAATCCCTAATGGCTGAGAGACACTTGAAGAAATGCTCAACATCCTTAATCATCAGAGAAATGTAATTCAAGAAGACTCTGAGATTCCATCTCTCATCTGTCAGAATGGCTAAGAACAAAAGCTCAAATGACAGCACATGCTGGCAAGGGTGTGGAGAAAGGGGTACCCTACTCCATTGCTGGTGGGAGTGCAGGCTTGTGCAACCACTATGGAGGTCAGTCTGGCGATATCTTAGAAAACTTGGAATAGCTTTGCCTCCGGACCCAGCCATACCACTTCTGGGTATACACCCAAAGGTCTCCTCTAGGAATCATAAGGACGTTTCTTCATTCATGTTCATACCAGCCTTATTTGTAATAGCTAGGAACTGGAAACAACCCAGATGTCCCTCAACTGAAGAATGAATTAAAAATCTGTGGTTCATCTACTCAATGGAATGTTATTCAGCTATCAGGATCAAGGAAATTATGCAATTTGCAGCCAAATGTATGGAACTAGAAAAGCTCATCCTGAGTGAGGTAACCCAGACTCAAAAAAAGAATATGGCATCTATTCACTTATAGTAGGATTTTAGCTATATAGTAGAGGATATCTATACTACAACCAACACACATAAGGGAACATGGACACAGACTTTTTATTTTTTTTATTTATTTTTTATATTTATTTTTTCTATTTTTTTCTGTATTTTATTCTTTTTTATCTATTTGTCTGCTTATTTGTTTGTTTTTTAGTTCTCTCTCCTGGGCAATGAGACACTTTTCACTGATGGTACTGCCTCGTAGACCCCCAGTGTATGAGGAGGCTCTTTGCCCTCATATGACCTCTGACCTGGGAAGAGGGACTGTTATATAGGGACACTCTACTCCAGAGAAGTGGGATGGAAGAATCAGGGAATAAAGAAAAAAAATGAAATGTGAAGTTTTGGTCTTTTGCTACTAATTGTCATAAACTGTTTAAGATAATTAAGAAATGCAAACTAATGGTCATGCAAGCCTGTGATTTTGTTAGGTCCTATGACAGTCTACTATAGTTATTTTCTAAGCTAATCACAAATCAAGTTGCTAAGAGACAAGCAACCTTTGCTTATCCTAATATAAGAGATAGATAGGGCCTCTTCAAAAACCTCAAGAGATCTGCAGAATATGGCATTCAAAGATGTTTTCTTGCCTTTAGATTTTTTTGATATCGAGACATGTCAACTCCTGACAGCACCTCCTATTCTACTCCAAGTAGAAGATGAGCATCAAAGAATCTCCAGTGGAAGATGATTGAATTAGTCACAAGCCTATCTATTGGCAGGAACAACCCCTTGCTACAACTGTAGACAGAATGCTGTCCAAAAGGACAAAACTTGGAAGCAGATAAGTCAACAACCTAGCTCTGCCAAGACAGGGTAGGCAAGTCCTTCATAATTCCTGCTCTACAATCAATGTCTGTCAGAGAAACGGGGCCCAACGACTGAAGATAGATGCTGTAATGTATGGAGAGAAAATGGGAACTGTCCAGGCAGCCACTGGTATGTCATTTCTTAGTTTTGGAAGACGCAGGCCCTGCCCTCCCTATTTAATCAGGTCTCTGAGGTGGTTGAAGAATAGATAGCTAAAGTCTCGTAATTAAATTTTGAGTTGTTTAGGAATCAAGAGAGTGTTCTGGATATAAGAAGATGTTTTTAAATTGTGATGCAATTTAGTATGAAAACTGAGTTAGATATAGAACTTTAAACTCATGGAGATGGTTAGATAGTAGAATGTTAAAGTCAGGTGCCAAATACATATGGACTGGACATTGGGAATGTACGCCAAGCCATATAACCCTCATAATTGTGGCCTAATTACCTCTGTTGTTTTGTATTGTATTTATTATTATAAGAGAAATAGCCATTTGTTTGACTGCAAGGGAGAGCTGTTGGGGGGAAAATATATACCTTAAATTAAAAAAAAAAAGGAAGGGGATGGGTGGGTTGCGGGATAAGAGAGTGGAAGGATGGGACTGGAGGGATTAGTGGGGAGGGTATTGCCATTGAGATGTAACTTGAAGAAAAAAAAAAGAGGACAGGCTCAGCCTAGATGTAAATTATCGCACAGATGTTTAGCGGTAATTTAAACACAGGTGTTTAAATTATATGAAACTCAGTAGATTTCTTTGGTATGAAATCAGTAATAAAACCATATATACTTAAAAAACACAGGAGAACAATTTTTGTTAGGCTAATAAATGTTAATGGAGCATTTATTAAGACATGATTTGACATGATTGCTGTTAGGGCTAGAAACCTTCCTGCAAATCTCTAAGTTGTTTGTACAGAAGTTTGCAAACATAAATGAATAAATAAATAAGTAAATAAATGAATAACTAGAAAGTTCTAGAAATCACAGTTACCTACATTTGTTGGATAAACAATACACAACTAAGAAGAAATACCTTAAGAAAACCTGGAAGGGTGGGACTGGAGGGGGGAGTAGGGAGGGGATTGTGATTGAGATGTAACTTGAAGAAATAAAAAATAAATTATAAAAAAAAAAGAATATGTTTTTAAGTTGGTAATGCAAGTTAGGATGGAAACTGAGTTAGGCATAGAACTTTAAACTCATTGAGATAGTTAGATAATACAATATTATTGTTAGTTGCGAAATGTATATGGTGAACATTGGAAATTTATGCTATATCTCATAATTTTCATAATTGTTGCCTAATTGTTCTTATTGTTTTGTATTGTATTTATTGTTATAAGAAAAAGAGCCTTTTATTGGACTAAAATGGGGTGATGTTGGGGGGAAAAGACACACCTTAAATAAAAAAGAGTCTAGGAGGGAGGGGTGAAGAAGGTAGGAAGGTGGGACTGGGAGGGGGGCAGGGAGGGGGCTTATGATTAAGATGTAACTTACAAAATAAATAAATGTTGGGGAAAACAAGAAAAAAAAAAAAAAAGAAAACCTAAGGTAGATTTGAAGGATTCACCAAACATTTATACTTTTCAAAAAAGGTGAGAGAGAAAGAAATTCAGGAAACTAGTAATGTTTTAGCTGTGTAATTATCATCATTGTGCTTTATTCAAAAAGACAATATAGCACATATTGTTTGATTCCACATTGTTGTTTACTTCAACAAATTATGTCTCTCACAGACTCTCTTAAGAAATATTGGTGAAGGATTTGCAGTTATGAATAGAAATGGGTAGACAGGAGGACAGTAAAGTCTTTAGGAAAATAAAAAAGTTAAACACTAGACATAGTGCATTGTAACTATAGAAGAGAAAAAGAAATATGAAGAACCTTGAGAGAAAACACAATGCATGATTACTAAGAAATATGTCTTCATATTACTTGGGAATCAAATTTAATGTCTTATGTAAAAGTAAAGGCTAAACTGATAAATACTCATAAGCATGTAAACAAAGATTAAATGTCTGGAACCTCTCACTAAAGACATATTGTAAGATGTACTTCAAGAAGAAAACAATGAAATTACAAGGAAAATATGGGGGTATGGTAAGCAAAACAGTTGACTAAACCCTTTAAAAATGATGTAAGGAAGCACCCTAGTAAATACACTCAGAGCAGTGGTTCTCAACCTTCCTAATGCTATGACCCTTTAATAGAGTTTCTCATGTTGTGGTGACCCCAACCATAAAATTATTTTTGTTGTTACTTCATAGCTGTAATTTTCGTACTGTTATGGATTGTTATGTAAATATCTGTGTTTTCCAATTGTCTTAGGCAATCCCTGTGAAAGAGTCACTTGACCCCTTTGTGACTCACAGGTTGAGTACCACTAATTAGAGAGTCTGAAAACAAGACTGTGCTTACATATGGAAATTTTTTTTAAATTTTAATTTTTTGTCTTCTTTTGGGAGGCAGGTTGCAAGGGCAGAGAGTGAATGTGTAGGGACAGGGAGATGAGTGAGACTCAGATACATGATATAAAATTCAGAAACAATCAACGAAAAGTAAAAATAAGTATGGAGAGAGTATATACAATGATGGATACCGCATACATTAACATTGTGCCATTTGTTACTTACCCTTGAAATTGATTTTAAAAAACATAGTAATATTGATTAACTTTAAAGGAATAAATAAGTTTAACAGAATGTTAAAAATGTGAAGGAAGTGAAATCACTAAAAATAACCAACCTCATCGTTAAATTTCCAAATCAGGGAATGAAACTTTCCATTAACCCAAATGAACCATAGAAAAAACAAAAGAAGAACAACAGACAAACAAATGCAGTAAATGAAAAAGCAGAACAAGATACACAGATCCAGAAATGAATGCAAGTTTATTCGCAATGGGAAATAACATAATGAATTATTTATCCCTATTAAAAGATAAACTATGATTTCACATTAATCAGCAAACATACAGGTGTGCAGGTGGTAATGACGGCAAACCAAGATGAAAAAACTCAGGAACAGTCAAAAGCATTCTGGGTAAACACTAACTTAGACAAGCAATGAATCATTGTGTCAAAAACATGGAGTCTTAGAAGAACTGAATATTTAGAAATTACTATCTTGGGAAAAAATTCACTTATTGGGGAAGGGAGGTTAGAACACAATTGTGCCCACAGAGCCTATGAAAGTCTCTTCCACCTGCATAGTATACATGAGTGCTCACCGGTAAATACATGTGGTGAAACTGAGAAACTGAGCTAGAATCCTAGTGGTCAGGATAACTACTCTGCACTGTTTGATAGCTCTGGGTATTGGAGTGAGACCTTGGTTGTATAAATGCAGCAGGAAAAAAATAAAAAGGTTTGTTTTCTGAAAGGTTTCAAAAGTTAACTGAAAATATTTGAATTTAAAGGCAAACTTGTAAAATGACTGTACACACATCAATAGTTTTGGTTTATACTAGAACAATGTGTTTGTGTTTGTTTTGGTAGAACTCCAAATGACAATGACGCTATGCAATGAGTCACATGAACAAGTTGAAGTTTCAAAGGTGTCTGTGAATCTGGCTGGTGAGTCAGGATCTAAAAGAGCCAGATGGCTGGAGGTTCAGCAGGATTTTGGGTGGAGAATTCTGTTCTCAGCCATTTCTCCCTCCCCAGGAGCTGGGAGGGCACTCACTGGCCCTCTCCCTCAGTTCTTTTCAGAACTGTTTGACAAGCTTGACACATGCTCTCTGCAGCTGTTGGACAGTTAGGCTAGTTTGTGATTTTGGACTTGTTAATTTGGGGATGAAAAAGATCATTGCTGACAATGATAAGTGACTAGACAATGGCCTTCCCGTAGCATCCAATAGAAACAGATACCATGTTTCCCCCTCTTTTCTCCTGAGGCTGGTTGGCTCTGGAGCAATCACCTTAGATTTTGAGATGTCATGCAGCATTGGAGATGCTAGAAGTCAGCCAGGAATTCCTGACAATTAGGGGAGTGACTATTCTAAGACAAGTTACTTACTTCTGAATTTTCTTTCCATGATAAAGAAAATCAGTTTTCTTACGATTTGGGGTGTGCTGTTATTTGGGGACTTTTCACTATTAACTTTTTAAAACCCCTTTTCTTTAACCTTCAGAATGTGAGTACTTAGATTTGAGAATAAGTGGAAAGCCAATATAAGAAAGGAGAAACATGAATAAAACAAATTTCAGAGAGGAAGGATATCAGTACTGTGTATAAGGATTGAAATGTTTCCTAGTTATTTACTGATATAATATGACAGTTATTCTGTTTTAAAGATTTATTTTTATTTGTTTTATGTCAATGAGTATTTTGTCTGCATGTATGCAGGAGTATTGTAAGAATGTCTGGTACTAGCTGATCCCAGAAGGCATCAGATTCCTGGAAACTGGAATTACAGATGGGTATGAGGTGCCATGTGGGTGCTAGAAAGTGAACCCAGGTCTTCTGCAAGAGTCAGAAATGTTGTTAACATCTAGTCTGTCTCTCCAGCCCTGCCTACATTTCTCAGTTAACCTATTGGTTGCCTGGCTTTGAAACTTTTGAGCTTGAAGAATAATTGCCCCAAGGGAGTATAAAACAAAGAATAACAACAAAAAACCAGAACCCTAAATTTTTCATTTTAAAAATATTCTTTTTTATTTCTGTTTTATGTGCATTGCTCTTTTGCCTGCATGTATATTTGTGTGAGAGTTTTGGATCAGCTGGGACCAGAGTTACAGATGATTCTGAGCTGCCATGTAGGTGTTGGGAATTGAACCCGGGTCCTCTAGAAGAGCAGACAGTGCTCTTCACTGCTGAGACCCCTCTCCAGCCCTGTAATTTTTTTTACATTTTTATGGTGAAAAAACCCAAATATAGGTATTAGATATCAGAATTTTACATGCATTTTTTTTTAAAACAAATCACCTCAAATTTTAGTAAGAAAGATTTCTGAGAAGAGACTGTATTTTATGGCTAAGCAGGATAGGCAGAGGGGCCACAAGGTGAAAATTAAAGATAAACCAGATAATTCAGTAGCATTAGAGGCTATAGAACATGGTCTTCTACTTTATCTCAGTATTTCAGAGTTTACATAGACCTCAGGATCATGACAAGGACAGAAATCACCTAGGCAGCTTTGCTATGTTTCCTGTGCCCTCAGAGTTGCACAGAAGAACTGAACATTTCTCCATAGTTTCTCGAACACCTGTGGAAGTAATAGTTGGGAGGAAGTCTCAGAGAGCTTTTGGTCATTCCAGAGCACTAATTATCAGAGGATGCTACAGCTGTGTCAAATGGCATGGGAGAAGTAACTCATAATTTACTCTGAATGCCAATGTACTATTAATATATAGTAGAGATGAAAATTAAGAACTCATATGTAAGTATGCATATTTATTTAATATAAACTTTTAAAGGAATCTTCTGTGAAATTCATACTAGCTTTATGAAACAAGTAACCAAGTAAAAGACAGACATGCAGCTGTTGGCATAAGGACGATTATGAGGGCAGTTCTCTGAGAAAGCACTTGAGTTTTTATTAAAGTTTACATGATGCCAACCTAAAAAGTAGGCCTCAAAGGCATGTCTCTATTTACGTACCTTCTTAAGCTCTGCTCTGCTCCCTGAGCTTCCGCTACCTCCTTATCATACCATGAAATTATGAGCCAGAAATAGATTCATCCTATTGGAGTTTTCCATCTGTAGCTGTGATAAATACCGCAGACAAAAGCAACCCTAAGAGAAAAGGTCTAATTTGACTCACACATCCAAATCATAGGCAATCATCCAGGGAAGTCAAGGCAGGAGCAGAGGCAGGAACCATGGAGGAAAGCTTTTATTGGCTTGCTTTCCTTGGTTTGCTCAGCTTGGTGTTTATACAACGCAGGACCATCTGCCCAAGAGTAGCACAGCCTACAGTGGGCTTGGCTCGCCTACATCAATCATTAAGCAAGAAAATGCCCCACAGACTTCCCACACTATATTCTGATGGATGCAATTTCCCAGTTATGGTCACCCCCAGCCCCAATATGTTCATTTTTGGGCTAAGTAAATTTAAAAAGTATTTTTATCAATGCACGTAGTGCACAGGCACTGGTAGTCAGAATATTCATAATTCAGTTACTTCTCTAAAATCCATTATCTGGCAAACAAGCCTTTACCACATGACTGTGTGACAAATCAAATGCAAATCATGGGAATGAAGATTCAATGTTAAGTACAAAGATTTTAAACAGGTCTAGACTATTAATAGATTAGAGCATAGAAGCTTAATAGTCTCCCAGGATATCTAAATAAAGTCTGTAGCCAACATTCAGCCATCTCCATACCATTGTTCTCAGTGTATGTTGCTCATAGGAATATACATACATACATACATACATACATACATACATACATACATACATACATACATATATACACACACACACATATATATATATATAACATGTTTTAAGTAACCATAAAGTAATATGTCTCCCTATGGCTTGGCTTTTTCTTTTTTATTGAAAATAATTTATTCTTCATACAGTATATTCTAGTTGGTTTACCCTCTGTCGTCTACTCCCAGTTCCTTTCCATTTGTCCAACTCCATCCCTTCTTTCTCTCTTTCTTTTAGAAAAAAAAGCAGGCAATAAACAGGCAAACAAAACAAAATAAAACAAAGCAAACATACAGAGAAAAGGAAGAACAGACCAAAAAGAAAAAAAAAGCTTGCACGTGCACAAAATCAGAAACCATAATATAAATACAAAAGAAAAATAAGACAGAAAATGGACAGGCAAGGCATTATTAGGCAAAATATCTCTAAAAAAAATCACTGTTTTTGCTTTGTGTTGTCCATCTACTGCTAAGTATGGGGCCCGCCCTTTAGTGTGGTTTGTATACCCAGTGACACTCCATTGGAGAAACCATTTTTTTTCTTTTACAAGTGACTATCAATTGGAGATAGCATCTGGGTTGGGGATGAGGACTGATGTCCACTTTTCCTCTCAATATTGGGACCTGGTCTAACTTGGATCTGTGCATGCTGCCACATCTTTGTGAGTTCATATATATGTCAGTCCCACTGTGCATATAAAGGATTGTTTCCTTGGTGTCTTCCTTCCCCACCAGTTCCTGCAGTCTCTCAACCTGTCTCCTTCTTCACAGTTCCTTAAAGTGTGAGGGAAGGGGCTTGCTGAAGATATCCATTTATGATTGTGTGCTCCAAGATCTCTTGCTGTCTTCATTGTCCAGTTGTGGGTCTCTTTAGTTCCTATCTCCTGTAGGAGGAAGCTTCTTTGTTGCTTGCCTGCAAGATACTTCTCTATGAGTACAGCAGAACGTCATTCAGAATCATTTTATTGTTGGATTCCTTTAACAGAACAATAGTATTTGGTTTTACCCTAGGTCCCTGGACTATCCACTTTCATTTTCTTAGCCGCTCAAGCAGTAGTAGGCATGGCTCCTGCTCATGAAGTTATCCTTAAATCCAACCAGATAGTATTTGATTACTTCCACCATCTTTGTGCCACTGTATCACCAGTATATCTTGCAGTCACCATTGTAAAGGATTACAGGATTTTTGGCTGGGTTGGTGTTTAGCTTTCTCTTGTGCTGGCATGCAAAGTACCTTCCAGTAACTTCCTAGTCAGTAAATTGTAGGCTCTGATTAGGTACTAGCTCGACTTCTTCATATTGAAAGAGTTGTGTAGGTGTAGTCTTCAGCAATAAGACCATACCATTACCTTGTGAAGAGCAACTAAAAGTCTTGACAATAGCCTGAGTTGTTTGTGGGTTTACTCATACTGGAAGTCCTCGGTAGGGGAGATATTTGTTGAATCAGTGTGTTAACAGGAAGATAAATGGTTGGAGAGAATGATCAAAGGGAAATGGAGACTGTAGTGAATGACAACAGAACCCAGAAATAACCAAAGGATCTTTGTGAAGAAACAAGGAGGACAACTGAACTAGCAGATCTGCCCCTGGTATTTGTTTCCTGTCCTGATTTCTCAGAGGGTACCTGAGAACTGTGAGAGCTGACTGTGAACGTGATTGCATTTAAGTGTTGGGGGTGGTTGGTGGAAAGATGGGACTGGGAGGGGTGGAAAGAGGGCACTGTGATGGAGATGTAACTTGAAGTATTAAATAAACATTAAAAAAAAACTTCAAATTTTTTCCGAGGTAAACACATGGAACAATGATTGCAAACAATAATCAAAGTCAAAAGCTCTTCTTTCCTGCTGAAAACACAAGCTAAGTGTGATTGATGTAAAGAAATGCTTCTGTAGCCATTGATTTTGTTCTTAACAACTTGTAGCATTTCTCTTGTAGCTCAAACTAATACCTGAGGGATAATTTACATGAATCTGAAGCAATTGCCATTATCATTTGAATTTTCCTGCTAATTTTGACATAATTACAATGCCAGGACCAAGTTCTTGCCTGAGAATTGGGGCCTATTCAACTTTTATACTCCTTTTACACTTTTTTTTTGTCTCACCCTTGTTCTATTTTTCTTCCATTAATATTCATTAGCTCATGATAAGTAGAAACACCAAAGTGCAAATATTGTACAGTTTCTCAGATGCTTTGGTGATGATTCCAGTATATGCAAAATGGAAAGTCTTATATTGACCTTATATAATTGCTGTTAGTAGAAAATGACTTGATGCATGTTAATCCTACATCCCCAAACACATATTAAATGCTATCATTTCACTACAATGACTCCCCCACCTGACTGAATGCTAGCTGTCCCTTTGGGTAACTGCAGAGTCAAAGATGACACTATTTCCAGCCATTTTCCTTAGGGTGCTTAACGTTTATTTATCAACTTAATGTGATTCTTCCCTTGCAACTGCTACAAATATACATGAGTCAGTCTTCAGTCTCTTAGTTTGTTTTGTGGCTAACTAGGAAAACTGAGTAAAAGTTTTTTTTTTTTTTTTTGGTTTTTCGAGACAGGGTTTCTCTGTTTAACAGCTCTGGTTGTCCTGGACTCGCTTTGTAGACCAGGCTGGCCTCGAACTTGCAAAGATCCACCTGCCTCTGCCTCCCAAGTGCTGGGATTAAAGGCATGCGCCACCACCGCCCGGCTGAGTAAAAGTTTTAAAACCACCTCAGAATTAGAAAAGTTGTCTAATGGCATAGATCATCTTCACAGAATAGTTTTACATGCATTGAATTGACAATCAATAAAACTAGTTTTATTTCTACAAGGAATGATGTCAAATTCAACCTATCTTGTGTAGGACCTTCTTTTAAAAATAGAAGTGCCCTGACTAATCTGTTATGCTGGCAACAGTTCCAAGAACTGTAGAGTGTAAATTGTGAAGATTTTAGAAACTGAAGACAAGACAGACTTTCCTCTTCTATCGTCACTAAGATAAATGTGTCACTCAGCTAGAACTGCAAAGAAACTTAATTTAGATTTTAACTTTTTGATATATAATTCACAAAGGGAATTTGTCTGACTTCAAAAATAACTCTTCAAAAATCAAACAGCAGAATAAATGTTTGTTTTTTTTTAGAATGGAAGAGCATTTGAGAATATTCTGAAAATGGGCTCTGTTCTGGAGAAATGTAAAAACAAACGTTGTTCTCTAATTTTGTTAATAAATTCTTACAGTTGCCCTGGCATGGACAACTTTGCATATCATGTGCTTTCAGATATATAATATTTTGTAAATGCTTATATTCTATTTAGCCAATATTACCATGGGTTGATTTTATACTAATTTTTAAAAAATTCCTGGGGAACTGGCTGACTTACAAGCATAGTCCCAGGTATTTCGGAGGCAAAGGCACTTTGCAGTACAGTGGATACTTAAAGCTTCTGCACTGTGCAAAGGAAAAAGGTTTTAACATAAACTGAGCAAGATCATGGTGACCACATAGGAGAACAAATTATTGATGAGACTAAGTGCTTGAATTATAAGAATAGATGAGGGAGAATAATCCCATGTCAATGACAGGAACAAGATTTTTAATAAGATCACAGAATCAAATTTTCCCAAACTAAGGAAAGAAATAATCACATAATCATATATATAATATATATATGAACCACATAGATCACAAAATAGACAAAACCAGAAAGAAGAAAAGGAAGACTCCTCATTGCATATCATAGTGAAGCACTAAATATACAAAACAAGGAAAGAGCAATGAAAAATTGCAAGTTATGAGCACAAGTCATATATAAAAGAAAACCAATCTGAATCACAGCTGGTTTCTCAATGGAAACTTTGAAAGCCAGGTAGTCTGGAGCAATGTATCCCAAGTCCCAGAAAAACAGACTACCAGTATAGAGTACTGTACCCACAAAAATATGTTTCATAGTTGAAGGAAAAAAACTTCTTCTGATATAACTAGACTAAAATCTCATACCCAATAGATAAAACCTAAAACAAAACAAAACAAAACAAAACACAAAGCATTATTTTGTGCTGAAGTAGAATGAACATAGTAGCCTTATAGCCAAGAGCCTCTAAGAAGAAAAGAAAAGTTATAATTACTAAAATACAAAGTACCACCTATAAGACAAATAGCAACAAAAACCAACAATGTAATGGCTCCAATGAGACATACCTCTCAACAATAACTTTAGATATTAATGACCTCAGTTCTCCAATAAAGAGGTACAGTTAGCGGAATGGATCAAGAAACAAAATCCTCTAGGCATGATAGTGTATGTATTTAATCCCAGCACTGGGAAGGTAGAGACAGACAGATGTCTGTGAGTTTGAGGCCACCCTCATCTACAAAGGGATCCAGGACAAAGACTGAAAAAGATACAGTGAAAAAATAGTCACCCATATTTCACCACCTGGAATTAAACTCATTTCTGCCTGTATATTTGTGCAAAAAACAAATCTTAACTAATTCAGAAATGTTGAAATAACTCAGTGTGTTCTATCTGACCATGATACAGCAAAACCTAAAACTATCAGCTAACAAATCTTTGTTAAGTACACAAACTCACAGCAATTAAACATCTCATTACTAAATAATGACTGAGTCAAAAAAGAAATCAAGAAGCAAACAAAACTTTCCTAGAACCCAAAGAATGTGCAAACATAATAAGAGAAAACCTCTGGGACACATTGAAAGCAGTCTTATGTGGTACATAGGACTCCAAATGCCTATATTGAAAAATCAGAAAGAGCTCAAACAAGTGACTTAATGATTCAAATAAAAATTTTGGAAAAAGAAAAAAACCAAATTCCAACACACTAGACAGACAGACATAATGAAAATCAGAACCAAAATTCATGAAACACAAAGGAAATAATGCAAAGAGTCAACAAATCTAAGATCTGATCCATTGAAGAGAAGGTAAACAAGATAGGAAAGCAGTTGGTCCAATTAACCAAAAGAAAGAGAGAAGGACTCTCACAGCACCAGAAATTATGAAGGAAACATTACAATAGATGCCTAAGAAATGCAGAATATTATAAGCAAATACTTTAAAAATAACCTATGCTGCATTAAGTTTGGACAATATAAAGCAAGTGTATAGATTCAGTCAAACTATCAAAATTAAATAAAGAAGAGGTAAATAACATAAACATACCCAGAGTAAATGATAAGATTGAAACAATAATAATAATGATATAAAAAAACCTTCAAACTAAAATTTTCCAGACCAAGCTATGTTCACAGAAGGTTTACCACACTTCCAAAGAATTTCTACACCCAATCCTTTCTAAATTATCCAAAAAAATTGAAGCAGGAAGAATACTTTCAAATTTTTTCTTTGAAGCCATTTTCACACTGATACCAAATCCAGGTAAAGACACAAAAAGAAAACAAAATTGCAGGCCTGTATCTCTAATGAATATATATTTTAAAATGCTCAATGTCTACCAATTCAGCTCTACAGAAATCACTAGAATAAAAACTTCAATATGAAGAAGTTACCTATACCCAAGAGGACACATGGAATAAATAATGCTGGCAACAACAAAATAACAGGAATCAGATAATAATTAATAAATCTCAATATTATCAATGTTAGTGTCTCAATTTCCCACTAAAAAAGACACAGACTAACAGATTGGATGAGAAACAGAGATCTATTACTCTGTTACATCCAAAAAAAAAAAAATACACTTCACCGTCAAGGACAGATAGGACAAAGACATCAAAGATCAAAAGATGGAAAAAGTTATCTCTAGAAAATGGATATAAGAAGGAAGCAGGCACAGCTATTTGATATCTGACAAAGTAGACTACAAACAAAAACCAATCAGAAGAGATAGAGAAGGACACTATATACTTATTAAAGGAAACATCCACCAAAAGGAAATTACAATTCTAATTATTTATTCACCAAACACAAGAGCATTTAAGTTTATAAAAGAGACATGCTTAGAGCTAAAATTACATACGGACTTTCATACAGAGAATGAGTGACTTCAATACCCACCTCCTGTCACTAGATTGGTCACCCAGACCTAAACTAAACACAGCAATTCTAGAATCAATCAACTTCATAAATCAAATGGACCTAGTAGATATCTATGGAGCATTCAACCTGAATAATAATGAATTTGCAGGGGCTGGAGAGATGGCTCAGCGGTTAAGAGCACTGCCTAGTGCTCTTCCAAAGGTCCTGAGTTCAATTCTCAGCAACCACATGGTGGCTCAAACCATTCACAATGTGATCTGGTGCCCTCTTCTGGAATGCAGTTGTACATGTAGATAGAGCACACAAAAGCATAAAATAAATAAATCTTTAAAAAAATAATGAATTTGCAGTGTTCTCAGAAGTTCATGAAACTCTCTTCAAACTTGACCACATATTACTACACACAGTAAGTCTCAACAGATACAAGAACATGAAAATACCACCATGCAAACCGTATTACCACCGTGGCTTAAAGTTGGATATCAATAACAACAGAAATGGCAGAGGCAGAAAATTCACAAATGTACAAACTGAAAAACTCACTACTAAATGAAAAATGAGTCAAAATAAAAATTAAAAACTATTTAGAATTAAAGTAAAATGGAAACACAACATATCCAAAACTATGTACCACAATTAAGGGAATTCTAAGTGCTAAGTATCTACATATTTATTTAAAATATAATTATTTAATAATTCTAATTTACTAGGTTTATATAACCTTGAAAACTATGATTTTTTCCTATGAAAAATTTAGTGGGTTATTACTCAATTAAGATATCTTATTTCTTATATTTAAAAATTAAAAATATTCTTAACTTTATACATTTAGAAAACTAAGAATATCCTCACATATTAAAGTACAAATGAATATTATATAATCTGTTTCCAAGTGAATTATCACTAGCTTTCCTCCTCTAAATTTTAAAGAAGGCAGTTCTTTTTTAAATAAAAGTGTTCTGTCTGAAATAAATTAATCTTGTCAATCATAGGAAACAGCAGAACTGCCCAGAAATTCTGTTTTTGGATTGTAATGCACATGGTTACATACTGAGTGTCCAGCCCAGGCAAATTAAGAATAAAGTGAACTCATTATAATGGGAACGCGTTATGTCATATGTCAGTCATTTGGCCTTTGAACATAATGACTTCAGCAATTCTCTTGCTAAATGCATTTCCCTTGCAGTCTATACACATATGCAATTTACAGTCTTTTACTATCAATGATTTGCTGAAAACTCTTCAGATTTGGGCTATTGGCAGCCATCCAACTAGTTCCTAAGACTGTAATGGAGGAAAGATCAAAGATACTGTATTTCAGCCTCAAATCAATATTGGATCTCAGGGCAAGGATTTTAATTTATAATTTTAAATGATTTCATTATTTTTCTATTTACTGTAGAAATATGATCATTGGGAATTAACTTTTTAAAACACAGACAAACATTAGGTGGAGCTCTGGGAGCAATGTATAAAAGAGGGAAGAGGAATAGAGAGAACCAGAGGGCACATGAACACCAAATGAAGATCAACAGAATCAACCAACCCAGGCCCCAGAAGCTTATAGAGACTGAAACACTAACCAAAAAATGCATATATAGACCAGACCTAGCCCCCCCCCATACACAGATAGATGATAGGCATCTTGGCCTTCATATAGATACCTTAGCAAGTGGTGGACGGGTCAGTGCCTTTTATGGGCTATGGTGCCTGTTAGTGGAACACTTTATCTAGGCTACCATGTTGGGCACCAGAGGACAAGAAAGCTCTTAGCCATCATGTGACTGATAAACTGAGGGGGACTGATAGGGGTGGGACCCTCTCACCCGAGGAGAAGGAGAGGAGGGATAGGTGGAATAGAGCGGGAGGGTGGGACCAGGAGGGGAGGAGGAAGGGGGGCTGTAATCGAGATGTAACTTGAATAAATAAATATTTAAAAAATATTTTAAGTGTGCTTGTGTGTGTGTGTGTGTGTGTGTGTGTGTGTGTGTGTGTGTGTGTGCATAATATAGGTTAGAAAAAAACACGCAGAATACTCTCCTTCCAGCATGTGGGTTCCAGGAATGGAAGTTAATTTGTCAGCCTTGGCAGAAAGTGCCTTTAAACTCTGACCAAGCTCACTGACTCTAGAAATTAACCTCTTTAATTTTGAGAAATGTTAATTACTTTGGTTTACTGTTCCAAATATATGCTAGATTTATGGTAACACATAGTGGTATGTAGAGAGATGTGTTAGCTTAAAAGTTATTCTTTTCTTTAATTCATGTTTAAAAGTTTTATAATTGAGAATATATGGAAGATTAAAATTAAAGCGAACTACTCTGTCTATATAGCATGAAAATATTTTTCATTCCAATAAGAGGATTACACAAGGATAAAATCATGTGTCAATCATGATTAATGGGATATTTAAATATATATTCTAATTTACAAGGTTGGAAAGTCTTCTGTGTGTCATGCCTTTATAACTGATTTGATTTGAAAGGTAATCTTGGTATGTATACTTCATTTAGAATATCCACAAAGTTTACGTGACTCACAAGGAACCAGAGGGGAGGAGGGCATAGTCCAAAGAGGGAGATAGAGAGTATAGTGCTAATAATATAGAGTATAGTGCTTATCCCAAAGGGGAACCTGGAATAGGATTAAATGAGGAGGAGATGGGACGACAGGGTAAAGAAGGGAATATGATGACAGATGGCTAATAATAAAGGCCTTTGAAAAGCCATATGGAAACCTACTACTATAAAAGCTTCCTAAAATCTATAAAATGAATTTTTATGGAGTCACCACATAATGGGGGAGACAGTGCCCCAACCGTATGTCATATGCTACTAAGTAAATCCCACAATACCAGGAATGGGTTATACGTTGTTGACTCATTGACCAAAGGGGTCCAGTAGACACTTAGACATTACAGGCTATTGCCTATGCCATTGCTTACACTCCACAATGTGCTGGAGACCCAACTTACTTATTTAATCAAAGCTGGAGAAATTGAGCTGTTGCATAACTAAAGGTTTTAGCACATCTAGCTAGATTTCATAGTACTAGAAGATATTATACACACTACCTTGACCTAGTGGAAAATCTACTATTCTTTAAAATCTTAGCCATAAAATGACTCCAAATGGCATATTGCTGTGTCCATAGATCAATGCCTAGCTCAACCCACATCACAGAAGCTTCTTCTTGCAGTGTACAGGAATTAATACAGAGACTCACAACTGGACAATGTCCAGAGAGTGGGAGACCTTGGAACACTAAGCCCTAAATGGGATATCTATGTCAAGTTCCCACCTGTCTAGGCTCAGAAATGGATGCAGCAGGAGGTATAAGGACTGCCAGGCATGATGGCCGTCTTCAAGGAAGCAGTGTTTTCCAGGCACAATAGAGCAGATGCCCGTACGAACTCCCAGAGACTGTTATTGAATGCAAAGGTCTGCACAAAAATAAACCAGATGAAATCCCAACATGGAGAAAGAATGCCAGACACAAATTCCTGCCCCCAAAAATGTATTCACAATTGATAGCTTCTGGGAGAGGGAAACATCAGTTTTCTTCCATGAAGTCACACTGGGTTATCAACCCCACTCTAGGCAGGCCTCACACTAAGCAGTTGTTGATCCACACCAAATGGACTCCATAATTTTGTGTGCATGTTTATATTTTCTCTTACAGTTTGATGCTCTTTGCTTTTTCGCTTTTTGCTGTGTTTTCTATACATTTTTTAAAAGAGATAAAGAAAATCAAGTTGGGTGGGTAGAGAGATGCAAACTTTGGGAGGACTTGAGGGAGGAAAAAGAATATGATTAAAATGTACAAAAAGTGTAATAAATTCTTCAAAAAGTAATTTTTGCTTAAAAATGGGCAAAATATTCAATGAAGAGATATTATCAGTAGATATGTATTTAAATACAGTTTATTATGAAGTATAAAATTCAACATTTTACAATACATTTTATTTAGATCATGACCTCAAAACATTTGATAATAAAATATTGTTATTACTTGCCAAATATGTATGGGCTAGACATTGGGAATGTATGTTATACCTTATAATTTTCATAATCATTGCCTAATTGTTCTTATTGCTTTGTATTGTACTTATTGTTACAAGAAAAAGAAGCTTTTATTGGACTAAAAGGTGGAGATTTTAAGGGGAAAAAAGGTAAACCTTAAATTAAAAGAAAGTGGATAGGAGGGAGAGGGGGAAGAGGGAGAGGACTGTGGTTGAGATATAACTTGAAAAAATAAATAAATGTTGAAAAAAATTAAACATTTAAAACTCCTTTCCACCCATTGAAACAGTTTTACAGCTGAAGCATTTAACAACCATGAATACAAAACATTTGATTAAATGTGTCTATGGCCACATAAATTGATATTTAAAATAGATATTAATATATTAAGGAATCATGCTTTATGACTTTCTATAAAGTCAAAAATAGGAAAAATGATGTTTTTAGCCATGAGATAATGTTGTCAGTCAATATGGATTTATTTTAAAAAATATATGTGACAGGAAATTGTAGAAAATGGATAAATTATTACTTAGTATTTATATTATTGCTAATTGGTCAGCAATGTTAGCCCTTAACCAGCCATTAGAAATAATCACACAGAGACACCTGATGGATTTTAACAAGTCTTTGCCTGAATTGAACAATCGTAGCCCAACTAAGCTGGCTCATTCTATTCCCCAAATATGACCCCATATAAACATACATCCCCTGGGCTGTTATTCTCCACACTATGCCAATGTTCCAGGCCATGTGGAATGATCTTCTTTTCTCTAATCCATGGCATGTGTCTCCTTCTTCCTGGACAAATATTTCTCTAAATCTCAAATAAGCAACTTTGTTACCCAGAGAACAACTATGAACTGCAGTGACAATTACAAACCTGTCCAAAATCCTTAAAAATCTCTCATGTTTTAGAAATGCTACACCAGAAAAAAATATCATTTCTACCTTCAGATACAGGGAAAAAAATCAAAAGACATCAAAACAAAAATCAAGCCAAAAACAAGAACATTCCAAAAACCTTGGTCTAGCTGTGCCATCCTATGCTGCAATTTTGCTCTGCTCATTATTCCCTGGAATCTAGTTGCAGCTGCGTTTCATGAGTGTGCCTGTATCAGACAGCCCTGACAAGCACCTAGTAGCCAGGGAGCTGTGAAATCCAACTACCATTATTTTCTCTTATTTATAGGGAAGGACCTCCCTCTATTGTCAATGCTGGTAATTTAGCATTCCACCTGTAAGTTTTCTCCTTTAAGCCTATCCTAGTTTGATCTTTCTCAAAAAGTATACACAGAACCACAATTGTCAGTGTAAAAATCATTTGTATGCCAAAAGAAACAAACTCAAATGGAATCCAAGTGTAGTGAGACAATATGAATTCCTCCATTTTTAATCTAGGCAGTTAATTTTACTCCCTAGCTCTGTATAGAAGGCTGTGGGATTTTTAGCACATAAGGATAGCCTAAGCCTTAGCTCTCTGGCTGCAAGGCAGCAGCTCTTCTTAGGAGAGCCTCACCTTTGAAGTGCATTCGGGTTTGGTTCCCAGAAATTTGGCTAGGAAACCATGTTTCATCTGGGCCTTTTCAGGCTGTAAGCATGGATTTTAATTGCCATGATTGGGGCCATTTGTAGAAATAATTTTTTGAATTGTTTACCAGTATTCATATTATATTTAATTGGTTGGCAGTTTTAGTACTTAACTTGCCATTATAAATGAACACACAGACACCTGATGGATTTTAACAAAGCTTGGCTTGGATTGTGCAATCTTAGCCTGTTTTAGCTAGTTCTTAATTCTATTCCCAAAATATGACCCCATATATACATATGTTCCCTTGGACTGCTATTCTACATGCTATGCCAATGTTCCTGGCCGTGTGGAATGAGGTTGTTTTCTCAATCCCATGGCATGTGTCCTCCTTCCTGCTCCTCTGGCCTCTTCTCTTCTTCTACACAAGATGCTCTCTGTCTGACCCAGAAGTCCATGAACCTTTGCCCTGCTTACCTTTAGCTTTGCCCAATATCAGGCCTCAGCATGTATTTAACCAATTAGAAACAATGGTTAGCAAGAAAGATAACACAGCATTACTTGATGTAGAGCAAGCAGGCTTCTGAGACCAATTAATTAACATTTAGAATGAATAACATCACCCCATAAGGAAATTATAGAAACAACAAAGATATTAAATGAACAGAATATTTTATGTTTAAAAGCTAAAATTAATGTGTTTCCTTCAAACTGTTTGAAATTTTATTTAGTCTTTTCTATGATATTCTTATTCATGGTAATCATCTCTCTTGGGAGTAGTGTCCTATATCTTTTTCTATTAATTCATAATGGTGTTATTCTGGTTAATATAGATTTCCTTAAAATTACTATTGGAGGCTTTATATATTGCAAGGGATACCTTCTTTAAAAAAGGAAATGACTTCATAACTTCTTAAGTTGTAATACAACATCAAAATTTGCAGAAATACTGAAAATTATTATACTCCTTTCTTAGGAGTGCACACTAGTATTCTCGAAGGAAGACTATACCCAAACACAGTCATGTGTCAGATATTAAAAATAACAATTTCTGAAGGACATTAGAGGAATGTAAAAGCTCACAGAATTTATTAGAACATGAATTGACATTTGTATGCTTTTCTAGTTTAAGAAGCCAGATAAGGCATATTCTTCAATCCTTGGAAAAAATGAAAATATTGAAATATCAATACTTTTTGTTTAGTTTAATCAAGATAAGGGAGTATGTCAATGCTTATGGTAAAGAAATCCTAATAGCACCAAAAGACAAAGCCCTTTGTTGAAAATTCTGTTTAAGCATGAACAAAACCACAGCTCTCATCTTCAGAAATGACTAATAGAAAACTCAAAGCCACAGAGCAAAAAAAAAAAAAGTTGATTTATTCAAGATGCTCCTGTGTGTAGTATCCATCATTTCTCCACATTTGTCATCAACCATCATCATAAAAAGAGTGTTCTGTGCTATAAGTCTGTACTCTTGCTTTAAGGACAGTGTAGAATTTTTCTATATTCTCCTCTTTCAAGAAAAATGGATTTTGGGTTTAGAAAGTCTTCCTAGATTTGAATCATTGGTCTGTTGCTCATTAGCTTTATAAATTGGACATATGATATTTTTGTCTTGGTGAATTATTTCTTTTCTACAAAATGAAACTAACAATTTTTACTTTATAGACTTTGAGTGGCTATTTTATTTATATGTGTTACTGTTCTCTCTCCCGTGTGTGTGTGAGCGTGTGTGTGTGTGTGTGTGTGTGTGTGTGTGTGTGTGTGTATAAAACACATGAATGTTGCATGTACATATTTATTTGTGTGAATATGTGTGTGCATAGTGTATGGAGACTATATGCTAAAATTGGGCTTCTTCCTCCATTATTGTCCACTCTAAGTTTTGAAATATTGTCTCCCCTGAACCTAGAGATCACCTATTCAGCTATAGTGAGTGGCCTTGGGGCTTTTGGGATACGCCTGTCTCCCTCTCCACAATTGGCAATTATAAGCGAGTAGATGCTATGTGCATCTTTCTGAGTTTGGGTTAGCTCACTGAGGATGAGCTTCTCTAGTTCCATCCATTTGGCTGGAAATTGCATACACATGACTTCTTTATCATTACAGTTTCTGTAAAAGTTCTTAATTTCATTCTTTTATTTTTTATTTTATTTAACACTCCCCAGTGTATAACACTCATTTTTTTGGTGAAATAATTGCTTCTCTAGAACCACAGAATAACAGATTAAAAAAAAAACAAATGATAAATTAGAAGCAAGAGCATAAGTCTTCTCTTCTAAGCTTTAAGAAATATATCATTTTTGGGGAAATAGATCATCTTGAGTTATACTCTAACTCCCTATCCAGTGAATCTGAGGTGGAAGTTCAAAGTTGCAAATGCACTTTAGAAGATGATTTGTGCCCCTGGGCAGATGGCTCAGGATACAGAAGTGTGTATAGCAAGTGACAGTCAGAAATTAGAGTCCTTGCACTGTGCCAGATAGTGTTGATATTCATCTTGTAAAGGTCACCCAAAACCTCCTGAAACAATTTAACTTTCCCTCTACTACAAGAAAAATATTCAGCAGTTAAATTGCAATTTTTCCCACTATTAATATATTAGTTTTCACAACCTGACTGTAAGAAATAATGTGTAATCCAATAAGCAAGAATGGCTTGACAGGTGTTTCTGACAGAATGTAATTAGAAAGGTTACTGAGCTTTGACGAGTAATAGTGTTGCCATTTTTTTTATATTTATACCTTTAAGTACTAACGTTTCTTTTGTTCAGGAGAGAAAGAAGCCCATTTTGGGTAACTGTCTTGATCGATCTGTCACTCAGGTCTCTGGATTCCCTGCTTCTTAAACTGTTAAGCTGGACAGGCATGTGAAGATCTAGGACATCTAAGATGATGTGCTAAATTATTTCGCTCATCACTGTCTCTTACTGTGTCTTTGGACAAAATGAGACATGGCAAGATGTGGAAGTACTTGGTTTTCTTTCACTGTACAAATGTGTAGCTATTTCAAACTGTATTCATCTCCAACTTCTTCATTCTTTCTATGAAGAGAAAGTCTATGTCCTCCTACTCTGTCAGAAGCCCAGGGTCTGCTCTGACAAACTGAGGAGGAGATAAATAAGCTTCTGTCTTTTGTTTAAAAGCATATTCATCTATGTATGGGTCTTTTGTCTGCATGTATGCTTGTGTGCCATATGCATGAGTGCATTCCAGAGAAGCCATAAGAGGGTGTTAGACATGTAGGACTGGAGCTACAGATGATTGTGAGCTGCCATGTGGGTGCTAGTAAGTAAACCCAGGCCTATGGAAAAGTACCCTGTGCTCATACCCACCGAACCGGCTCTCCAGCTTCTATCTTTCTTGTTGAACACTTCTTTTTGGAGTTTTTTCCCACTCTATAGAGTTTTTAAAAAAACTTTTTTTAATAAATTTTTTTATTTCTTCAAGTTACATCTTAATCACAATCCCCTCCCTACTCCCCCCTCCAGTCCCCTTTTCCCCTCAACGTCCCATCCTCTTCCCCTTTTTTAAAGTTTAAGGTATATCGTTTTCCCCCCAACAGCTCCCCCTTTCAATCCAACAAATGGCTCATTCTCTTATAACAGTAAATACAATACAAAACAACAGAAATAAATAGACCACAATTATGAGAGTTATATGGCTTAGCATACATTCCCAATGTCCAGTCCATATGTATTTGGCCCCTGACTTTAACATTCTACTATCTAACCATCTCCATGAGTTTAAAGTTCTGTATCTAACTCAGCTTTCATACTAACTTGCATCACAATTTTAAAAACATCTTCTTAGATCCAGAACACCCTCTTGATTCCTGAACAACTCAAAATTTAACTATGAGACTCTTGCTATCTAGTCTTCAACCACCTCAGAGACCTGAGAGGAATCCCTTGAAGCCAGTCGTCCTCACAAGCCTCCAAACACAAGCAGAAGCACCATAAGCGATTTCTAGAAAACTTCATCCTTTGACTCTATAGTCAATCCAGCTTTCAGCTTTTCTCATCTCGAACATCTGACACTAAAAAAAAAAAAAAAAAAAAAAAAAAAAAAACAAACAAAAACTGAGTCCACCAGTCCTTACTGTTCCTGGACCAAATTCTTCATCCACCGAGTTTTTGAAGTACAACAAAATGAGTTTGAAAAGCCACTAAACTCAGCCATCAGAAACACGGAAATCATGCAAATTGCTGCCAAATGGATGGAACTAGAGTAGCTCATCCCGAGTGAGCTAACCTAGACTCAGATGGATGCACATGGCATCTATTCACTTATAACTGGATTTTAGCCATATAGTACAGGATAACTATCCTGCAACCAATGCACCAACGGGAACAGGAACATAGACTTTGTTACCCGTTAGTGGGATACTTTTTCCTAGTGGAGCTGCCATGTAGGCCCCCAACACAAGAGGAAGTTCTTAGCCCTCGTAAGGCTGCTGTACTGAAGGGGGCTGATATGCAGAACACCCTACCCTGGAGGAGTAGGATAGGTGGGAGAAGGGGGAGAGGGGGAGAGGGTGGGCCCAGGAAGGGTAGAGGGAGGGGACTGTGATGGAGATATAATTTGAAGTAATAAATAAACAGTAAAAAAATAAATTAAAAAATTAAGCCAATCAAATACAATCTTTACCTTCAATAAAAAATTACATGATTTTTTTTATTCTTTTGACAATCTTCCAAAGTCTGTGTTTCTATATACCTTCTACAATGAAATAGTTTGAGTCCCCAAATTGGGGTTTTATACTCCCATTTATGGAATCATCCACTTCTGACTCTCAGTAACTACAGACAACTAAAGTTTTAGATGTACCTTTTTCCAGGTGATTAACATTGAAATGAAAAAATAAGTGGATTTTGAAATGTGACTCATGAGTAAAATGGACACTATTTGAAACAATTAAGTTGTATACAATGTTTAGGTTTGGAAGTGTTTATTTTTGAGCCAAATTAATTATTCTCCTACCTTAGTCTCTTAAGTGGTAGAATTATAGGCATTCACAATGGTATCTAAATCAAAGGCTTCTTTACATTTAATAACTACACAATTATATGCAGTTTTAATAATGGAGGTATCTTCCCTGTGCCCCTTATCTTCTTTTCTGTGGTCATAACTCACAAAAGGACATCAGTATTGCAAGCTGGTTATTGATACTAGTACAATTTGCTTGTTGTTGAATTAGTTAGTTTTTCATTGCTGTGACAATTACCTGATGAAATCAACATAAGAAGTGCTCTGTTTAGGGGCATATTTTGAGAGTACAACCCATTGTAAATCTCATACAATGTTGAGAACCAGAACACAGTTATTTAAGCATCTAGAAATTGACTTGAAAGTTCATAGCCCATGAGGAAATAGTGATTCATGATATTCTATTGAATGTTGTTAAAAGTGTCTAGTGTATGAACTATTCTCTCCTTTTCTCCAATCTGCCACCAATTAAGTAGAGCCACTGGTATAATGGGTGAGCATGGCCAGGACCACAGCTTCTTGTAGCTCCCAATTATGTGCTTGGGCTTTTTTGTTTGTTTGTTTTGTTTTTTTTTCTGATTGGTTAGATTTTTTCATATCACCTCATTAATACATTTTAGAGGTTAAATTATAGACAAAAATTTGGAACTTACTTCCTCCACTCATTTCCCAAGCAGAAAGTTCAATGTCTAGCCTATGTATGGGCTTGATCATCCATCCTCAACATACATGAAGTGTTAGCATTTACACAGTAGGAGATAAGCACCTAGAAAATCTTAGGATATTAGGCTACTGTCTCACTTGTGTTGTTTCTAGAATAGAGGAGTGTGTGTGTGTGTGTGTGTGTGTGTGTGTGTGTGTGTGTAAGGACAAGGTTGATGGTAAGTGTCTTCCTTCACTACTCTCTATGATATATATAGGCTGAAGTAGGGTCTCTTGGTCAGCTATAGCTCACTCCTTTCTGTATTCTGAAATGTCAGTTTGTCATGGGTATTCTTTGTCTCTGACTCCTATATTGTGAGATTGCAGGTAGATCACTCTGGATATATGGTTTGTGGGGGTAAGAATTCAAGTCCTTATGCTTGAATAGTAAGGGGTTTATTCCTGTGCCATATGTCCAACCCTGAAAACACTTGTAAGAGTATACTCAGCAACAGATTCCTCCCCTAGTCTCTGGTCACTGTAGGTCTACAGAATCATCATATAAAGCTGATAAATAGTTAATCTGAATTTTTAAAAAACAACTTTCAAGAGAAGCAGGGTTAGAATTAAAAGGAATTGGCTGAATGACTACATATATATGTTTGGTTCCTTTCTGGAACTTTTCAGGCATGAAATATCTATCAAGTGCAAGATATTTGCAGTTGTATTATCACCATTTTCTTCCTTCTGGATGACTTTTTTCTATTGTAGTTTGATGTTTTCAGTATTCTAATATTCAAACAAACATTGGGGTAAGATTTTTTAGACATTATTCTGTTTTTATATGAAATAAATGCCAAATTCTGCCTTCACAATTTGTTATAATCTTTCTCCCCATTTCCTTTTGCATGTCTTAATTTCTGAATTTTCTCATCTATCTAGAACATACAACTTCTTGTTTCTTTAGTACTTATTCAACTTCTCACATCCACTTTCCACGGCTAGTTATAGCAAATTTTCTATAAATTAACTCTTCAAATGTCTTGTGGATTGCTCATAAAATTTAATGAGTGCTTATAGGCTACTGAATTCATTTCATATTTCAAGGCCCTCATTTAAAACTTCGTATTCCTTTCTATCATTTAACATAAAAGAAAAAACATATTGAAAGATCTTTGACCATGACTTAATTCATTTCCTCACTTGTTATGAGAGAAGGGTAAAACCAAGTGCAAGCATATAGTTTTGGGGGAAAGTATGCTGTATTTAAATGAGTATCCCAATATACTATACCATCAATAGATGGTTTTGAAATAAAAATGACAGTTGCAATGAAATGTGTTTTCTTAGTCATAAAATTGGAAGGAGAGAATAATTTTTCCATTTGAAAACTGTTAGGAAGGACCCTCCAGTAATTTTTCTAATGCTACTGAAGCCAATAACCACATACTTGGTGGCTCCAAGCAACAGAATACTAATATTTTGTACTTTGGAGGTGGGGATCACAAGTCAAGATAGATTTTATTGAGCTAAAACTGTCATATCTATAGGGCTATATTTCTTCTACATACCCTGAAAGAGAAGTTTTATTTCATCCCCTTTTATAGACTCCTGAATTCCTTGACCATTTTAATGCCAGCAGTGGCTGATCAAATTTCCTTCCTATCACTCTGACTCTAACCTGTCCATGTCCTTCATCCATGTTTAGGGACATGGTGATTACTTTTGACCTACCTCAATAATGAACCAATTTTATGCCTCTTTGCAAAGTAGGCTGGTTTCCTTAAGTTCATTTTCCAGCTGAATTTATCTTGTCATATGATACAGTCTCGGTTCTCATTATTCTTGGTACAGCACGTCCATTTGCACTGGAACTGATGGCCATGGAGTCCAGAATTTTGACAATTTTACTGTTTCTAATCACTTGCTGAATCCTTGCCATCTCCCCCAAAATCAATGTGTTCAAATAATTCTTGATTCTCCACCTGAGGAAAAGTGTTTTATTTCTTTTTCACACTTTCTAACCAATCAGGTAGGAAATTATCCCCCAAAGAGTTGATTTAAGATTTCTTTCTTAGATTAATTTCTTTTAATGCAGCAGACATATTCTGTGACTCTCTAGGTGGACAGTTCAGGGAGAGTCTATGATAAGAAAGAAATAATGAATAAAGAGCTCATTAGTAAGAAAACATTGGAATGCCCATTTTTTTTTTTTACTGATGGTGAGGGTTGTGTCCATATGATGTAAATTAAAAACTTATACATTGAACTCCCTCCAAGTATGTGTGTACTTGAGAGGGGTGTTGGAATTTCTGCCACTCAGAAACATAAATAATTGTTGAAGCTACACAGAAAAGCCACAAAAGGCAGGAGTCTGAAATGTCAACCATTAAGTAAGCTCCTTTGCTATCTGTGATGGCTATATTTGGTTGTCAGTCTGGCTACATCTGGGACTAAAACCTCAAAACAGAGGACACACCTGTGAGAAATGTGGCTTCATTTGAATTAGGAAGATCCACTTCTAATGAGGTTTGTTGAGGTAGGAAGACATTCCTTTAACCCAGATCTTGAAAGCTGGGAGAACACACACATTTATTCCAGATTTTTAATCCATATATTCCAGCCTTCTGATAGAATCCTGTATAAGGACATTGAAGAAGAAAGTTTAGCTCTTTGCCTCCTTGTCTTAGTCTTGCTAGCACATCCATTCCTTCACTGTTATTCTTTGGGATTCCATCGTATACTGAAGACCAGCTGAAATATCCAGCGTTACGGACTGAGTAACTCCTGAATTCTTAGACATTCTGTTTAAGACTGGCCATTGTAGGAATTGCTAGACCACAGCCTGTAAGCCATTGTATATATATTCCTGTAAGTTCTATTACTTTAGAGAACCCTGACTAACACACTGTCCACATTCTAAACACCAGTCCTGATCTCAAAATAATTGGAATAAATATTCTCATTGGATGGATGGTGAGATTTTATTGACTCATCCATGACCTCCTACTTTTCTGAGCTCTCTATTTCACATCATGTACATTAGAGTGCGGGAGGGTTCTGAGAAATACCTTGTGTTACCAAGAGGTTGGGGTCTGGACCAGATGTTCCATGTTCTTTACTTCTTATTCAAAGAATTAAAAGATGGGTCATACACAGATGCAAGTGAATCAAGATGTCTTTATTTGTAGCAAAGCTATAATGCAAGTTATAAAAAGATATACTGTCAAGATTGACAGGGGTCACAGGAATGAAGATACTTGAAGCTGGTTACTAAGGCAAGTAGTCTGTGTGGTTCTCTGTTTTGATTGATAGCTTAAGTCACATAATAATTTCTGTACTGTCACTTTCCACAGTGCATCAGATGTTAATCCTATGCACTCCCAGTTATACATAGGATATGGCTGAAAACACATGATTGTCCCCAGATGGTTACTAGGGCGCCCAGTTTTGCCTTATTGTATATGCACTCAAAACTAATGCAGGCCAGATCAACCTCTTTTTATTCTTCAGATATGTTGGGGATATATTGAATAGAAACTGTCCAAATTTGATTGTTATTGGCATGAGAAAACTTCTGTTCTAAGATTGGATTACAGCCCAATGGAAGATAGAGATCAAGGGGTTTGATTAGTAGCCAGTTGCATTGTTTGGAGAGGAGTGTGCTTTCACAGTAAGTTCAGTGAGTGAACTAGGTTGCCAAATACATTGGTATAAATGGTATGTGTATAACCTAAAACCAAATGGTGGTCCAAGAGTGCTAACCTATCTCCAATGCTTACCTGCCTTACTTGGAAAAATTATGTTAAATTATAATTGAATGGATGAGAATTTATAACCTGAAGTGGATCAGATAATTATAAGATTTAACTGAAATATCTTTAACAATAGTGAATAAAGATTTGAAAGTGCTTGGTGATAATGATGAGAAATGAAATCACTGTTTATTTATCAATGTAATACTGATCCAAATATAACTACAGACAGAATGACTTCATTTTCATCTTCAATTATCCTTTTCAAAGAGATTTACAACAATCATTTCAGACATATTACATGAAATAATTGTTAAACATCTTGGTGACAGGGCTTCTTCTTCTTTTTCTTCTTCTTCTTCTTCTTCTTCTTCTTCTTCTTCTTCTTCTTCTTCTTCT